>LR539205.1:266248-371283 GCA_900536315.3 Caenorhabditis becei
TTAGGGAAGCCATGTTCAACATGTTTCTATCACTTTGTGATACCGGAAATATTTTTGAAATACACATATTGACTCATAAATGTTCCCCGTAAAGAGTGCTTGCACAGATTCAAGTTTGAAAAAAGTTACGATTTTTCAAAGTTTTCACCTCATCGACCCCTTCAGAAATCGGCGAAAATTTGTTTTGGGTAACTGATGGTGGTTTTGTGTTAGGGACCCTTTGGGGTGTCTATAACATAAATTTGAAAAGTTTTGGAAACATCATGCAAAACTGTTCCCGGAACATTTCAAAAATCTCAGAGAACCTGTCTTACCAATCTCATAGAAGCTGGCGGGGCTGAGACAGAATATGCTTTTTAGTTGTTCCTATGTATGACTCACTTTTTCTTCTTCATTTTGTTCGCCGTCGCTTCCTCTCTCTCCAACTCCAATCTTACTTTTTTTTCTTCGAACGCTCTGCACCGATTACGCTGATCAACTATTGGAAGTTTTTTAAACCCCGGGGCTATGTTTATGGATCCGACCATTGCATCGGCGTAGTACAGTGCACAACCATAGTCAACCCACCTACTCCCAATCTTCATGGCGTAGTCGCTATCCTTAATCTTCTTTGCACATACGTTACAAGTTATTCTGTAAAACTGAACATGCCTGACTAAACAGAACTCACAACTTACTGTAAGCCTTTGTGATCGGCGAATTGAACGTTTGGCCAGATAATTATGATAGATTTCTTCATCTGAGAATCTTCTTTAATCGTTTCCTCAAGAGTGGTAGAGCTATTGTATTCAAAAAGCTGAAAGCGTCAAAAATTGACACTTGTGAAGGATTGGCAGAAACTCACTTCCCTACCGATGGCGCCATCGTCAAGAGAGAAAGCATTGTACTTTTCCAACTCTTTAAAGAACTCATCTCGAACAGTATCGTTTCCTGGTCCATGAATCATCTTAACCGAAATAAGAACCTTTTTCAGTTTGATGAGCATACCTGATCACCATTTTTCATCAAACTGCTGTCAACTCCTTCAATCATATCCACTGTTATTCTGTTGGTCCCTTCTTTCATAGCTTCCCAGAAACATATCGGATGGTACCAGCTTGGATTGTCCGAACTGGCGACATACATCCCCACTAGAAACTCAGGCTGCAAGAGATTAGGTTAGAAGGTTAACCGACACCATAATGCTCACATTTGCGAAAACATCCTGACATAAACCGCATTTTAGCTCTTCTCCTTCTTCAACTTCCAGGTTACCCCTGAGACTGAATTTGTAGGGAAAATGAGTTTTGTCTCCGATCTGACATAAGGCTCTAGCTCGCTCCATCGTCAATTTAGCTGTAACAAGAATGAAAGAATCTAGTGCGCAGTAACACAAGTAAAGTGGAGAACAATGATTCCTATTGATGGGGGATTTTACTGAACTTCAGTCGTTTTAGTTTTCAAGCTATGTTATGAGAACCGCCCGAAAAATGTTCGGTCCCGGCGATGAAACCTTGTGAAAAAGTGAAATATCTGATGGAAAAACCAAATTTGAGCCGAATTGGTCAAAAACTATTCCGTATGTAAAAATCAAAGTTAATCGAAAGAAATTCAAATTTTTTTTTCAAATTTCCCAAAAGATTTTTCAAAGTTCACATGCTCACAACATTTCCTTATCAGCAAATGTCCATGAATTCTCTTGCTCGTAATGTTCAATGTAACACGAAGAAAATACGCAACGGAGCGTGGAGGTGTTTGCACCGATTTCTAAACTTTTGGGGCAAACTCAAATCAGAAAACAAAATCACGGAATTGGCGGAAGAAACGTTGAGAAAAAAGAGAAAAACAAGCAGCAGGTCAATTTTGCTGTAACAAGAATGAAAGAATCTGGTGCACAGTCACACAAGTAAAGTAGAAAAAATATTTGAGCCGAATCGGGCAAAAACTACTCCGTATGTAGAAATCAAAGTTAATCAATCGAATTTTCACAATTTTTTCAGATTTTCCGTAAGATTTTCCGAAGTTTACATGCTCACAACATTCCGTGATCAGCAAATTTCCATAAATTTTTTTGCTCGTAAAGTTCGGTGTTTTTAGAGAAAAATACGCAACGGAGCGTGGCGGTGTTTGCACCGATTTCTCAACTTTTGGGACAAACTCAAATCAGAAAACAAAATCACGGAATTGACGGGAGAAACGTTGAGAAAAAAGAAAAAAACAAGCAGCAGGTCAAGTTTTACATCGGAACTTCTCGCATTTCCAGCAAGTTTGTCGGAGAATAAGAGAGGAAAGGATCAGAGAGCCGTGAGTGCGGAGAGAACAGAACAGAGAAAACTCGCGTGCTCACACTTTCATCCGTTTCGGCTCAACTAATCCGGCGAGAGAGTTCTGCCCAGTTGCCCTTAGCAACATTCCCTTTCTGACCGAATTGTGAATTGGTAAAGGAATACGCCACACTCCTTTGTGAATAACAAACACAATCTGATGATTCAATAATTCAAATTTATATCAATAAAATTGAACATTACAAAATGTCACTCACACGTAGAAAAAATAAACACCCGTAGGATCTTACACTAAAATAGCAGACTATTATTAACAGTTAGGAGATCACAATTGAGACTAGAAATGGAGATTTGAACAAATCAGAAGTGGAATGTCACATATTAACAGAACACGGCAAGATTATATGTACATTGCATGGCCCATCTTTAGTTTCACAACGAACTTCACCGAAACTTGTTTCTCGTCGTAAATAATAAATCTGCAACAATGATTTTATGAAATTAACTCTTTCTCTGTCACTTACTCATTATACTCCAAACTTGAATTGACAATGTTTGTATCGACCAGCTCTCCGATTGGGTACAAGACGTTGTCGTGTGAGACGTGCGACATCTTGTCCGGAGTTTTTCTTCCAGTTCCGAAAACACTGTCGAATCCCTCTCGCAACGCCTTCTCCACTTCTTCCTCGTTCATCGGGACTATCGATTTGTGAATCTTATCCATTTTGACTTCGCAAAGAAGTGCGTACACGTGACCGTTAAACGGATAGTTATGACGCTGTAATCCATTTTTCAAACGTGGAACACTACAAACACACTTACCGTGGAGTAGAACACACTCTTTGTGAAACAATCGGAGAAATAGATTCCTGATCCAAACATGCGGCTCGTCTTCAATGTGGGGAGCTGTAAGCCATTCTTCAAGATTGGTGGCATGTTGCGAGTAGGGGATCCATGCCACAGAAGAGTCCTTAACGTGTTTGCATCAAAAACACTCGGGTTCCCAGGGTTAGCTCTATAGATCTATAAAAACAAAGATTAGAGGCACATCAATTGACAGAAAACTCACTTCCATTACTTCCGAACGGACATCATGCGTGGCTCCTCGGTTCAAGTTGTGGTAGTCGGTTATCAACTTCCATTCTTCGGAGTTCCGGTCCAACGCCTGGAAATGAAGACTGTATAAGTTGAAACGGAGTGTATGTAACTCACAGGTAGCATGATTCTTGCTTGCTCTCGATGTTCACTGTACAAATCACGAATTTCATAGGGGCTCTCGGTTTTGACCAGTTTAAGCAGCTTGTATGCTTTCTGAGATTGAAATTAGTATGAAGAATCTTGTTGTGAACTCACTGAAATATTCTCCATATTGTTGAGCAACTTATGTGGTCTGAACCCACAACAGGTTGGAAAAATTGTGAAGAATGTGTTTGTCGCATTGATAAAATCCCACTCCTTTACTATCTTTTTGTCTCGCAAGTACTGTAGTCTGTTCAGGACATCATATGCTTGGATAAGGTCGCGTCGAGCCAGTTTACCAAAAGCGAAGCGTTTGGCAAATAGCATGATACCCGAAGGGGCTACCGAAACCCCCATCAGGTCCTTGATGACTTCATCTTCATCTTTGTTTCTCACGTTTTTTCCCGGGTCATGCTGAATACGATTTTCATTTTCTGAAAAACATTGTAAAACTCACATCTATGGATATGCGATTATTGACATAAAAGTACCGATTGGGAACTTTTAGAAACTTCTCGCGAGACCTCCAGTGATTATGTGTAGCTTCATAGAACTGATCCATAAAAAAGGAGATTGCTCCTTCCTTTGTTGGGAAACGGTTTTGAGTGTTCATCCTAATACTAGTACCAATCCTCGACAAGTTTCTCATCACATAGTAATCTTGGCCATCATAACGCTCCCAAATGTACATCTCCACGCACATGTTCTTGTTGTGCTGTACCTCTACGAATGTGAATAGGGCATAGTAAACAGTTTCATCGTCTTTCAGCACATGGTAGCCACTGAGACAGACATGGTTTTTACTCGAACAGTCCTCTCGAACAGCTACTTCATTTTTGATGATGAATCGATTGTTTTCAAAATCTTCAACTGGAAATAAACATTTTCACATCTCTTGAGCATTTTTTTAGTTAGACTTACGTCCTAATTGTTTTCCAATGTTAAACTCTTTCATTTCAAAAACAATCGGCTTCACGACAAACTTCTGTCTGCATTCCTCAACCCCTTCATCAGCGTAAAATCTCTTCTCAAACGTCTAAAAACTAGGGGTTCTCCAACAAAACTTGAAAACGATGAACTTACATTAATCTCTTGACTTGAAAATCCCTCATAATTGGAATAAACACTAGGCGTGATGAAAACGGATCTGGGTGGATTCTTGGAGCTGAAGTTGCAGAGAGTGAACTCTTGCGGGGTCCGGCAAATGTATTCACGCAGTTTGGGATGAAACCTGACTTGACCACTGCAATTCGGACAAGGGAGTGGTGGGCCGAACATTGAAACGTCAACCAGTTGATCGAGAGACTCCTCTCGATTCTCTGGTACTTCTCTCTTGTTGTACTTGAGGGCGTAATTGATGACTTCTGTTGAGAGTGTATCGAACATCTCTCGTAGCATTTGGCTTTTTTCCATCTGGTACCGCAACTTCTGTTTACTAGTCTCTCCGCTGAACCCGATCGTAGGAAGCAGTCCAGAATCGAGCAAGTTGCCAATATCATCCAGAGAATGTCTTCGTTTTCTGATCATTTCTTTCTTGGGACGTGGAAATGTCATGGCAGTGGTCGGTTCGGTTTTCGCGCAAATGGCCCAATCGTACACAATCCGTATGTGATCCCTTGCGTCATCCGTCAGAGTTGACCAGTTGAGGATCGCTTCAGGGAGCTCGAATATCAAATCAACGTGTCGAAACAAACAACTCAGGTGGTAAAATCCGCCGTGTAGAACGATAGGATCCTTCTCAGCAAATGGCTTCATGCATTTGTAACAGTGGGATGAATACTTGTCGGGTTTCCATTCGTAAACACGCACTGTTGAGAGAACTAGAATGGTTCTTTTACTTCCAGTAATCTCACGTAGTTTGTGTGGACTGAAACAAAGATTCGGTTTCAGATTTCATTCTTTTTCCATATCAACTTACGGTGTCTTAGGTGAAGACTCCAACAGTAACTGTTTTCTTACGAAATTCAGCTTCAGACTTGTTTGGTCCTCCGGCGAAAGTTCTGCGAATCCTTGCGACATTTCGAGGGATCCAATGATGGCTGCTGCTGGTCGCAATGCACACTTCAAATGCACAAAGTTGTGTACTCGCATTATGGCGATCACATTTGGAGGGATTATGTCACTGCACTCTGCGCAAATCAGCCTGAAAGACAAATACATGTTTTTCTTTCCAATTAAAAATTTCACATACCCATTTTCCGTTTTGAAAAAACGGATTCTGGGCATTATGAGAAGAATAGAATCGCAATCAGTAACATCCTCCTTTGGTTCAGGATCATCAGTGTCGTCGTAATGGAAAAGAGTTCTTCCAGTAATGTGTTGGTCTGGATGGTTGAGACTATTATAGTGGTTCAAATTGGTGATGAATGTGTCCTGAAACGTTTCATACTTGTGTACTTTAACGAGAACAGCTCGAACTTCTGATCTTCCTTAGTTTTTCTCCCCAAAATTCAGTGAGATAAGCTTACCTGGTCATCCGGCATAATATTGTCGATTCCGTCGACAAGATCCACTGATATCGTGTTGCTCCCGCACTCCATAGCAGTCCAAAAACATTCCGGATGGAACCATTTCGGCTTCTCCGCGTTGGCAACAGACATCCCGATCCGGAATCGATTCTGTAAATTGACAAGTAATTGTTGGTTTTCCTCAAATGAGCTCTCACCGATTCAATTCTTTTCTGGCACCAATTACACCTTCGTTCTTGTAGCGGAGTCTGTTCACTACTGTACCCAACTGAATAAGGGAGATAAATGATTTCTCTGTGCTGATATGCATCTCTAGCTCGTTTCATAGTAAATAGTGCTGAAAAAAAGTTTTTTATCTGGTGAAAGTAGAAAATCCAAGAAAACAGTGAGAAAAAACGAGTGCGGTTCGAGACCATTTGCGGGGAAGTAACCGACGACGGCACGTAACGGCATAGGAACCAGTTTCATTTTTTTCTAGGGGTAACCACAACTGAAAAAAGAACAGATCAGGAAATTGTCTTTTCACTAATATAATCGAAAAAACATTGATTTTCTATGTCTTCCGTGCTATCTACCCTATTGAAAAATGTTACAAAAAGAATAGGGATTTCGCCCACTATCTTTCTCTTTGGTTTAATTGAAAAAGTTGATAATGTTGATTGAGAAAACCTTTGCAAAGAATGAAAACGAGAGTGCAGCATGCGCATGAAGAAATAGAGATGCAAAGAAAGAAATGTGTATAGTGGATGGCAGTCAGCCCAGGCAAACGGGTTTGTCCGCTTCGTGCGTTCGATCGAAGGGTGCACACACACACGTCCATTTAGAGGGCCATGCACTGGGCTAGGCTGACAGACGGACTGGAAGACAAGGAGGGGAGGTGAGATGGGTCTCAGAACAGCTGCGTGAATAACAAGGGATGATGTTCTTCCGAGCCTTCGAGAAAAGAGTGGAAAGGAGTGAAGTGAAAAGAAAAACAACAAATTTCGCCGAAATATCTCGAGAATTTGAGGAGCTTGAACTTTATTGATACAGAAAAAAAACTTTGCGTAAAATAAGAAGAGAAATGAGTAATGACACGATTTTTTGGCACCGAGTCTCACAGCGAAAAGGGGAAAATCGTGCTGTCCCTTCAAAAAAAAAATAACGAAATTTCAAGCAACCCAATTATTTTTCGAAGTCGATTTTCCTTGGCATTCATCTCATATGACAACTATAATAAATCACCAGGTACATACATACGACATCTCCAATTCTAGTCCAATTTCCTGAACAGCTGGGTTTTTTGTTTCGCGATATACTCGATGTTGATACGGCAAGGGTCATACACAATGTACCTGAAAATAAAAATTGTCACATTTCAAAAACAAAACACTTACTCTTTGATTGTGAACGTTTTGTTTGACGAGCCGGTTCCTTTTTCACATTTGGTGTCATCGTCGTCAGAAGTGGTGCCTTCTGTCACTGAAATAATACTTGATTCTCATTCTCATCATGACTTGCGTGTCCACCCACCTATAATTGAGTCATTATCCTGAAGAATCGTGTCCACCTCTTCCTGGCTTATCCCTTTCTCGCTGTCAACTGCCTTTTGCCTTCCAGGGTTTACTTGACAAAGCAAAAAGTAGTGGTCGTTCGGACTCTTAACCAATACATGTTTTCCCGAGTTTGGCAACATTACATGCAACATACCGAGACCTCCACGTACTTCATGGTTCGTGTGAAACTGTTACTGAAATAAATCCCTCCTCCAAACAGATGATCTTCATGACTGTCAGTTGCCGCAGTCAGGCCCTCTTCCAAGATTCTCAATATCTTGTCTTTTGATGTAGCGTGCCAAACCCACATGGAAGTTTTGCCCATCAGAAAATTTTTATTTTCGTGCTTCATTTTGAATATCTAAAGTTTTTCCAAATTATATCTATTCAACAAAATTTGACACTCACAAATAAGGAACTGTTACGGTCCATAATAGGAACGAACGGGATATAATATTCTCGCAGTATCCGGTTGTACGAGTTACTGTATTTCTCAACTTTCTGAAAATTTTAAAGACTAGGTAGAACACCTCCTAATTCACTCAAAACTCACCTCCAACTTGCTATTCAGATAGTCAAGTGATTGCAAACTAATTGTCCTGTGTCTTGGATCTCCGTTTATCTCAACCCGTTTTGGCATTCCGCGCAAACTCGTCCGAGCTTTCCTCACCAGCTCAATTGTACTCAACAACACCGGAGACTCAAACCCAAAATTAGTCGGGAATAGAGAGTAGAAATTGTTAGAAGTTCGGCATATCAGTTCTTCAGTCACGCTCCCGTTCTCAATTGCCATCATCAAAGACAACAATTCCTGAGTGATTGTTTCCCAAGTACTTTGCTCCAGTTCTCCATAAAACTTAAACTTGGACTGAATAGAATGCAATGTCATTTCATCTTCATGGATATGTCCTGATAAACAATGTAACGCGGTGTGCATCCATTCACTAGGAAGTTTCTGGAAAAAGAAAAAAAAAGAGTTTTTTGATCAGTGACAGCTTACATTATCACATTCCGTTTGCACATAGGTGAATTTGCCTGGCACTTTTGCATAACGACTCCGTTTCCTCCATTCACACCCGGTGTACTCCAAGAATCGTTGCTCGAAGTATTTCACAGCCTCCTGTTCTCTTCCAAAAATAGTCTCGTAGTCTTCCCTCAAGCTAGTCCCGATTCTCATTTTCCTCTCGTAGTACACTGTTATATCGTGTGACTTGAGAATGAACAGTTCCAAGCTAGTATTCTGGTTAAACTGCACATCGACATTCATGAGAAGAGCTTGGTATAATGTGCCATCCTGGGCTCGAAAGACATTATAGCTTCTACTGTTTATCCCCAGGTCTAGAGTCAAGTTTCCGTTGTACACAAAGACTTGCTCGGAGTTAGCAGCATTTCCTTTAATGGCACTCTTGAAAATAGTTTCAATGAAGAAATTTGGCCAGAATATTTCCATTGGAGGCTGATGAGTAGTGACAGGACTTTGAATTACTTGGTCTTCGTCAGAAGAGCGTTCCTGAACAAAAATCATTTTTTTACTAGAACTAGCATGACAACTTACAGTTGATGAGCTGCCTTCTTTCTTTTTGTCTTTCCTCTTCCGTTTCTTACAGACCATTTCTTCATCTTCCTCCTCGTCACCTATTCTTGGCAGGGAATAGGCTTCACATGACGATAAGGCGATGGCTAGCATGTACCATTGACAAATACTTCTCTGAACCTCTTCTGCAAGGTCAGACCATCCGATGATAACTTCTGGCCGCTCGCAAATAACAGCGCAATCTTCGAAGAGGCAGTAGCAGTGCCAGAACTCGCTATTATAGAAGAACATGTAGTGTTTGTCCTTTCCATTGGCACATTTCTTGCAAGAGGTGCACGGGAAATTGTCGATCGTTTGTGAAGTGATTGGCTTGACATTGATGGTGGATAGGAAAAGGACACGTCTTTCGTCATCTATGAACTGGAAGAGATCGCGGCTACTGTAACTGAAAAGTCATTTTGGTCAGAACCGAATCACATACACGGTAGGCTGCATCTTCTGCTCTGCTTCTCTGAACTGCTCCTCGACATTTCTTATTTCTTGAGCTGACACTGAATCACGTAACACCGCAAATTCTGGAGACCCGATGAAAACTTCCGCTTTTTGCAGAAGACACTCGAAGTGGAAGTACTTCTGCTGGAACAGAAATCGGAACATTGTGTTCGGGTTGTTCCTTTGCTCGCAGAGAACACAAATTCTGAAGTTTGATTGATAAATATTTACTGTTATACGTAGAACTTACCCATTCTGTCCTTTCTTGAATGGAACGCACTTCATTTTTGACCAAATGACGACCTTTCGAGGAGTTTTGACTTGTGGGATGAATGGGGGTGTGTTGAGGAAAATCTGAAGCAGGAAATGAAGAGAACCAAGTGATAGTTTTGACAACTACCTTCTTTGCGATGGAATCTGGTTGGTTATGAAGTCGGCTATTGTGAGCTTGGATCTGAGCCAGAAACTCCAACTGAAAACAATTATAACCACTTTCAAGGCAAGTTGACAAACCCGCTCGTCATTAGCAATACTGTCGATATCAAGAACAACATTTTCAGATATCGTGTTGCTCCCTCTCTTCATCAAATTCCAGAAACAGGTGGAATCATAGCAATATGATAGACCTTTTACATGGTACATGACACTGACGAATAAGGAAGGCTGGAAAATGTCATCGCATTGTTTTAAATAGAATTTGAGTGTCAATTACCTTCTTGACGTTTCCATTGCAGTTGATACATTTGAGTCCTCTTGCAGGCATCTTGACATGGTACGGCATGCAGAATCCGATTCCAGTTCGGTACGGCTCGATGACATAGTTCATTGCGAGCGATGTTTCTGAAGAAAAAATGAAGAAAATATGATAAAGTTGTCTGTTCAAAATTCCGCGCACAATTGGCCGTGGCCGAAGTGCGTGGCCGAAGTGGTCAAAAACTCGGCCACGACGAAAACTCAAATTTCGGCGATTTTTTCAATTGTATCGTAGTTTTTCTCAATTTTTTTCAGATTTTACTCGGAAAATTTTTCAGAAAATCGTATTCTCGTTCTATTTCACCTCCGTTTTGTCACATGACGGCCACAACCGGATGTGAAGGGAATTTTGAACAGAAAAATAGAGGAAATTGTACGGAAATGAACAGTGGCTGAATAAAGAAGATAATCATAATAAGTGAATCCTAATTCAGTGGGTACAACACGCTTTCTCTAGCAGAAACGAATAAAAACCTCCGAAAACCGAAGAATAATCAAAAAGTGTGGCTTACAGGGTTGTGAAAGGGATTTTCTGTGTGTGGTCTTGACATGTGCGCAGAGAGTGCGAGAGTGGCGAGAGAAGAGGATATGACCGCCGAGAAGCGAAAGATGTATTCAAATTACTTCTGCCCGAGGAATTGAGGGCAGAGTTAGATGTTTGTTCGGAGAACAAAGACTAGACGAGTAATATCACTGGAATGTTATCAAAGGAGCCCATTCTCGAACCTCCTATAACAAATTATTCTTCATTCTTCTTCTTTTTTTCGTGTTTCATGTGCGGTTCACGCGATTGCAACACAATTGAGGCTAATGAAATGTCACCCATACATCATCTTCCTTGGTGTGCGGTTATAGAGGGAAAATAATTAAAGTATGGTTCCGACATACGTATGAGTCAAGAACGTGACAATTAGTCATTGGGAATTCTTCATCTATATCACAAATAAGGTCTACATACAATGTTCACATAAAAATTTGCAAGATATGTCACAGGTCAGTGTTATCACAGAGTCTTTCACATCGAGTTCAGTTGAGGCTCCACCGGTTTCAGCAGATTCTTCACTCGGACGAGGTATTTCAAATTCACATGTGTAGCGTCGAAAACAATTAGCCTGGAATAATATCATCAAATTACAAAGCTCCCTTGACCACTCACTCATTGAATAGTGCGCCCGAGCTGTTAGCAGCTTCTGGCTTCATGATCAACTTTCCGAACGGGACAGATGTACCATCCAACATTACACAGTCTGTCCTGTCAGGAATGTACTTTCCAGACACTGAAAAACAGTTCCTGTTAAGATGTGGGCTTAGAATGGCTCACCTTTGACTGAATCAATGCTCCCTGCTTTCCTCATTTCTGCCACTTCGTCCTCCTTGTCAGGAGAGTAATTCTTAAAACAATTTCCGATAAGAACCTCGCATAGCAGCAAGTATTCATGAGTTCCCAGTGGGTTCTAAAAACATGAAATATGCTATTGATCACTGACTGGAAACTCTTACGGAATCAGTCAAGAAGCTCTTGCTGAAACAATCCGTGAAGTGAAGCCCACTCTCCGTAGTGGTAGCACCGGAAGCCGTCATCGCCGCCAATCCGTTTCTCATAATTCCGGCAAGATTAGCTTTCTCTGTCCCGTACCAGAGAAGCACTTTTCCGCCAGCAAGATTTGCATCCGCTGCTCTTCTGATCTTCAGCACCTACAAATAAGTAAAACGTATGATAGTTAGAAATGAGTCTCACGTCAGTGATTTCAAAAGAAACGAGTTCTCTGTGAGGTTCTCCGACAGTGTTTTCAGCGTACTTCTTGACAATCATAAACTCCGATGATGCATCATCCAGAATCTGGAAAAGTGGGGTTTAGGATATCAGAGTGATTTATCCGTTTACCTTGAACTGAATTTTCAGCTCCTTGCAAAGAGAAAAACACGGGTGCTCTTTAATACCAGTCTTGACAGAGTTCTCTATCCGCTTCGGCATTTCCTTCGTGATGTCCTAAACTAGCAACTCAAGAGACAAATCTTTTATTTCGAACTCACCGTGATTTTCTTAGGACTGTCTAGAAAATCAACAGGACCAATACCGAAACAAGTTGGAGCGGCAGAAAAGAAGACATTTGTAATTTCTATGTAATCCTGTCTTGTTTGAATCCCGCGTGCGATCTTCGTTTGCGACTGTCGTAAGATTTGTGTGAGCTCGGGTACGACGGTCCCTGTGACGGATCCAAGGTGAGCGCTTGAGAACAATCGTTGAAAACGATGATATTTTCGATAATCCTTTGGGAGAATATGTCTCATGATGAACTCCAAGCGGTTACAGTCCATTGTCTGAAAATTTTTATTTTTGTGTTATCGATGGCCTATAAACTCACAATGCCATTTCTTTGGACCAATAAGAACATGAAGCGTCCTGGGATGCACCTGGAGCTTCTTTGTCTCCAGTAGAGCCCAGTCAGATCGTGGAATTGTTTCTTGAAGTATTTTATAGCATCTTCCTTGTTAGAGAAAGGAACGGTCATTGTCGCTCCGATCTTCGTCCCAACTCGTGTGCCAGTTCTGCACACGATGAACTGATCCTCGTGGAAGTCATCTTCCAGAATGAGAAGGTTGTAACACGTATTTCGGTTTTGCACGAAATTGAAGTAGATCAGGAAACACTCGAATGCCATCTTCTTTTCAGTCAAAACATGATAGTGATTGGCATTGGGAATGTATTGTGGTACAGGGCTACCTTGGACAATGAGATAGGCAAATTTGTGGTTTGACACCAACACTGAAAACATTTCAATAATTACTAGAAGAACCAATCCTTGCATACAGTCATCGACCGAAAACTTGTTGTTGCAGAACTCATAGACCTCTGGAGGAAGCCCTACCGACAATTGAACAATGTCACCTTCACCGTCATCAGCGTAAAGTCTCTGACGGTTTTTCTGAACATGAACCATACTTCTGTTAGATTTCACCACGACCTACATCAAAAGGAAAGCAACTCTTGTTCGGATATATAGCCGGCATAGAGAACGGAATCCGTTCCGGATTCTTCGACTCAAAGTCGCATTTCAAAAACCGAGAGATATATCCGGTACAGACGTACGTCCTCCTGCTTAGATTGTAGATTACACAACATTTGCACTTCGGGCAACGGACCGGAACTCCGAAAAATATGATATCGGCGACTTGCTCGACTTTCTGAAATTAACTTGTTTCTGTGTTTCTACTCGGTTCTATTCACCTGTCTTCTATTATTGTTAAGGAACGTCTGACGATTGTGTTGCAGAAAGTTGTTCAGCACGGAATCAGACGCCGAAGAGAAGATTTGTCGCAATTTGTGAAGTGCATTCACTTGGTCCTAAATGTGTCAAGGTTTACCAGTACCTAAAGATCTCAAATACTTTTCTCAGTCTCTCGTGTTGCTGATCTTTCGGCTTCTTGACAGATGGGTTTGGTTCACCGAAAACTCTTGGAAAAGTCATGGCTACCGTGTTCTCATTGGTGACAGCACAGAGATACTCCATCAGAATCTTCTTTTTTCCCTGTTCCGGTAGCCCTTCCCAGAATGGTATGGTCTCCGGGGTGTCAAAGATCATACATGCATCCTTGAAGATGCAAATCGGATGGGTTGGCTGGTTCTCGACGATGAATAGCAGTTCACCTTCTGTGAGAGGTTTCTGGCAGAATTGGCACGAGAAGTCGGTTGGAGGATTTGGAGCACAGGATTGCAGAGCTGCTGTTGACAAGACGAAGACTCGACGACGGCTTCCGAAGTGGTATATGAAGTCTCCTCTGATACAATTAGCTATGCATAGACCTGATCAATATCAATACTTACTCATTCTTTGGCTGGAACGTCTCATGCTTGTGATCGAACCAGAACCGGACCACCTCTTGCTGCTCACTTGTCAGGCTCTTGTAGCCTTGTACATCTTCGTAATGTCCGAAAACTAGGGAACATTTTAAAGCACATTCCACGTGAGCGAAGAATGTCTGGAACGACATCGCTATCCTGTCCACAGGAAGATTTTTCTTGCAGAGGATGCAAGTGAGCCTGAACACAAAAAAGCTTGTACTTTATACAAAAATTGGAGACTTACGGTATCTGATTGACAGACACACTCATCTTTCCCAAAACGACCAACAGCTGCTCACGTGATTTCTTCTCCTGGGCATCTAATTGCCTGATGTCTCCGGTTACGTTGAAGAAGTACTGAAAGTAAAGTTTTGGTTTTTAGAGAGTTGATGTGTGGATTACTTCACGGCCAATCAGATTATCATCCGGAAAGCAATACTGCTGGAACTCGGCGATTTCCGAGAGAAGCTTGGCCTGAAAATACGATCCAACCCCTTATTTCACGACACCTTCTAACTCACTTGATCCTTCCACTGTAATGTGTCGAACCCAAGGATCAACTTCACAGAGATCACATTACTCCCCCTCCACATCAGCTCCCAAAAGCATTCTGAATCGTAGTAGTTTCCCACCCAATTTCCAGGTAGCAGAGTTGCGATATACATCGTCATTGGTTTCTGGCACCGCGCACATATCCAATTGTGTCCGGGAGTGGATGGTGCGTACCCGACGACGTACGGAAGACGGTAGTCTTCGATGTATCTGCACGGCTCAATCACTCGTTCCATTACTTTCTGGAAGTGAGGAAGATTGTTTGAGCAGCCGAAAGTGAAGTGATAGTAGATATTAAGCTTGCTATGACGATTAGAGAAAAACCACCAAGTGCTAATACCCTATGCCACACAAAGTCTTCGAATGCTAATCCGGACATTGGATTTGGTTTATCCTTTCCAGTGTTAAAGGGACCGAGTGTAAAAAGGTATTAAATTCCAAGTTTGTCATACCAACGAATGTGCACAACCCCTACAGTAGCCCTTCTAAAAGTGCATTCCATGATAAGGATGTCATCATCTCATTATGGTCGGCTGAACCGTCGTCTCTCTTTCCCTTCTTTCCCTTGTACACCTCGCAAAAATACGTGGATCGGTTATCAAGTCAACACGGTTATCATTCGATAAGACTGCTTGCGAACAAAGAACTTTGAGAGACGGAAAAGATGTGTACAGATTGGAGAGGGAAAGCAATGCCGACGCGAAAAGTCAAACGACGAGGGGCAGCCGTTTACTCGAGGGCTCAAAGTAAACATTTCCAGAGGAGAGGAAAACTAAGGAAGCTGGAAAACGAGGAGAAATAGATAGTGAAAGGGAGAGAACTGCTTGGGGCTTGTTATCCGATATTCCTTGCGTTAGAGACGACAAGGACATGGGAAGAGAAAAGTTATAGAATGAAGAAGAAGAAAACTTCTGGTGTGATGGAAACGAATGCGTCCTGTTGCCTATCAAAAAAAAGTGGAGAGAGATAGGTAGGGTGGAATAGGAAAAGGAAAAATTGATTATAACGAGCGACACTGGAGAGTGTGCTATGCGAGGAGGAGGCAAAACATCAGGTTAGAGCAGCCGACGGCACAGGGAATGATTAATTGGGGGTGTCCTAGGTCGGGTTTCGCGAAACTTCATGAACGGATAGGAATGGGGAGAAGGGAATTGAGAATGGAAAAAGGGGGTTGAGTTGGTCGCAAAACAAGCAACAACTAGTTACTTCGGAGCAGAACACTCTGGAAAGTGACAGAAATCTCGAAATCATCAATTTTCAGGAGTTACAGGTCTTACAGGTCTTTCAGATACGCAGAACTTGACAAAACTTCTCAAAATCTTTGTTGAGTTCATCAACCCTCACTTCATTTCAAAACTGAGGAGACGAATCCAAAACCCAAACCCTCGCCCTTTCTGTTTTCTTGTTGGAGACATCCACCATCTAAGGAAATGCGTCATCACTTTTAATTAAACCTCATTTTCAGAGGATTTGGATGGAGGCGGACGAATGGAATGGGATGGGTCGTGAGAATTTTGTGACAACAATGTGTAAGAAGTCCTGGGAAGTCGAAAGTCATGACAGTGTCCAGATTCCAGTAGCAAATAACTCGGTTTTTCTTGCTTTTGGCTGTTTCACCGCAGTTTTCTTTCAATTCCCGGGAAAAATTGGCGTTCCCCTAGTTTTCCAGTTTTAAACTGTTCCCAACCATACTTCCTTTATTTTTCATACCAATCACCTCATTTTCATAACAAACACCTAGTGATACGTGAGTTGTTCCCTCCCTTTCCCACCCACCGACTGTTTGCGGAAAATCAATGAACACGTCTTGTTTTTCTCCTTTTAGTTGTGAGGTTTTGTAATGTTTTGAACTGTTTTCACTTTTTCTTCACTAAAACAAAAGGAATTCCACTAATTTTGAGCTGAAGTGAGTGGAAACTGCAATTTTCCGAGGAATGTTGACATTTTTCATTTGAAATGCCGCCGAAAGTTCGGTGGAAGAGGTGGCCTAGAAAACGAGCGCTAGGCCACCATGAAGGAGAGCATACTCTCTCGCCGCTACACTCGTGTCAGAAAAAGTGCATCCTGACGGCTTTTTAGGCCCACTTTTTCAATTTCTCTCCCTATTTTCAAAGTTCCCAAGTAGTTTTTTGACCTCTCTCTTCAAAAGTCATTAGGTTTTTTGAATGAGCTCGTTAAATTAGTCGATCGTCCTTCGCCTACTTTCCGTCCTTGAAATCCGCCTCCCATCTACAGTAATTCTTTTGCCTAAAAAACGACAAATTAGGTGTTCCCCCGCCAAAGTGTCTGTCCTCTTCTCCATTGTCCCTTTACACCACTTCTCCCTTCTCCCTTTCCATTCTACCGTTTGAATTTCCCGAAAACTTTTTTGTTTTGCCTCACGGACTGGGCACAGCTGAAAAATATTTATGCAATGCGGCCAAAAACTTTCAGGATTCGCCGCAAAACTGGGATTCAATTGAATCAGAAGGAGAAATGCATCATAACCCAAACAACGACCCCAGATATCGCCAACAGCAGCTGGAAATGTGTAGAGGTGAGCGGAATTGGATTCTAGGAAAAATAGAAATGTAAATGAGTTTTTGAATACATTTTTGGTTTGTTTTTCAGAGCAGCTGAATAGAAATGACGGCCGAAACCAAAGACAGCGTGGAATTCAAGATTTCCGACGGGAGAGGGGACCGATTTACAATGAATATGGTCAAGCTGTAAATATGCCTCCAAGTGTGTACCAGATGCCACGCAATGTTGAAAACATGTATCATCCAAGTCCAGGACATTTCCCCGGGAATTACTGTGCTCCACCTCCATGGAATAATCAACAATATCAAAGTAAGCTTTTCAAATTCAAATTTTCAGATGCTTTTTTGAAACTGTTCATTTTTAGCTGAATCCAATACATTTTCCCTCTGCTACACCCTCTCGGAAGATCGCAACTCTCCTGCTCGTCGCATTCTGGATGCTCTTCAAGGCCATCCAATGATCCCGAAGAACATGACACCGAAGCAAGTCATATTCGTGTACGAGAAACCTGAGACTCTTGTCATCCCGCAACACTTTATCATCCACACAACCCCTTCACCTAACTTCCAACCAAAACCCCAAACTGTTGATGCAGCCGTCGGCGACTTTAGTGTCGTTCGTTACGACGTTGAGACTCAGACGGAATGGGTGGAAGCGGACAAAGAACGAAACGATGTTGCGTCGTCTCCCGCTGATAACACAACCATTCCAAGTAAACCGATTATAAGCGGCGGCGGCGGCGATTCAAAAGTTGAAACACTTGGTACGTGTGAATTGAGTGGCAGTGGAAAGTGGACCCAAAGTGCATTTGATAAGGATCTCTGAATCGGTGTTTTTTGCAGATGATGAGTACTCCGACGGGCGTGCAGAGTTTCTCTCGAACATTGTGAAAGTGGCAAAGTGGCTGCAGACATCTCCGGATCACCAGAATTTGAAGATTATCGAGGAAGACGATGCTGAAGTCTTTGGAGGAGTTGCGCCATTGCAACGGAACATGGACACAGACAAAAACGACAAAATGGATGTTCGTCCGACGACAATTGGTAATAAATTCGCTTGTCCTTACATCTCTTCCCTTCCTTCCTTCCTTCTCCCCCCCCCCCCACTAGTCTCATTTCATTCATTCGCTTCCCCCCTTCACCAACTGCCAAGGTCATACATTTTTCAGGGAGACACTCTCATGAGGCAGAGAAAATGAAGTCTAGCGGCGACGGCAGTGAAAACGACGAGAAAACTGGCTTGGTGCGGAGAGGAAAAGAGATTCAGACGGTCGACGGGGAGCCAGCGGCAGCTGTTGGAGAGGAACCAAACACCGCCGCGTCGTGTCCGGGAAATCGCGGGGATCACGAGGGTACGTTCACTGACGGGCCGCGGAAGTTTTGGGATAAATCATAACAATAGGAGGGGGATGAGGAAATTCGAGGGGACAGGGATATGGAGAGTGAAGGGAGGGGGGTGACTAGAGCATCATTATTCTGCATTTGAAAGGGAAACAAAATGTCTCAGAAACCGCCCAAAAATGAGAGCAAGCATCTACTGCTAACAAGGGAGGAGGTTAGCAAGTTTTACTTGGCTGAAACTTGGCAGAAGGGTAGAGATGGATCTGAATAGTAAGGATCCAAAAGCGTTTTCGCCGGAGATTCTCCTGAGGCCTGCTACATGCAACCCCCCCCCGGAAGCCGGAAGCCTGTTTTCAAGCTTGAAGTGGTAGTTCAGCCAAATATAACTTTCTGACCTCATGTACCTTTCTTGTTGTGATGAAAATCTGATTCAAAACCTCTATTTTCAGACACCACTCCAGCCGCCCAAGTCAACCTCGAAAAATCTTCGGAATCGCCATGAACTGACTCTCTTCCAAGTTTACCACATTCTTCTACTAATTTTTGTCCCCCCCCGTGTTGTTGTGATCCAAATACTCAATTCCTTCTACTAACCTTAACTCTCGCAATCTGTTATATTTCATATTTTCCCGTATTCCTTTTAGATGAGCTAACCATATTTTGTTGTGACTAACCGTTAAACTATCCGTTGTTGTTTCCAACGTTCTCACTAGAAATTCTTTCCGTGTTCCTTCTTTTTTCAAATGAGCTTTTTGTCTTTTTTTAACAATTGCAATATTATAATAAATCGTATCTTAAGGTGTTACTGTTCAGGTAAATTAGGAAAAAATTCAAGGGAAAGTCGGGAGGAATCGGGACAACTAGTGTACTAATGGGCGGCCGAACACAATTCTTGCGGACCTAGCCTCTGACATCTGGCTGTAAGTAGCCTACAGTGAGTTGGTTCCAATGCTTCAAGTGTGCTCCTCTATCAGTGGCTCTGTCACCGGAACCCTGGAACTTTGTTCCTTTTGAACAAAATTGAATTACTGGGCCCAATCTGAGATCTCAAAACCACAATTTCAGGCCCGGCTAGCAACTCCGTCCTCCCCTTCAGCCAATTATCATCCCCAATAACAGGTACGTTCCTCTCATTCCCATCGGAGTTCCATTCCCTATTTCCTCGCCAGTTTCTCTTCTGATTAGCACGATTTTGGCTCTCATTCCAGTCGTAAAAACCGATCGATGAGAACGTTTCGCAACAATCCGGCACTTGTCGAGAAAGATAATGCAACAGGAGATTAGCGCCAGAAACTGACTCTTTATCTTTCAATGCTCCCGCTTTTTTATCCGAGTTAATCTTTTCAGTTTATCCGTCCTCTCGACTAGTTCATTTCATTCTTCTGCTACTTTCGAGGATGGAGTCGAACGGATTGGGCTCTCCGCAAAATGCGATTTCTCAACAAAACGGTATGTTTACGTGGTTTTGCGGTAATCTGAAACATCCTCAGAGCAAACTATGGAATCCATTCTGGCCATCCGTGTACGTCAATATCGCAGCGTTTCGACCGAAAGTGTCAAGTCCATGCGTTCCAACCCAGGTAAACAAGTAGAACTTTTGTGAACCGAGGCCGTACCCAATCCCATAAAGATCTTTTTAGACAAATCTAGTTTTCCCTATTTGAGTGACGTCACCTTGTTTCGGGCCTCAAAAATCTTGCCAACTTTTCACTCTTCCAATCACTTTCCAGGCTCTGAGAACGCCGATGATCTTCCGGACATCGTCGAAGAGAGAGACGAACCTTTTGTTGAAGATCTAGAGGTTCACTCGACAGTCTCTGACGCTTATCGTGATCAGCTTGCAATGATGATCATATCGAAACCGCGTCAGGAGGATATTCACATGGATGAAGTCATCTCTCATGGTAAACAGTCAAATTGCGCTATCTGACGACTGATTCACTTTCAGGAATCGCCTCGTTCAATGAGCCTGATAGCTTCCACGGGCATGCTAAGATCAGAAGAGCCGGTTCTCCGCGTGTTCGCAAGACCATCCAGACCCAAAAGAAGAATCGGGATAAGGTCAAGAAGCGGCGCTCGACCCCACCTGCCGACTCTGGAGCCAGCACCAGCGCCCAGGAGCAAAACGAGCCGACTTTTAACCTTCCTGGACCTTCGTTCAGAGTGAGTAACTTCCAGAATCACTTCTCTTCACATTCCCATTTTCCAGAAGCGCTCGTGGGCCAGGATCGTTGATCACACCGAGGATTGAGTGCATCTTAATCTACCTCCATCCCCTACTCTCCAAATCTTCCTCCACTACAATAGAATTTTAGCAAGCCGTGCGTCATCCTGTGAAGCCGTACATCTTCAGTTTCTAATCCTTTTCTCGAATCTTTGGACGAACCCCGCCCAAATCCTTTTTTTCCGAGAAATCCCAATCAGAAGTTTATTGTGTGTTTTGTGTGAATAACAAGAATAAATATAAAAGGAGGACGTGAGAATGTAAAGGGTCGCGGGGGCTGCGGGGAGGAGGGGATTATCAAATCCGAGTTTGGAGTGATAAATAGATAGCACGATGGACTTTGCTCGGCTCCCTTTCCAGAGTGATCGTGGAGAGATTAAAGAGGATAATGGGGTCTAACAACTAACAAGAGAATGAAAACAATTGATAATAGGTTTCATAACAATTCCAGGGCTAAGTGACAGAAGTGGAAGTGGGGTTGCAACTGGACTAGAAACGGCGAAAATGTCAAGGGGTTCTGACGTAATTCCAAAAATGGAATTTTCCCTGATTTTCTAGTCCAGTTGAGCGCATCCGCGTGCTTTTAGAGAGGTAAGGGAGTATTATGGCAGAGGTAAGTGTATAGAACGATGACACTGGAAATTAAAGCTTCCAGAGTTGATGATGGGGTTAGAGGGTCATAAGTTTGTTTGCCTACACCGGAAGAACTTCCAGGGAGAGGTGCCAATTGGAGATTATGTAATACTGATTGGTGGTTAATGGGTTGTGATAAATAGATTCCGCAAACATGAGATAGATTGATTGAACAGGTCAAGATGGGCTTCAAAACCTTCAAAACCAAGATTGACTCACTGGTTTCCCAAGTTTTGAATCACTCATCGTTCTGAGAACTGATTGGGAAAATACTACGGACTAGAGAAGTGGGAATTGTGTCCTAACGCAGGCGGCCCATCTCCTTCTTACACTTCTTCCACAGCGGAGCTTCCTCGTCTTGTCCCAAGGCATGCTTTCTCATGTACCACTGCTGTGGCGGAGAGTACTCTTTCTCCGGAACCGCCGGGACTGAAATATCACATGAGGTCAACAGAATCATTTTGGTGTTTGTTTACCTTCCTCCTCCAACTCGCTTTTCATCTCCTCTTCCATTTCTTCTTTGACCTCTTTCTTTATCTCGACCACCACCGGCTCCTTCTTCTGCACTTTGTTTATGTTAAAGGTGTAGGCGCGAACGACTTTGACAGCGCGTTCCTTGGCGATTCTGCCGACGCTCTCTTCCTTGAGCTTTCTGTTCGGAGCAATGAGCATCTCCGGGATCTCGGTGTCCTTCTAAAACCCAAATGCCACCTCTAGTGTCAAGAGAACCCTAGAAACTTACAATGCGAGCTCTGGCCTCCTCACGACAACGGATACTTTCATGAACGGTCTGATAAGCGTCTTTGGTGAGAAGCTCGGTCTCCCAGTCGTGATATCTGCTGGCTGGACGTCTCTTGAAGTAGAACTTGGCGTATCTCGAGTGCCACGAGACCGTGTCTTTCTTCGTGGTAATGTCAGCCTCTCTCTTGCAGAGACGCTTGAAGAGATAGTCACAGTGGATGAAGACCTCCTAAACATATGAATAGAGACTCAACACTAATGAGTTCTCCTCACGTTCTCCACCATGGCAAGCTTGAGAAGCGCCGGACCATCAAGCTTCTTGAGAGTGACCTCTAGACTTTGCAGGGGCTTTCCGTTGATTGGCCCGTACTCTGGAAGGTAGCTATTGAGACCATGTCACCCGAAAGGAAATTGGAATTTCGGTCGCCCGAGAACAGGTCAGCTGGTCAGTTAATTAAAGAGAAGCCGCGCTGCCAGGCAGGGGGAGGAAATAGGACATTCGTCGTGGGCGGTTTGCTACACCTGCTAATGACATGCCGCTTTGGATCTCGGGGAGAGAGCAAGAGGAATGCTAGGAATGTTGCATGCCACGATATACATGATTTTCGATGTATTTGGAGTAAATTGAAGAAATCGTTAGAGTCCTCAAGGAATCTGAAGGTTGGACTCTGCGCCAGATCGCCAACAGCCATCTCACCACTATACCGGCTCTGCCACAGTTGAAAATGGCTAAATTTGAGGTGACAAAGCGGGGCTTCTCCGTTAATCGCCTTCGAAAAACAGTCAAATGTTGCGAGATGAGCCAACAGATGGCAAAACGACACAGTTACGAAATAGCGGGGACATGGTAGGGACGGCGGCAGGTTGATGGCGATCGGGCGCGGAGCCCAAGTTTTTGAGATCAGGAATTTTCAGATACGTTCATCAAATCATCTTCAAAGTGAATCATGCCCGACTAGATTCATTTTCAGCCCCTCAAAAACCAGTCCAAAGAAAGTAGGACCCGCGCCACTACCGTAATCCAACAGTAATGATAATTTCGATCAAATGTTTATTACCTACTTCCTTTTAATTGCGCTGAATTTTCCCCGTCCTTTATCACCTCGCCCCCGCGTCGACCCCTCTGTTGACACAATCGCGCCCTGGCACTGCCGACCGAAGCTGTTCCCTCCATCCCAACTCACTCTTGATCAGGGCACGGACGCGCTCGATGGAGTCGTTCATTCTGGATTCAGCTCTTTTATCCGGTTGGACCTCCGGCTCACTCTTGAGGAGGATTGGCGATCTCGGGGTTGTAACCTGGTTTCCGGATCCTCTGCGCTCCGACAACTGCTCGGCAGTGGTGCGACGACGTGGAAGTGCAGCAGGTTGCTAGAAAGGAACACAAACTAGAAGCCATTGATTCTAGATTCCTTACATATTGGCTGGACGCTGGAGCCATATTGATCAGGGGTACCAAGTGTGATGGAGCAAGCTCTGAAAGTGTATTAGTGACACTCTGATCGGTCTTATTAGTCAGAAAACTCGAGGACAAATGGAGAAAAAGGAGCAAACTTCGGTTATTCTGCTTCACTGATTACTCTACGTGTACGAGTACGTCAAAATCAACGCGTAAACAAAGTTCACACGAGACAGAGACCCCCACAGAAACAAATGATGTCAGACACTTCTGGATTTTCCCGCGGTATCCAACGTGATCCGCATGGTTACGCGGACGTAAATTAGAACATTTTGGCACTCACTCACAAATCGAAATGGGGCGCGATGTGGGACCTCGGAGGCATGGGGAAAAGAGAAAAGAGGCGCCGAAAAAGTTCCGAATGAAGGAAAAAGAAAAAAATGAGAAAAATATGTTGTTCTTGTAAGACTGTGGTGACTGGCAGTGCCGATTTACATACAGGCGTTCCCGCGTGTTCGAGAAAGATGGGTGCTCGTAAACAACATGGAATACCGTCCTCGGACTGCAACTGGCACGTGGTGGAGGAGCAGGAGGAGGAGAGGACCGAAATGACGAGATTCGGGCTATAAAAGGAGGACGGTGATTTGATTAGGCCGTGGTGAGAAACCCGCTATTTGCTCGGTTTCTACCGTATACCATAGGCAATAAAAAAACGGGAAGTAGACACGCGGAGTTGGCCACCTATTGGAGACATCGACGGGCCTTGGCACTGTGCCAACAACGAGCTAGCCCGCGGAAAACAGTCATCAAACTACAAGCGCCTCTCGGAGACTCGGAAATGCAGCTTCCCGGGTGAGACGTGTAACTTGGCACAGTGCCAGAAAAGGAAAAGAGTGTCGGTATACCGCGGCGACACACACGGAAGGGAATGGCTGTACGGGGGCAGAGGGCATCAAATTGTTATGACTTTTTGCGGAGTTCTTTAGACAAAAACACCCATGTGATGTATGCTGATAGGTCCTAGGAGGAAAAAAGGGAAGGGGCTCAATTTGACAGTGTGGGTTGCGAAATCGGAGCTGCTCAGATACGAATTTGGGTCCAGACACTATACGAGTACAATTTCACGCCTACGTTTCCAGATTGTGCATGGGATTGGATTCTATTTTGGATTTCAACCCTCTCTTCACCGGTTCTCTCATTTCCAGCCTCCTATCAGCAAAATCTCGCTGATTTATGTGGTCCACAGCGTCATAACGGGGAATAGGACGTGACAGGTTGAGAAAGCACTTCCTCGTTGTGTAGGGTCTACGAGGAGGAGTCAAGGGGTCCCATAAAAGTCATAAAGGATGTTGACATAGTGGGCAGTCAAGGTGTCCGTGAAAAAGCAAAATTTTGAAAATTGAAATCAAGAAGGCGAACGAAATAATAAGAAAACCCATATTCCGGATTATCCAGTCAGAAGCTAACTGGTAGTAAACTCAAAATAAGCAATCAGAACGTGATAATGGGGTACAATCAGTAGTAGTCCCGTGATAACTCTGGGGACTACTTACACAACTTTATGACTCTTGGTTATGACTTTCATTCAAAACAACTTATGGGTATCTCGAGTACGAATACGTTATTTTCCACTAATCATGACTATGACACAGCGGTACGACTACTAATTCTGGAAAGAGTGAGTAAGCGGTGATTTTGGATGTTGATGAATGGATTCGGGATCTAATTAGAGACATCAACTCAGCCATTCTAGTCACTTGGGATCACAGATTGACAGCTAGCCGGGAAAGTGCCAGCTGAAGCTTGACATGTTGGAAGTGAAACATTGGGAATGGTACAAAGCTGACAGATGGCAAGCACCTGAACGATATGCGCACGCGAATGAAATATAAACATTTCCGGAGTGAAAACATGGGCCTGCCAGCGTTGGGACCTCCCCACCTGTCAGAAACATGCGAAGAGAGTTTCCACTGGAAAACCTTTCAAAAGTTTATTTCTGGGGATAGTACAAAAACCAGAAAATTAAGGTTACGTCAAGAATCTAATACGTGCTTTTTAGGTAAGGTCCTACAAAACCTGGGTGGGCGTGCACGCCTAAATCTAAATCACGCGCAACACGCGAAACTATGGGAAAGTCGTGATGCTGATTGCTCGAAATACATATACTAAAACAGTTCCGCAAGTATACTCTCACGCATGTCAAACTACGTAGGCTAGAAACTTCTAGTTATGCTTGTTTTTGGGACTGACCGATTTGGACCTGGTACAAATGGGATAATCTTTATTCAAATGAAAAAAAGAAAAAGACACTGACGAAACAAATGAGAAAATGTCAAATTCAGGGCTCTTCAATCGGCCGGCAAGGAGGTCTTGAAATTTTTTCAATGAAATGATGGAACGAGGGTCTGGCTGGCCAAATGAGCAGCCCTGATCAGAAGAAACCCAACTCCCCAATAAAATCAACCAAATCGTCGAGAAATCGAATGTACTTAACCACCCCGAAGAATGAGTATCCAGCCGCTATAGTCTTGTTTCGGAAACTGTCAACCTCTTGTTTGAATGTCACTGGTTCTGGGATGTTGCTGATCTCAAGCTTTATGTGCACTGGTCTATCGGAAAACGCTTTCAAAATGTATCTGAAACTATTCTGATAAACTAGTGTCAGGACATGAGCTACCTGGGTTTGAAAGATCTTGGGCAATCGTCGCGTTCAATTGAAAACGAGGAGATCACTGTCCGAACACACAACAGCTCAATTCGTTTCTCACAAGTGGAGAATACAAGTTTCACAGTGTCATTGACAAGCATTTCGAAGATCAAGTGATCTTTCGGTTCGCCTCGGAGAACTGCAACTGGGATTTTAGGCTTACGGGTCAGGTCGTTAAGCTTACAAAAGCTATCCAGAAAGTTTGTGTAGATCTCAAATTCCAATACCTCCCCTGGAGTTGTGGTCAGCCAGTAGTCAAGCGGGGAGTACTCGTCGATGACTGAAAGTATAATCTTGCAGCTCGATGTGAACTGGGGCTTACTAGTTATGTTGTACTCAAGATCCAGGTCAGAATCGTTTTCATAGTCCGAGGTCCAGTTCCAGTGCCGATAAAGGTTAATCAACAGCAGAAAGAGAAATATGAGTTTCATGGAGATGATGTTAGGAGCAAATGGGGCCAGGGGAGCTCTACCAATGCAATCCAGATTTTTTGTATCAGGACTACATTGGAAACACGTCTTCCATCTCTTTTCCTACAAAAATCCTCTTTTTTCTTTACTTCTGACTCCCATTTCTTCTTGTCTTTGGGTAGGCTTCACCATCTGGTCCCCTTCAACGTCATCCATCCAAACATTTCTCTTTGATTTCGTCACCTTTTTTCTTTTTCGGCCTCCCCTCATCCCGTCCGACTTACATTCTCACGCCGCCAGTTCTGCGCACCTTGCTCTCTACCTCCGTTAGTTTCAGTCTCGTGGGATTATCGCTTCATCGCACTTCTGTCTGGAGATTATCGCCACCCGTTTCCAGTTTCACATTTTCCAAACATGAAGGAGAAGGACGACTTGCCGGTCTACAACTTCCAGCTGCCAGAACCACCCAGCAGCTTGCGGTTGCCGCGCCCTTTCTCATTTCCCACCCCCGATTTGACCGAGAAGATAAAGGTCCCCCTGGTCTCCGAGGAGTCCTACCTTTCACCAGAGCGTGTGAGCTTACTACTCGCTCCGCTAGGTAAGATTATCCTTTTAATTAACCCAAGACAAGAGATGCAGAGCCAACGCCCTCCTCTCCGAGAAAAGCATGTAATTACCATGATCTTGCAGGATACCGCCTAAAACCACAAAATTTCTTGAGCGAGGAAGTGCTCAGCTTGTGCGCTGTTAAGCCGACACCTGCTATTCAGGGATTTCCAATGAATCCGCAACACACCCAATGTACATCTTCTATTCCCTCTTCACTGCTCGACTCATCGAACCCAGCTCTTGTCAACCAGCTTCTCAAGGAAATGCTTACGCTACCACCACCACTAATCACTGATGAACCAAAGCCACCACTGTCAAGTCTCGCGGTATTTGATCCCAGTTCAATTCCAAAAGAGCCAGTGTTCGAGCTTCTGAATCCAGGATTCCCCTGGCATATGGCTCAAACTCCACTACCAGGATTTCCGAATGGGGCAAAGATGCAAAAGTTCACGATGTTGAAGCCTGATTTTGATGTGCCGAAAGCTGGGTTCTCATCCAGTATCTCATCTCCACTACGACCGTCTCCCCACCAAGGAATCCCACCTACATTGCTCCTGGAAACCAACGCGTCTCCTATTGATACCGTGGACCCTTTGTTACAAAATGCCAATACGCCACAGCTTCACTCGTCACCGATTTCAAAGTCTCCAGCATTGGGTGCGCTGGATTCTGGTCTCTCGCCCAATATGCCACTTCTTTCTCCGATTCCAATGTATCCTTCCCCGGAAACCTTCCCATTCATGCTTCAAAGTGTTCCACCGTCACCATTTCTGGAAGTCAACACACCCGCGGGTTCCACGGTAAGGAGTAGCGGAGCTTCTTCTCGTAGAAAGCGTGTGCGAAAGAAAACCGAAAAGCGGGAACACGTCGAACCAGTCGGGCCAGAAATGCGACCGGGTTCACCATTCTTAGGCTATGTTCGTTTCTGATGCACATAACCATGAGTCATGGTATATTTTCAGAAAGACGAGAAGCGAGCCCGATTCGATAGCAACAACCAAGCTTCAGGTGTTTGGAAATCTTTCAGTTCCAAACATTGATGACACTCTCTGACCTCGCTATGGACCATCTTAATTATGTATCTATCATATCCCTCTTTTATCCCTTTTCAATAAACCTATTTCCGGATTTAGGGATTATGGCTCTGGGGGCCGGCACCTGCAGGCAACTGGATATGGCTGCCTCAAATGATCACAGGCGTGTGAGGTGAGCTGAGACAAAGCTCCTCCTCCTTTACGCTACACTCGCATTCTCCAACAACATATCATGCCATTTCGAATTTGAGCCCGCAGTTTCTGATCCTAATCCCTCGCGCGCGTAGCAAGCCGGCTTCTACTACGCGATCCAATATCATATGCACTCGCAAACCCAAAAAGAATTAAATTCGTGTCCCTGTCAGTTTCAGGCGGCGATCATCAATTATTCAACATCTTTCTCACACATTATTAGACCTCCGTTTCCGTTAACACATGTCCTCTGCATTTTTCTTTTTAGACTCTGATCATGGCCCCTTCCGTTTCCAAAATGACTAATGTTTCGGCGGCCAAGAAAATCACGAAAAAATATAAAAACAAGAGGTCAAGTGGTAGAAGCTCTAGAGCTTTGGGTCGTCTGCTTTCGGCTTTGACTCTGGGAAGTGATGGTAGTTGGCATTTAGCAATCTGTTTGTCTTATTTTGGTTATCTTCTAGCTAGACCCGCCCAACAAGAACCAACTTTGCCAATGGTTGCTGAACCCCAGCAGGTTCAGGCTGCTCAGCTCCAACACGAACCATCTCCAGCACCTCTGCTTCTTGGATCCATCTGCGAGTCCACTCTCTCCCCAAGTCCACCTCATGAAGGTACGATTTTCATTACATTTTTCATCAACAAAATCCAATTCATTTCCATAAGAGATCGGAACCGCTGCCCAAGTGTTCAACTCAAACAACGACGTCGTTATCATTTACGATCGATATCTGGATGGTGCTCGCCCCACTATCCCAATAGAGCTGCGGTAATCATTTGGAATGTTTGTGAAAAATTGACCTCCTGAAAATTTCAGGCGCTACGACGAAGAAGGCGACGACATCATTTGGATCTACCAGAAGCCCGAAAAGATAAGACTTGCTGAAGAATTCGAGAAGGTCAAGCTGGAAAAAATACCCAGAAGAGCTGGGGATCAGTAGTTACTTGCCCCATTCTGTGTTGTCAGTAACATTCCTTTTCTTATCTTTGCTTTCAATCTACATCAATTTTTCTTGTGAAGCACCTTCTTATGAAATAAACTTACTTCAAGATCTCGTTTTGCATGCTACCCCCTACGTTAACCTTTTAACCTTACTAAATCAATATTCGTTCAATAAAGTCTGAAAGAATTCGTTGTGTGGAACCTCTTCGTAATAATCTATGCGAGACACTACCTGTCTCTACGGAAATCGAGTGAGAAAGGTAATTTCCGGTAAGAAATTACGTTGCAATTCCCATATTTTCTGAAATTTGCTGGCTTAGCAAAGGTATATGGTCGGGACTTGATGTTTGACTCCAGTATAGGAAAAGAGGGTCGTGGGAACTGTAAGTCATTATCATATGTGACGTTTTACAAATTATCATATCCATGTGGAAGCTATCATGATTCCAAGGGAAGTGCGTCAGACCTCACATAACCATTTTGTTTGAGCTAATTCTCCTATTTTCGGATATTTTTCAAAAAACTAAAGGATTTCGAAAATGACCGAAAAAAGGAAGGTTGAGACCAGAATACTCACTACTGAGAGATTGGAAACGATATTCGCTTCTAGAGGTGATGAGGTTCATTTACCCAATCTTTTCCAATACAGAATTTCAGTGTTCCCCAAGCAAGATAACATTCTGGAAGAATTTATTTCAATGTGCAATGTCAAACCAACTGCAACTAAAGTCCAGCCACCGCCTTTTGATCCGGTACTAATGAGCATGATTCTGACCCCGAGGCTCACATTCCCGACTCCAATTTCGCTGCCGTTTCTTCCACCCTTTCCATATGGGTTTAGCTCTCTTATGCCACCACTGCCACAACCTGTTCCTGTTCCTGTTCCAATTTCACAAGCTCCAACTCCGCCACGTGTCCTCAACGACATTCGTCAAATACCTATCCAATCTGCTCGTCGTGCCCCTATTCTGGCTCCGAAGCCGTACAAATTGGTATGCTGTACACTCCCATGCCCAATTACTACGCATCATCACCATCTTTCGTACTTTCAAAATCAAAGCATTTGTTCAACGGGATCTTATCCAGTGCCAGGTGTCCGTTATCCTTATGAGCTCCCGAAAAGGAAGAAGCATCAATCATCGTGCAAAAAACGAGGATGCATTCATTATAAGCAGATGAATGTTCCGGTAGGACCACCCATTCCAATGCCACGTGGCTCACCACTTCTGCACGTCGTGAGTCAGGAAAATAAGAAACTCTGATCGACATAGACCAATTAGGAATAACTGAAGAAAACGTTGTGATTTATTCATATTCGTATTCGAATGTTGCCAAATAAATGTTCTGTTAATGAACCTCATCAAAGACACATCAGCAAAAAGCGATGCCTGCTGCTGGAATCGAACCAGCGTCGCCACGGCCACAACGTGGAGTACTAACCACTATACTAAGCAGGCCGAGAGACACACTCTCTAGATCGGTTGAAATGTCTGCTGGTTGTTGCCGCGGCGAAGAAACGAATGAGACGGAAACTTGGAGTGGAGAGGAGGCGAGAAAAAGGGGGAGTGTGTGTAGGAGTGTGTGTAGGAGTGTGTGTGTGTGTGCTAACTGAACAGAATGTTGATTTCGAGTATTCCCTACGTGAAATAATGATTATTTATACTTGTTTCGTAGAGTATCGGTATTTGAAACAGATCCGAATTCGAATACGAGTACAAACCTGTAACTCTCCCGTTCTCCACTCACCAGTGCCTCCGCCTACGAATTCAGATGTCAGTCACCATAGTTCATACAGAATCTGTGCTCCCATGAAGAGACAGGAAGAGCACTTCGAATATCAGCGTGTCCACCGATCATTCTGGGGGTTTCTTGGCATCCCCGTACTTTGTCAAAGAGTTTGCAATTCCAGTAACTGTCTGGCAGCCTGTTCTCCCGATTACCTTTTTTCCAGTTCTCTCACTCATTCAAATTTACCAGAACTGCTCAACTAGGAACATTTAGACAAAGTGTTCAAACCGCCCGAACACTTGCCGGAAGTTTTAAAAACAAAACTAAACATTGAAAAACGAGAAAATATATAAAAACGGAAGAAGGATTGCAAACTGTGCCGCGTTTGCACTAGATGACGTCATCATCACCGCGAGTATCTCGAGAAAAACGAGAAATCAGCTCACTTTGCCATCCGTTTGCTTTTCTAGCTTGCGCCGTTGCTCTCCAGCATAGAGACTTCTCAGTCCGTACTGGTTATACAGATTCTTTCGCTCAGTAAAGAAGTAGCAAGAACATCCTGAATCACATCGTGTCCAACGAACGAATCAAGGTGTTCTTGCGATTGCCGTACATTGCTAGAGACTCTATTCTTTCAGCGAAGGACCAACATTCTGCATTGCGAGAAGCCTTACAGAAAGGCCATGAGTAAGTGAGAGAACGAATTAATGGTTAATGGAGGGGAAGGGAGGGCAAATCTGGAATGGGAGGGGGCGGAGCATAGCTGAAAAGAGTTGGCGTCGTAGTGATCGGTGTTGTCCACTGAGAACTGTTAAAATAAATCAATTCAATGTTTTTCATCCAAATTCCGTTCTCAGAAGAGAATAATGTTTTTCATATTGCGAACACTTGGGGAAACTGATAAAACTTTTACAAACTGTGAGATTAAAATTAAGGATAAACCAGCTTGAATACAAAAAAAAGTGATTGAGTACATAGAATTTGACAAAAATCGCACCGGCACCAGGTCGGAATCAGACCTGCCGTTCTCGAAGTACGCGTCGGAGGCACTATTGCTGTGCTGCCGGTGCGGCGAGATTTGCATGCTGCTGTTACCGCTGAGGTCTTCACTGCCACTGGCGCCGATTGACATCGGATCACCCAATATACGGAAATTGCAAGAAATCCCATTCCCCCGAAAACAGAAGATTCCAGGGGCACTATCCCCCGAACCTCCAAGTAGCTTCTACCGTATTCCAGACAGGAGACAACTGGTAAACATGTTGACAAAAAACAAGTAAGGAATCAACTAAAAACAACGAATAGAACAAGGGAATTTGCACTTTGAGTACTGTACGATAATTGTTATTCTATCCAGTTTGTGAGCCCGCAAAGAAATGTTCGGACGGGACAATAACAAGAAGGAGAAGATTTATCATCCGAAAAACACAGTCTTCTTTCATTTTCTCTCGTTTTCCGGTGAACTCACTCGGTTTTCGGCTCTGTGACAATTCGCTAAAGTGACATCTCAAAACCAGACAATTCGCGAAGTTTTGCAACGGTGGCCTCTAGCAACCAGTTTTCAAAGTGTCACGCTAGCGAAATATGTCGCGGAGCCCATTTTTCGTGATTTTTTCTTTTTCATTTTGTCTTTTTCTCACAACTTTTCATTTTTTCGCCTAGTTCACCCCGTTTTTATTCCAGGTAATGTCTGAAGAAGAAGCGACTTCTTCTTCCACTCGCACGGAATCTCCCGTCACAACGCGACAAGTCGACAGAGATATGGACAAGGCAGCATCGGAGGAGCTGGAGCAGATACCGGGACAGGCAGAAGACGTCGAGGTGCAGCAGGGAAAGAACGGTGTAAAGGAGGTGACGAAAGAGGTTCCTGAAGAAGTACCGGACGTCGAGGAGGAGGTGAAGCCAGAAGATGTGAAAGAGCAGCAGAAAGAGAATCTGAAAAAGGCTGAACACGTTGAAGACGAGTTGAAGGAAAAGGATCAGTCGGAGAAGATTCAGGGAAAAGAAGAAGACGTCGAGGAGGATGTGAAGGAGCGCTTGGTGGAGACTCCCGAACAAATCAGCAACGTTGAGGAGGAAGAAGAGGAACAGCCGGAATCTGAAGAACAAGATGAAATCGTCGAAGTGCTTGAGGTTTCACCAGCCCTTCCTTACCAGATGAACAAGGTGAGTGGACAAGTTTTCATATCCTGATTAACTTTTTCCTTTTTTTCAGAGCTCTAAAGTCCTCGACTATGTGGAAATCGAGATGCATTCACCGCCACCATCCTCGCCAACCCCGTCGGAAAAATATAGAATCAACACTGAAAAAGACGTCAATGCCATACAGTTCCACCAATCGCAGTACAAAAAGGCGAAAGACAAACGAGAAGATTACGAAGTTCAAGAACAGCTAGAGGGGTGGAAACGCGAACAAGAGGATGAAAAATGGCAAGAAGATCTGGAGCAATACGAGAAACTGCAAGATCAACTGCGAAGAGCTGAGCAAGGGATGAAGGAAAAGAAAGCGAAAGCCAAGGAGGAGGCCCGCAAGAAGAAGCTCCAGAATGGATCGTCGAAGTGCAGAGTCTCATAAAACATCTGACCACTAACTATGTTATGTATCAAGTCATTAATTTATAAGTTGTTTTTCAATTTATGACACGTATTTTATCAATTGCTGCTAATACTATTACAAACAATAAAATTTATATTGAAACCGTTCAAAAAGCGATGCCTGCTGCTGGAATCGAACCAGCGTCGCCACGGCCACAACGTGGAGTACTAACCACTATACTAAGCAGGCCGAGAGACAAAGTTTCTAATGCTGTTGATATGATCGCCGGTGCGATAGACCGAAGAGAAATCGACAGTGCGGCGGGAGAAGGGTGAAGTTTTTCTTCAGACAGTTTCATTGATTCCAGTGATTTTAGTTGCGATGAATGTGAACTGCAACTTTCTGTTCTCTTGTGTCTCTGAATGTGATTTTTCTCCGCTGCCTGCCATTTTTCCCGGTCGGGCGCCGCTGCAAAAATCGATAATGCACGTGTTTACCGGGCAATTAGTCCCGAACACTCTCTCCCTCTATTTCTCTCGCGTGTTTCACTTTCTCTCTGTTTTGCAGAACAGTTTTCTCATTTCTTCTTGTTCCGTGTGACAATTACCGTTATTTTAAGATATATTTGCACAAGTTGATTATTTCAGTCGAGAACGGATATTGACGACTATCGCCAGAGAGCAGCAATTCAAAATCTTGGACTACAACATGGAAAATGATTTTGCTCGCTCAGAAAAAGCGCAAACAAGTTCGGAGAAGATGAAAAAGGAACAATTGAGCACATGGAAGTTAGTGGACTATCTTCGAAGAAAAAAAACAATCTTGAACATGGACCAGACCGGAGGTTAAAAGAGTGATTCTCACTGGAGAAGAGAATCACTCTATACCGGTCCTTTACGAAGTTCAACACTACCACACTTGGATTTCAACACCAAGTGGTCAAGAATGTTCCCATCAAGAATGGAACATCAAACGTAAAATGATGGAAGAGTGGGCACCCCACACGAAAAAGGCTGAGGATTTACAACGTCGATCAATCTGGATTTCGAAGAAGTCATTCTCACAGGAGAAGAGAACCACTTTGTCTAAGATCACCTGCAAAGCAAGGAAGACACAAACTGACAACTTGGATGGACACATTTGTCACCAGCATCATCCCCAAATCGGACTCAAACCCCTTGCACAGCAAAAATCGAAAACGGAAAATGATGAAAAGTGAGTTTTGCTAAGCTTTCTACCATTTTCACCGATTCTGCTCTCAGAATTTTCGATGAACGAAGGAAAACCGAGGAACAGAAGGGACACATCGAAAAAAGCAGTTTTTCGTCTACTGTTTTCAATGGATTCGGGAGTCAGCATCTTGGACACGGATTGAGCGAGCACATTGAATAAACTGAACCACTGGTCGAAAAGATTTCATTTGTGAGTTGTTTTTCGGTTGTTGTTATTATTGCCGTCCCGCGGCGAGTCACCTGGTGGGTCTCGCCACGAAAACGGTTTCTGGCTAAAATACGGTTTCTGGACGAAATTTTGACACTTTTTCTGATGAAAATGGGTACAAAGGCATGTATTCAATAATTTTCAGCCAAATCCCTGCAGTTTCCACCAATTTTCAGTACAAAAACATGAATTTTTGAGTATTTTGTCGCTTTTTACCAAAAACACCTCAATTGCATTGAAAATCGGTGGAAACTGCTGAAATTTGGCTGAAAATGATCGAATTCACCTAATTTCCTCCTTTTTTATCAGAAAAAGTGTCAAAACCTTGTCCAGAAGCCGTATTTCAGCCACAAATCGTGGCGAGACCCACCAGGTGACTCGCCGCGGGACTGCAATTATAGGTTCGTCTAGTATTTTAGTTGTATATTTTTTCCCTCCCGTCAATTGTTTTGTATATGATTGTATTTTCAGTTTGTTTTTTTGTGACATTTCTTCAAATTTATTTCCCAAGTAGATAAATTTCATGTGTCCAAGACATTCAAAAAGTGTTTTCACAAAGACCAGAGCATCAGCTCATGAAAATATGAATATGCCGATATCAGAGAAGATAAGCTCAAAAATATATGAAAATTTGGAAAACTGATGCGAAAAAAAATGGAAAAATGACTGTGCTCATGGAGAAAGAGACAAAACATATGAATTCCTAGGTGAGAGAACGTGTTCGTTTAGTAAGGAGCTGGACGACGGAAAACACACTGTGAGGGCAATGAGGCTCCAAGGCCAAGTTGACTTTGATGGTGTTTGAGAGACGCACCTCCGGAACTTCGAAGACGTATCCAACTTTCGTCTTACCGGGTATCAGCTCATGGCCATTCAAGATGACCGGACCATTCAGTTTGGTTACTATCCACTCTTCGAACTGATTCTGAAAACAAAGTGGGTTTTTATTAAGCCTTTGGATATGTGACCTACCCTTCCTGGATGGTAGATAATTGAGAAAATCAGAAGATAGTAAGTCCTCCCAATCAGGCTTGCTGGAACTTCGAAGGTCAGTGTCCTGTCTCCGTGAAGACAAATCATGTGCGGAACTCCGATATAAGTTTTTTGGCGGAGCTCATTGTCCCACTTCAACCGACGCTTGATCGCCTCGCCGATTTCCGCCTTGATCTCTTTCATTTTGTGATTCATCAGTTCCTTTGTCGTAGAACTCATCATATAACTCGAGCAACACATTGGAAACAGACCCATCTGGCATAGGAGCTCGAAGATCTCCGTGGAGTCGTTACTGACTGCGTAATCAGCAGCATTCAAGCCAAACGACTCAATGTCTTGGAGACTCGGACCGGGCATCTCGAGTGTTTGTTTGAAGAGTTTTTCCTGGAACTTTGAGAAGTTTGAGAAGTCGATCATTTCCAAAACTCACGTGTTTCGTATTCACGGCCAAGTGTAGAAACGGTGTCCTTCCGTCGTTCGTTTTCAAAATCCATGCAGGGCGGTTATGAGAACTGTTCTCACTTTGCAAACGAATCAAAATGTTCAGAAGTCTTTCGGCATAACGAATTCCTGATTCACTATTCTTGGAGACTGCATCAGAAGTTTCTTCAAACAGCTGAAATGAACGGTCACGTTTAAGAAATCTGTAAATCATTGGAACAAACCCTGTGAAGCACAAAGCATCGATCTCCATTTGGAATCTTGAGAAACGATTGGAGAGCTGTTTCAGTGAAAGTGTTCCCAGAAAATAGATCTTCGTTAGCAAAAGTGTAGACGAGACTTGGAGCACTGATTGATAAGAAGGATTCCGGAGTCCAGCTGGTTGATGACGTGAATGTCAAAGCAAGACGGTTTTGATATTCTTTTGAAGCTTCCTTGAGATATTCAAGATCTGATCGATTGTCGTTTGGTCGATTGTCGCATGGTCGATTATCGTATTCTGGTGTGCTAGAAGATATCAATTGCTGAGTGAGCAATGTGGAGCTTTCCGGGTGAGAGGCGGCTACAGAACTGTTTGCGAAAGCCGGAACATGAGAAGTAGTAGATTTCAAGTGCAACGAAGAACTTGGCATGGAGGGAGATTCCGATGCTGGAGGGATGAGATGATCTTGGTTGCTTTCATTGTTGGTAGAAGTGAGAGATTTTCTTGAGGCGGCACTTTGGGTGTTTGGTGGCTCTGCAGAGCTGCTGGACCGAGCAGATTCTGCACTTCCAGTTGGAGCTGATGTGCTAGAAGATTGCAATTGTTGAATGAGCAATGTGGATTTTTCCGGTTTGGAGGCAGGTGGAGAACTGTTTGCCGAAGCCGGAACATGAGAAGTTGAAGATTTCAAACGCAACGAAGAACTTTGAAAGGAGGGCGATGCCTGTTTGTCTGATGACGAACGTCCTGGTGTAGAGGTTCTTGATGCTGGAGCGATGGGTTGATCTTGGTCGCTCCCATTGTTGTCAGAAGTGAGCAATTTTCTTGAGGCGGCAGGTTGGGTGATGGATGGCTTTGCAAAGCTGCTGGAACGGGCGGATTCTGCACTTCCAGTTGGAGCTGGTAATGTTCGTTTCGCGGGTGTGCTAGAAAATTGCAGTTGCTGAGTGAGCAATTTGGAGTTTTCCGGGTTGGCGGCGGCTGCAGAGCTGTTTGCCGGAACCGGACCGGGCGAAGTTGTAGACTCCAAGTTCGACGAGAATCTTGGCAAGGAGAGAGATTCCGATGCTGGAGGGATGGGCTGATCATGGCCGCGCTTCTTGTTGGCAGAAGTGTGAGACTTTCGCGAGTTGGCAGTTTGTGTGTTCGATGGCCCTGCAGAGCTGCTGGAACGAGAGGATTCTGCACTTCCAGTTGGAGCCGGCAATGTTCGTTTTGCTGATGTGCTAGAAGATAGCAGTTGCTGAGTGAGCAATGTAGAGACTTTCGGTTTGGAGGCGACTGAAGAACTGTTTGCCAAAGCCGGAACATGAGAAGTGGCAGATTTCAAGCGCAACGACGAACTTGGCACAGAGAAGGATTCCGATCTTGAACATGCCGGCGTTGAGGTACTAGTGAGCAACTTTCTCGAGCTGGTAGTTTCCGTGTTGGATGGCCGTGAAGAGCTGCTGGAAGATTCACCAGTTGGTGCCGGTGATCTTTCTTTTCTTATGGCTGGAATCAGATGCTGGCGTCTTCTTTTCTGAAATGAAAGGAAATGGTTGTGTTTTCAAGCATCTCTGAGGCTTACATTCTCGAATCCTTTTTGAGCTGCAATGGACATAAAACAAGAGGCAGAGTCTTCGCGATTCTTTGAAACTTTCGGAAGTTTTCTTCTTGATTCAATAAGAGCTCGTGTCTCCTTGATCACGCTATCAGGAGACTTTCGGACAAAGTTCTGAATTCAATACGATTTTCAAGTTTTCTAAAATCAGTCACCCACCTTCCTGCTGCGCTCATTCCGGCCAGACATGCGTGGTCTCTTCTTTACAACTTCGTCATCATCCATGTAATCTTCGTCGCTCTCAATTGAACGGTCACTTAGATCATCCAAGAACGATTCATCAGGAATGAGAGCAGCCTTTTGTTTTTTATTTTGTTTGTCAGAAATATTTCGGGGAGCCTGGAAAAAATCAGTATGAGAATTTCATAAATTGGACTCTCACTTTCACTTTCGTACTTCTTGGCCCTTCTGTGATCGAGAGGTAGTTCTGATTTTCTGAAATAAGAAGATAGACAAGCTAAACGGCCTGAACTCACTTTTTCTTTCATGAGCATCTTCGTACTTCTTTGGTTCACGTTTACGAAATGCTTCGACCAAGTAGTGCTTTTCCCATTCTTTGTTGAGTGGCTCCCACGTCGCTGTTGACTCTTTCCATTGTACTCGAATTATAATTCCTTCATCAATATCACAATACATGTCCGTCACTTCCTCCGCCTGAAAAGAAAATTAAACAAATCTCAAATTCGAAATTCTCGAAAAACGTACAAGCCACACCATCTCATCTCCATCAAAATATTGAGCATTTCCATTTAGCCGAATCTCTTGCCAGCTTTTCATGCTGTTCATTGTGGCAACGAGTCGGTCCCGAATACCTTTTACAGTACCATTGTCCCTCATGTTGTACTCCTCGATCTTCTGGAGATTGCCCTCGCTGGCAATAACGTCTCGCCAAATGGATTCTTCAACTTCCCTGTTCCTGGCTTTTATAACAAGTTTGTATTCCATTTTGCAGTCTTGTGCATTGAATCTGACACCAAGAACCCTCTCAATCTGAAAAGAGGGGGGTAGACGAACTCAAAATCTCTCACACTTACGATCGGTTCATTCTTGCCCTTGTAAAACCGAACGAAGATGGGGCTACGCGAGGTGAGGTCCAGCATGTTTTTTCTGAAAAGAAGAAGAAGTGTGAAAGCGGGAGTTTACTTCTAGGGTGAATAAGAAAAGAAACGACGGAGCCAAATTTTCAATCTCTTCTTCTCTGACCTTTCAGACCAATTCGCAAAAGTTCTCAGAACAGAGAATGATTGGAAAAGCAGTCAGACTGTATGATAAGAGGGCAGTGATAACAGTTTTCAGTCTATAAGTACGACACCTGGCACGAGTTCGAGAGCCAAAAGTTGGCGGGAAAGCCATAGATTTTGTGGTCAGAGAGTGCGGAGAGTGCAAACGAGAGAGTGATTCGTGACGTCTGGCTGGCTACAAATGGGAGAGCAGGGGCTTAATCCTAGCGAAGGTACAAACACAAATGTAGTTCTCGTATAATTGACTGACTAAATCCCCAAATTGTCACGAAAGAGCCACCTGCTAATGAGAAGCAGAACAGAGAAACGAATATGTCAGAACAGCAGAGTCGCTCTAAGAAATCAGTCGAATTTGGGATTTCAAAATGACCTGAGGGGAAATTCCTACAGTAGACTTGGCACGTGTCGCTCTTGGACTTTCACCCTTGAATCCATAAAAGTGCACGGAATGGGGTGACTATAAGGAGCAAAATACAGCAGTTGCTATTGATAACAGATGGTTGATAGCGATTATTTAATTGATAAAAAGTTGCTGACGTAAACTTGAGTTCGGAGCGTTTGACGAAATGAAAGAGGTTGTGAAATGGTGAGGGGGGGGGGTCACCAGAAGAAGGATGAACACTCCAGTGACACTAAGAAAAGAACAATTGGATGAAGCAAAACCAAATGGAGAAGAAGAAAAATGAGGCGAGGAAACGGGGAAGATGCATAAATTTTAGCACCGTTTGATGTCCGGAGAAGGAAACGGAGAAAGGGAGAACACGCGGACGGAAAGTGCGGGGAGGCAAGAGCAAAATCTGCGACACTGGCTCCATCTGCTCGTACACGCTCCGAAAGGCAGTAAGGTGCCTAATATGAAACCGCGGCCCGCCTTTTGTGACTTTTTCTGAGAACATGTTTTCGCATGAAATGATTAGTGATAATGGGAAAAGATACGAAATCGATGGAGCAGAGAGTAAGAGTTGGGAAGTGTGTGGGGTCACGCAGATAGACTTGACTGAAACTTGACAGAAGGGTCGGTAATGGTCCCAATAGATGAGATCCGAGAGATTTTTAATGGGATAAGCTTCTGGTGACTGCTACATGCAAAAAGTGCGCTCAAAGACCAGTTTTTATCCAAATTTCCCGTTGAAATGAGTCATTTTTCACGTAAAATGCTATCAATGGAGATGTCAAGCTTAAAAACTGGCATCTGAGCGCACTTTTTTGCAGGTAGCGGTTACCAGAAGCCTATCCCATGAAAATCTTTTGGATCTCATCCATTGGGACTGTTTCCTACCCTTCTGCCAAGTTTCAGCCAAATCTGTCTTTGCAACCCCACACCCTTCCCTCGTAAGGGAATCTCAAGGTCGAAATGTTGGGAACAAACAGTTGAACGACGGGGAGACGAATGCCAGAGTGAAAGCTTGAGTCACTGACATTTAGACTTGTGGTGGCGTGCTGGTTGTGATAGAAATTGAAAGTGGCTCTGGCTAAGCAAAGCGTAAGTGTTCGAATGGGAACTGTTGAGGGAGAGAGAGAGGAAACATCGTGTTTTATTCGGAATATGTCAAGAACAAAGAAAAAAAGACAAATTTGTTGCCAGCTAACAAAAAAAAATGAAAATTTGATGTGCTTTGTGTAATTGCAAAGGGGAGGATTCATAATCAGGGGAAATAATCAAAGAAAGAAACCAGGGAAAAACCAGAGAAATTGGGGAGATAAACATTGCATGCTAACTATCAAAATATGTAACAAAAGTGCGAAAGAGCCGATTGGGAAAGGGGGAAGGAAAGAAGACAATTTTAACATTCTAGTCAAGTACAATACCCAGGACAACTACGGAGGAAACTCGGAAGGGGAGAGGGGATGGGGAGAGTTTGGGATCCTGAAGGTTCACTTCCTTTTGAGTATTGCCACGGCGGAAAACGAAGTGCGATACCTCTCACTGGCAGCCAAGTTCAGGTGAAGCCATTTCTTCTCAGGATTATGTTCGACGTCAGATGAGTAGCACTCGTTCATGAACATCGTCGACTCGAAGGAATCAATGAAGGAAAGATGCTGAAAATGTTGTTTTACACCGTTCCAGTTCTGTTTCAACTCACCGAGTTCTCGTCGATTGCCATTTCAGCAACAACCACCACAGCGGGATTGAACGGATCTAACAGGATTTTGTCCGTTCTCTGGCAGAGGAAGAAGTACTCAACTTGCAGGTTTCTCTTGTCGATATAGTCTGTGCAAAGTTTTTCTCGGAGGAGATTGGTCACTTTCTTGAGAAAGTAACCGGCCTCGGTCATCATCGTTATCTTCGGTCCCAATGGAGTGCGGACACGCCAGTTTGAAAGACCCGCAGTGCTACATCCTTGATGAAGCAGGTGACGGAAAAGCTCGACATTTTTCTCTTCTAAGGCGACATCCAACACTGATTTGTTTTTACAAGTGTCCGTTGCTCCATGAAACCGACGAACAATATCAACGAGCTCGATCTGAAAGTTTTGTTGTGAATGCAATGCTGCGAGTATAAATTCAAACATACGATTCCTATTTGGACGGCCAGATGGGAGGCATTGGGCACGACGCCTTCTTCGACACGCTCCTGAACCGATTTCAACCCAAGATCACTGTTGCTGATGCGTCCCATGAATTGGACCAACATGATGAATTTTTCGGTAGGGTACATACGAATCCAGTACAGAGCTTCATGCAGCAGCTGAAAAGTTCCTCATGATGTCAATGGCTCTGTTTGTCAACAACTCACATTCCAAATTATGTTCTTCCGGACCTCTGGGCTGCACTTGAAGAACTCGCCAACGGCCATCTCGAGATAAGAAATACTTCCCAAAGTGAAATCTCTTTCTCTCCACAGCGCATGTTCTCCGACAGCAATCTGCTCTTCTTGCATTTCCATCGCGTCGTCTTCGTCATTGACGATGTCCATCGGCTGCTCCCCGTGATCATCAACTTCCATGGGCTCATCTTGTGCAAGCATCTCTTCCTGTTCCACACGTTCCAGCTGAGCTGCTTCTGGCTGGCCATGGACTGCTCTGTGTTCCCAAACATCGGGAAATGTTCCGAGATCTGCTGCAGCACCTGGGCCAGACGCATTCGGACGAAGCGACAAGGTCGAAGACGATGATGCCGAAGATGACGACGATGAGTTGTGCAACGAAGTGTCGCCGAGTCGAGGAATGGAATCTGATGGACTGGATGGTTCGGACTTCACCCGATTATTCAAGAAATCTTGAGTATTGGCTGTTTCGGGTGGGGTGTGGGCGTCTGGAAGTTCGGTCTTGACAATGCGCGTAGCGGTAGCTGGGGATCCATTATCCACAGAAGCGGCGGCCGCCTTCTCACGGTCTCGACGCTCCTGCTCCTGCTTCTCACGTGTTCGACGGGCCTTCTCCAACTCCTTTCGTGCTCGGCGCTCCTTCTCCTCCTCCTCACGCTTCTGACGTTCCTTCTCCTCCTTCTCCTTCCTTCTGCGGTCCTGACGCTCCTTCTCCTTCCTTTCGCGCTCCAGACGTTCCTTCTCCTCCTCCTCACGCTCCAGGCGTTCCTTCTTCTCCTTCCTCTTTCTTTCGCGCTCCAGGCGTTGCATCTCCTCCTTCCTTTCGCGCTCCAGGCGTTCCTTCTCCTTCTCCTTACGTGCTCGGCGCTCCTGCTCCTGTTTCTCACGTGCTCGGCGCTTCTTCTCCTCCTCCTCACGCTCCAGGCGTTCCTTCTCCTCCTTCCTCTCTCTTTCGCGCTCCAGACGTTGCATCTGCTCCTTCCTTTCGTGCTCCAGACGTTGCTTCTTTTCCTTTCTTTCGCGCTCCAGGCGTTCTTCCTCCTCCTTCTCGTTTCTTTCACGGTCCAGCCGCTTCTTCTCCTTTTTCTCCTTCCTTTCGCGAGCTTGACGCTTCTCCTCCTTCCTCTGGCGGGCTCGAAGCTTATTTTGTTCCTCATGCTCAATTGTGTGCGCCAACGTTGCCTTTCTATTTAGTCCTCCATGAACCGTTCCAAAGACTTCGATGACCTTCTCAATGTGCTCCGCACGTTTCAGCTGAAAACTTGTGTTTATGATAGTCAAATTTAAACAAATTATACCTTCTTCGTGGCAATCCACGCTCCGATCTGAACCTCTCGGCAGGCGCATTTTGGTGTTTTCTTTCCTTTATTTTTTCTCTGTTCCCGGGATGACCGGTCTTTGTAAGACGACGACTTCGACGACTGTCCACTGGAGCATGGTTGGCGTTGAGATCCTTTCTTGGTCGGCTTACAGCGACAGAGAAACTGAAAGAACAGTTTGCAAAAAGAAAATTTCAACAAGTCTCACCTGAGGCATGACCTCCTTCAGCTCCTCGAGTACCGTGGCTGTCTTTTTCACAATAGCCGCATCCGCGTCCATCGCTGCATTTGTCGCTGGATCCGCCACTGGGTCCGCCACTGGGTCGGCCGGTGTGCTCGGAGCTCTTCTGCTTCCAGAAGTTGATGGCACTGACTGGTTGGTCACTTCGATGTCACTCGATGACTGTTTGGCTGCGCTGGACAAGCTTTCCACTTCATCGGACGACTGGTTGAAATTCCTCATGGATCTCCCGTATATACGGTATTTATTGCGATGAGTTCCACTGACTTGGAGGACTGAAAAAATATTTGTTACGTTTTCAAAAGAATTAGGATAACTCACGGTGTGGAAAGAATTCTTCGATCAGAACATCGAATCCAGGTTTATCCTTCCTGCGATAAGCTCTAACCTCCACATGGTCTATTCCCAAGTTTTCGAAGACCTCTTCCGTCGTTTTGGCAAACCCTTTCCACTCTACTTCCAGGCACAACTCATTCTCCTTATTTGGGTACATATTCCAGACTTTATTCACCTAAAAACTCAAAAACCGATTGAGAAGTTCGTGTAATTTTTTGCAGAAATTTTGGATTTCAGGGCAGAAAACTGAACGGAAAAGTAGTTTTCCGGAGTTGAGATTGGCTCAGGAAGCAGCGTGATGTGACGCCGTATCACTACAGTGGCGCTGAATTTAGCAAATGAAGGAAAACAACGTGGAAGCAAAATGGCACAGCGTAGATTGTTCGCAGACTTGTAGTTCAATAGCTCAAAATTTTGAATTGTGAAATGCAAACTCACGACATACGCAATCTTCTCTCCATCCCAGAATGAATTGGCAGGGCTGAGGAGGAGATTGGATTTCCAATCTTCCAGGTTGTCCAGCGCCTTCATTAAGCGAGAGGTGTACCGATCCACCTTCTCCTTATTTTTCTCATTGAACTCGTCGATCTTCTTGGCGTCGGCAACCCTTTCGAATCTCTCTCTCCACATCCAAACCGCCTCTTTCTTTCCCACAAGTTCGACTTGGTACTCGATTTTCAGGATGTCACGATTGTACTGAACAGCAAGTACTTTCGCGATCTAAAATAAAAATCTGGGTAGAGGTATTCACAGGTTATTTCCTTACAGTTGCCGGCTCTTGCTTCGATTCCGGCACTGGAGTCGCTTTTGGCGTCGCTTTCGGTTTCACCTTCGCATCCCGATCGGGCTTCGCAGTGAGTGTCGACTTCGGTGTCGCCGTTGGATTCGTCTTGGAATCTGGCTCAGACTGCGCTTTTGGTTTTGATTTCGGCGTTGCCGAGGAGGTCGTCTTGGGTTCTGGCTCCGGCTTCGCATTCGGGTTTGACTTCGGCGTCGCCTTCGACGTAACTTCCTGTTCCGGCTCCGGTCTCGCCTTCGGCTTCGTCTTTGGTTCGGGCTCCCGCTTTGCCATCAGTCCCAGCACTGACTTCGCCTTTGGGCTAGGTCCGGCCTCGCTCTCGGATTCTTTGTTTTTTCTCTTCATTATTCGTTAGTTGTTTCGCAAGAAGATACTGCTGAAACACAAGAGAAATGGAAGGTTTCACTTGAAGAAAATGAAAGGAAAATATGGAAAAATATGCGTGAGAGTGGTCGAGAGAATAAACATAGAATGTGTTCATTTGGCGACTATTGATGGACAAAAATACCAAAAAATGGAAATTGAGGTCAACTGGGGGGTCAGATGACGTGGATTAATGACATTGTAGGGGACTAGCAGATGGCAAATGGTACCATCGGAAAGAGGGATGCCCATTCCAAAAAAAGGGTCCGATGTGCTAGTTTTGTGAGCGCAGAGAGCGGCAACGGACCTACACAAATGATCGAAACCAATGGACCAAAACAGTGGGGAATAATGTGTCTAGAAACCTATAAACTCACTCGATTTCCCTTAAACTTGGCTTATTTCCACTTTTTCGTACGCGCCAACTACCCCTCGTTATTGCCTTTCTCACACCCATTATTAGTGTGGACACTGATTGAAAATGTGCTCGAATTTGTTTCTGGGAAAGCGCAAGGGGGCGAAAATTGTAGGTTCCAGAAAAAGAAGGGGAGATGTCGGGGAAATGAAGTCGGTTGGGTTGGCGGGCGGAGGAGCGATTTCATGGTATGGGAGGGAATCATAAAACGGGAATGTTCACGGAAGAAAACTGTTTGGGTAACACGGGAGTATCACCTCATCCCATACCGGCACCCCGAATGATTTGCGACATAGGTGTGCTGGCCTGCCGTGCACATTCCATGCCCCTCCCCCATGGTTCGGTCCAACCAGGTATCACTGCACAGAGACCTTCCTCTCGTCCGACCTCACACGCCCACTTTGGCGGAGGAATAGGGCTGTCTTGGCAGCGAGCCAAGTACCCCAATCAGAATCAAGAAGGACGACAGGATAGGGAACCGAATGGACTAGCAAATAAAGAACAAAAGGAGGGTTCCTTGGCACAGCGGCTCATTTTATGTGCGGATTTAGTATTTGGTTGGCATCTAGGCTGACTACTTCACTTTTTGGGGTGAAGTAGACTTGCAATCATGCGATGAAGGATCAGGACTACGAAATCAAGAGTTGACTACTCATACTTGCAATATTTAAAAATATTCATCGTTTCGAAGCCGGTAAATGACAGAAGGAAGCGATAATGAGTGCCGATGATTCTTAACCGACGGCTCAATTACAGCTGTTGTTAAGCCAGTCAAAGCCGGTCAGAACCAAGGTGCTCACCGCCCTTTTCGGAAATTGGTGCGAAGAAGGCGGCAGAGAAGAAAGGGGGAGTATTCGGAGCGCAGACACTAAAATGAGGGTATCAGTGAATGATAAAAGCGCTATTGACTGATAACGAGCAAACGAGGAACGCGCCACTGGTCTTCGTATTGAAATGAAGAGAAATAGCCGAATCTTTTAACGCATTTTTTTCAGTGAGTCACCCCTGATAATAATAATGGATAGTTGTTTTTCTGAAAAAATTGATTTTTCCTTCCCTAGGTGGCTGCAAAGAGTACTGTATCTTCTGTCAAAATATTGATGAGTGTTGCTAATGGGCTAATCCCCCGATCCGACACATGTTGCCTTCCTGACGGATCGCGCGGGGCTGTTGCGTGGACCATAAAATGATGTAATGCAGCGGAATTGCCCCTGCGCAACGACAACTCGGGGACCGTTGCGTGGACTGCTCTTCGGGTGCATCAACAGGTAACTCACCTTTCTCTTCACAGAGAGGGGTTGATTCTACATAACAGAACCGTTTGACCCCAAAAATGTTCTGAATTGATGAAAAACAAGGAGGGAATAAGAGCAAACAGTCAAAGTTCAACAGGATCGCAACGAATAGTGTAATGTGGAAGGACAGTGTTTTTACTTTTTTTCTCATGAGAAATTATCGGAAATAAGGGTTAGCGTCAGAGAGGCGGGCAATGGATTTTTCTTAAAAGATGGAGAAATGTTGACCAAGTTGCCTGTGAAGCCTTGTAGACACCCTTGTTTTCAAGGCCATGACAAACAGCTGGGTCAATAATACAAGTGACATTTGGGTTCCAGAATTTGCCACATTCTTATTTTTCTCTTTCAGAGTGACTTGTTTTAAAGAAATAGATAATTTGATTGCTTGTTTTCCAACTACCGTATCCTATTTGTCGGGCAGGAGGGAGACGAGCCGCGGTCGATCGCCACGGGTGGTCTACAGGCGGCGAAGAGACGGGCCGCCGGCAAAGAATCTGTTGACAAGAATGGGTTACGGTAGATTGAGACCAACCGGGCACTAGGAGAATAGCATCTGAGGATTTAATTGAAAAGGAGACAGAAGTGGGTTTACTTTGATTGCCGGGAGTGGTTACACGATACGATGAAATGGGTCCAGTACTTCAAGAATTCTCGGAATTTCTATGGGACCTGTGAAACAGTTATACGCCTCTCTCATTCCCTTCAGATTCAATTTTGGAATGGAAACATTTGGTTCAGATAGTGATCCTTTGGCATGGAAAAGTGGGTCCACTGCTGTAAGAATTCTTTGTGTCTGTGTGGGACCTGTTCCTATGAAGTAGTTATACGCTTTTCTCATTCCCTCCAGGTGCGATTTCTATAATTTCCACTTTTCTCGCTTTCACCGCTTTGAATACGAACGGCGGCGGGAGCGGGCCTATTCTCGCTCTCGTCGCTCGTGATCGCTCTCCGCTCTTCGCTATCGTTCGCTCTCCGCTACCTCCGCCACCGCTCTTCGCTGCGCTGCGCTGCACAAAGAGCGTGTCAACGGCACACGAAACGCGCAAGTAAAGGTCGCCTTGCATTATTTTTTATTTTCCGTGGAATATTATGGATTTTTAACGTTTTCTGTGATTTCAGACTCAATTCTTCAGCAAATCGTCCAAATACTGATCTGCATTGAAGTAATACACGTGTCTCGTACAGTTTGCTTTGATTTCGGACGTTCTCCGCTACGTTTACCTCGAAAACCCCTCGACTCCATTTTGTCAACAGTTTCTTCGAGTTTTATCTTTGACAAAGGTGAGCTTTATTGTATTTTATATGTTTTCCTCAACGAATTACTTGCAGAATGGCGGCGCGTTTTTCGCATGATGAATCGAACAAAGGAACAACGTTTCTTGACGATGAGACAGGATCTGTCGTTGAACGAGAAGAAATCGATTCCAAAAGTCACTGGAACATGCCGATGACTGTGAGATCTCGGTATGATGAGAGAAAAATGTTGCAAAAGCTTTTCAAATAGACATTCTTTTCAGTAGGAGCAAGTGTCGTCAGTACGAAGAGAAACCGCTCAAGCGAGTGAGCCACCGAGGACATGTCGGCGTTGTTTTGCCTTTTTCTCAAGAAAGACCACCATTTTCTCCATCGCAACTTCACTTTGGATGTTTGTTGCCGAAGAACAGCGACGGAACACAGAAGCCATCCGAAACGCCAACAAGGTGCTCCGACTCGACGCCTCATTGAGATGCGGGCGCTTCCTACTCGCCGACAACACGGGAAGTGTGGACGAAGCTAGGAAACATGGCAAATCTACGAAAGATCGCTTTGTCAGAACATCAATCTCCGTGCGATCTGAGATTCCTTCCAATGCTGCCGAAGTCAACCCATCGAAATTGTGGCGACTTCAGAGAAAACGACGCGAACAGATTTTCGGAAGAACGCAGGGTGTATTTGCTGACGGTGAGACAAAACAAAAGTTCAGAGACAGTTATTTTGACAATTATTCTTGCAGACGCGCAGACTCACATGTCGAGAGTACCCGGAGAATCTGTTTGAATTAGTACACGGTCAAGCACATAGCGTCGACGAATTCCTCTCGAAACTAGAAGACATCTCTACGGGAACTTCACTGAAAATGCTTATGGACAGCACGAAACACAGCGGCGCAAGCAGATCGTCTTCTTCAACGTCCCCAAGCCGAGTTCTTCGAAATCGACTTGCTTGCCGTGGTATCCGTGTGCTCATTGCTGCTAGATGATACGAAACAGAGCATCGCAAGCTGATCACCTTTAGCAACGTCGGACAGCCGAGTTCTCGGAATCCAACGTGTTTGTCGTTCCATTCGTGGGAAGAATACTGTCCATGCTCCTGGCTTGACTGCCCCATATGCAAATGGGTTGCCATTTCGTTACAACGATAATAGGGAACGGACGCTTGTCGACTGGACGGATCCCTACAAGAGAAACGAGCGAGTACGATTTTGGGATACATTTTTTGCCGGCTACCGGAGGTGCCGGTCATGTTTGACACTACGTCTGGAATTCGCTCCTTTGATTGGAAGTATTCTATTCTGACGAATGAGAAAGACATTTGACAGCATGAACTGATCGTGGACACAAAGTAATCGGATTGGGAATGAACTTTAGGTATGTCGAGGACTCTCCCCAGCAGCCATTAGAAAAGCACTGAATGTGTCTTCTACCGGTGAGAGAAACTAATGATGTAGTGACAGTTATCCCAATAACAAGTCTTACAGATGCGCAAATGCAAATGTCTAGAGCACTCCTAGAGCGCAGTCGGAAAAGCTGCTCAAGTTAGTACGCCGTCAAGCACATAGCATCGACGCAGTCCAATCTACTTTAGATGTTCGTCGCCGAAGAACAGCGACGGAACACAGAAGCCATCTGAAACGCCAACAAGCTGCTCCGACTCGACGTCTCATCGACATGTGGGTGCTTCCTACTTGCGGGAAACATGGCAAATCTACGGAAGATCCCTTGGTCATAACTTCAATCTCCATGCGATCTGAGATTCGCTGTCAATGCTGCCGACTTCAAGCTATTGAAATTGTGGCGACTTCAGAGAAAACGACGACAACAGGTGTTTGGAAGAGCACAGGGCGCATTTGCTGATGGTGAGAGGAACCCAAAGTTCAGAGACAGATATTTCGACAATTATTATTGCAGACGAGAAGATGCATATGTCGAGAGTACCGGGAGAAGCTGCTAAATATATCACACCGTCAAGCAGATTGCGTCGACGAATTTTTCCCACAACAACGAGATATCTCTGCTCAAACTTGACTGGGCGTCTTCATCGCCAACAGACAGAAAAAAAAAAGCAAATCGCTTTTCGCCGAGTCAAATAGCGACCATCTTCCATCTGCTTCAACTCTTTGCCTGTATCATGTGCTTGTGGCATTTGCCCTCGAAGTGATGATGTCTCGGATGATGGTTAACCCGGAACACAGCGGCGCAAGCAGATCTCCTTCTGCAACGTCACGAAACCGAGTTCTCGGAAGCCGACGTCTTCGTCGTTTCATCCGTGTGCAGAGTATTTTCCATGATCTTGGCTTGATTGCCCCATATGCAAATGGGTTGCCATTTCGATAGTACGAAAACAGGGAACGGACGATTGTCGACCGGACGCATTCCTACAAGAGAAACGAGCGAGTACGACTTTGGCATACATATTTCGCCGGCTACAGGAAGTGCGGGTCATGTTTGGATGTTCGTCACCAAAGAACAGCGACGGAACATAGAAGCCATCCAAAACGTCAACAAGGTGCTCCGACTCGACGTCTCATCGACATACGGGTGCTTTCGACTTGCCGACTTGGTACCGTGGAAAGTGTGGACGGAGCTAGGAAACATGGCAGATCTACGAAAGATCGTTTTGTCAAAATATCAATCTCCTTGCGATTTGAGATTTGCTGTTAATGCTGCCGACTTCAAGACTTCAACAGATGTTCGGAAGAGCACAGAGCGTATTTGCTGACGGTGAGATAAACCAAAAGTTCAGCGACAGTTATTTCGACAACTATTCTTGCAGACGAGCAGATGCATATGTCGAGAGCACCGGGAGAAGCTGTTCAAGATAGTACACCGTCTAATACATAGCGTCGACGAATTCCTCCCGCAACTACGAGATACCTCTACTCAAATTTGACTGAGCATCCTCATCGCCAACGGACAGCTTGAAACACGGCACACCGTTGCCAGCAAACCGCTTTCCGCCGAGTCACATAGCGACCACCTTCTATTTGCTTCATCTCTTCGTCTGTATCATGTGCAGAACAGTTTCCGTTCTTTGTACTTGCTTGTGGCACTTGCAAAGAGATTCTGAAGTAAAGGTCGTTGGCAAAACTGATCGAAGTGATGACGTCTCGGATGAACATGCCGATAGCTTGTCCTAGCCGACGAGTGAGAAAGCGCTGACGTTTGGTACTTTCCTGTGTGAATGTCGAACAAGAAATTCAGAGATGGACTGCGTATTAGCGGAATTGTGCGAGAAAGGAGTACGGACCTGCTATGGCATTTGAATCCGTCGACGACTCGAGGCCATAACAGCAGATTCTGCTATTTCGTATGGATGAAGGCCCACGCCTCATGGAAACGGTAAGCGGAGTGTTTATCGAGAGTGATGTGATAAACTCTCTACAGGTTGGTCTCGTCTTGGCAGTATGCGTACGGTACGGAAATCGACGAAAACGACGGTTTGAAGTAGTGATTCCAAAAAGTCGAATACACTTTTTGGAGCAGATTGACCAAGAAGACGTAACAACCGAGAATTGGACACATTCTATGGGAGCTGTTTGAGTTATAGTGATTAGAATGAGGGCAAAGTGATAAGAAGCGTGCTGAGAGGTGAAAGAGCGCGGCGCTTGTGGAACATTTAGCAGAAAGAAAAGGACGAAGGACTTACCGGGATGTTCGGGAACTGGCAGCGAGAGACATCACCAAAAGCAGGGCATTTGAGCCCGTCGCGATGTACGAAAACTGTGCAAAAAGGCAATTGAAGCTGAAGATATCCATGACCAAGCTGTTTAGCTCTGTCCGTCGGAAAAAACATGTTCATAGTGAAAAGAGCGAGAGTGTAATGTGGCTCAGAAGGTAGACACAAAACCCGCCGGGAGACGAAAACAGGGCTAAATAAATGAGCATGGACGGAGAAACAAGACGGGTGCTTGTGAGCAGTCTCAATTCACACTGTAATTATCGCGGTCTTGCAGCTGGTTTCACCGAACAAACAAGCGAAAGGAGCCTTATGTGACACCGACAACTGTTGGGAGTGCAGTTTGGATGAGAGGATGAAGCGAAAGGATCTTCGACGCTTCATCAGGTTTTTCTACGTCTCTCTGATATAATTCCATGGATGCTTTTCGACATCATTGTTCTCGCTCCACGCACTTCTGGTCATGGATGTGTCTACCCACCGACTTCAGTTATGTAGCCTGCTTCAAGTCCGCCAGTGCTCAAATGATAATGTCGTGGACCCAATTATAGTCTTGGGAACTTTGCTCTCTATACTTGCGTCGTGATCACGTCTCTCGACTGGTGAGGTATATCTTCAGTTTGCGTCTGCCAAATTATAGAACGTAGTTTTGATGGGGCTTCCGTTGAAATGAGATTACCTACCAAACATCTCACTACTTCGGATGTTCACCTCATAATGGCGTTTCACTTTTAAAACCAATCTGAACATTCTTTAGGAATGATTCAGAATGGAAACATGCGTGGGTTTTGTTCAGATCGCATGATTCGCTGCTGTAAGAATTCTTGGTGTCTGTGTGGACAAGTACCTGTGATTGTTATTGGACGAGAGGAAACAAATTCCGGAAGTCGCTGGAGCACGCTGATAACGTGTGAAATCCCAGTAAGATGGTTGAAAAATGTAGAAAAGTTAATCAAACAGTCATTCTTCTCAGTAGGAGCAAGTGTAGGCAATACGAGGAGAAACCGCTCAAGCGAGTGAACCACCGGGGACATGTCGTCGTTGTTTTGCCTTTCTCTCAGAGAAAGACCACCAATTTGTTCATCGCAACTTCACTTTGAATGCTCGTCGCCGACAAACAGTGACAGACGCCATCTGAAACGCAAAGAGGCTGCTCCGACTCAACGTCTCATCGACATGCGGGTGTTTCCGACTCGCTGACCTGATACCGCGGAAGTGTGTACGGAGCTAGGAAACATGGCAGATCTACGAAAGATCGCTTTGTCAAAATATCAAACTCCTTGCGATTTGAGAATTGCTGTCAATGCTGCCGACTTCGTACTATTGAACTTGTGGCTACTTCAGAGAAAACGACGCAAACAGATGTTCGGAAGAACACAGGGCGCATTTGGTGACGGTGAGACGAACCAAAAGTTCAGAAACAGTTATTTTCATAACTATTCTTGCAGACGAGCAGATGCATATATCGAAAGCACCCGGAGAAGCTGTTCAAGATAGTACATTGCGTCGACGAATTTCTCCCACAACTAGGGAGATATCTCTACTCAAATTTGACTGGGCGTCTTCATCGCCAACAGACAGCTTGAAACACGGCACCCCGTCGCCAGCAAATCGCTTTTCGCCGAGTCACATAGCGACCACCTTCTATTCGCTTCAACTCTCCATCTGTATCATGTGCAGAACAGTTTCGGTGCTCTGTGCTTGCTTGTGGCATTTGCAAAGAGAGGCTGAAGTAAAGGTCGTTGAAGAACCTGAGCGAAGCGATGACGGGATCAGCTTGGATTTCATGTGTTGGAAGTTCGGCTGGATGGAAACGGAGAGGGAACCTTTGTCGACTGGACGCTTCCCAAAACAGGCATGGAGAGACGAGTATAACATGACTACGCTTAGGAGTGGCAGCCCGGAATACCGAATACGTCGACCAAGCTGCTCCAACCCCAACTTGCCGTCTCGAATGGTCTCGACTCGCCTGTTCTGTGCTCGGCCAGAACGGGATGATTCGTTTTTGGAGAAGAAGAGATGGAGGTGTTTGTGAAAACGAAGATATGAGAGAGTTATTCAGTAAGTGCTGGGTACCGGAACAAGCAGTGTCAAATCATTTTCAGTTCGAAGTTGCTGCAACGGATCACGAGTACGACGGAGACGTCACACGCAGGGGAGGAAGTCACGTCTTGTTCTCTGACACTGTTTTTCATCCTGCCGAGCATGATTTGATTGCAAGGACAATTAGTGGTCGCTCGAGCTGCTGGATCAAGAAGTGAATTGGAACGGGAGTAGCAAACATGTACGTTCTTGAACCAATGCCTCCTGACCACGAAATGCAAATACATTTCCAGGTATGGAACGGCCTCGACGGACACGTAACCAAGAAAACCCAAGTACGACAAGAATGTACACTCTACACACGGAAACGAAATACGTAGCTCTGACGTTCGGCACTTTCTCGCGTGAATGCCAAAAAAGAGATGCAGTACTGCGCACATGCGGAATCGTTTGAGAAACAAGTATGGAGCGGTTATGGCATTCGAGATAAATCCCCGAAAACACCAAATTTGAGCCCTCTACGGTGCTACGGTGCGGTGCGAAAACTACGGTGCGACTACTAAAACTACTACGGTGCGAAAAAAGAAAATAAATCTGATGTGGCTCAAAAGGTAGACACAAAACCTTATGGGAAAACCGAACACTGGGCAAAATAAATCAGCATGGACGGGGAAACAAGATGGGTGCTCGTGAGCAGTTTCAACACACACTGTAATTATCGCGGTCTTGCAGCTGGTTTCATCGGTCGACAGAACAAACAAGCAAAAGGAGCCTTCTGTGACACCGACAACTGCTTGGAAGTGCAGTTTGGATGAGAAGATGAAGCGAAAGGAACTTCGACGCTTTATCAGTCTTTCTACGTCTCTCAAATGGATATTCATAGATGCTGCTCGTCATCATTGTGTTGGCTCCACGCATTTTTGGTCATGGATGTGTCTACCCACCGACTTCCGTTATGAAGCATGCTTCAAGTCCGCCAGTGCTCAAATGATAATGTCGTGGACCCAATTATAGTCTTGGCAACTTTGCTTTCTATACTTGCATCGTGATCACCTCTCTCGACTGGTGAGATTTATCTTCAGTAAGCGTTTACCGAAACATGGAACGTAGTTGTGATGGGGCTTCAGTTGAAGTGAGATTACCTACCAAACATCTCACTACTTCGGATGCTCATCTCACAATGGCGTTTCACTTTTAAAAGCAATCGGAACATTCTTTCGGAATGATTCAGAATTGAAAAATGCGCGGGGTTCATTCAGATCGCATGATTCGCTGCTGTAAGAATTCTTGGTGTCTGTGTGGACAAGTACCTGTGAAATAGTTGTACGCTTTTCTCATTTTTCATTTTATTTCATCTCCATTCCCCTTGTTTTCCTCGCCTTAAGAAGAAACGGTGACGGTAACGGGCCAATTATCGCTCTTCTCAATCGCAATCGCTCTCCGCTCTTCGCTATCGCCTGTTCTCCGCCACCTCTGCCACCGCTCTCCGCTGCGCTGCACGAAGAGTGTGTCAACGGCAAACGTCCAAATATTGATCCGCATTGCAGTTATAAACGTGGTTTGTACAATTTGCTTTGGTTTCAGGCATTCTCCGTTACAGAAATCGCAAAAACCATCGAATCCATTTCGTCAACAGTTTCCCCGCGTTTTCTCTTCAAAAAAGGTAAGCTTTATTGTATTTTATATGTTTTGCTAAAGGAATAACTTGCAGAATGGTGGTTTTCGAATGATGAATCGAACAGCGAAACAGAGTTTCTCGATGATGGGGACAAGATTCGACGTTGGTCGAGAAAAAATCGATTCCGAAAGCCACTAGAAAAGCCGATGACGTGTGTGGTCCCGGTAAGATGGAAGAAAAGTGTAGAGAATGCTATTCAAACAGCCATTTTTTCAGTAGAAGCAAATGTCGGCACTACGAGGAGGAACCGCTCAAGCCAGTGATTTCATGTCATCGTCGTTCTGCCTTCTTCTCAGAGAACGACTACCAATTTCTCCATCGAAACTTCACTTTGGATATTCGTCACCGATCAACAGAGATGGAATACGGCCGCCATCTGAAACAGGAACAAGCTGCTCCAACTCGCCGACATGCGGGTGTTTCCAACTCGCCGACCCCGTGCCGCGAGAAGTGTGGACGAAACTAGGAAACGTGGCGAATTTAAGGAAGATAACTTTGTCAAAGATCAATCTCAATGCAATCTGAGAAATGCTGCTGAATAAATTTTAAAAATTTGAAAAACAAAATACGATTTGTCAAAAATGATGCAACTTTTTTGATTTTTCCCATTTTCCCAGTCATCATTTTTTCAAATTGTTTTCATTACAAATATTTTTTTTCCAAATTTGCATTATTTCAAACAGGCACTGATAAATTTATACTGAAAGAACTCGAAAACGGAAGTCAGTTTGTTCTTATTAGACATGATAACTATATCAAGATCAACATGTATGACCCTTATCAATAAATTTGTTTCGTGTTGATTTTTCATTTTTCTGCTTTCACCTGCTCTCAGTATCATTCTGAGCCTTTGCTTACTTTCACATTCCTTCTCGTTTTTATTTCTCTAAATCTCCCATTCAGAAATGAGTTCCTCACCACTGAATCTTCGTGATATGCCACCAGAGCTGAGCAGATTGATAGCAGAGAGAGCTGACACAAAATCTCGGTAAGTTTTCAATCAATACTCCTTAAACAATGTGAACTTTCTAGATGCGTCCTTCGGAAGTGCAGCAAGGACTTCCGAAAACTGGTGGATGACTCGAAGACCATTTGTCAAGTCATGCGAGTGGCTTTGACTGATTCTGAGCAGATAACTGTTGTCCTTGACAACAACTGCCAGATCACTTATAAGCAAAGTGAAGAAGGCTGTGAAGTGCTAAGGCATTCATTTGGAGGCCGTGAACTTCAACATCATGGTTTGCTGCCCGGAGAGAACTATTTGGCCACAGCGATCGAAACTTTGATGACAATCCTTCGGAATCGACGCCTCATTGTCAAGAATCTGAGCATTCGAAGCTATCTTGGCTTCGACTCCCAGCTCACTGGCCAATTCATCAGAGCTTTTCAAGAGAATCTGAGCACCTTGAACCACCAGTTGCACGTGGAGAAATGCAAGTTATGGAGGTTCAGTGAAGACGAGATGATGCAAATCCTCCCGTTCTATCAGCCAGGGACACTGAAGATCGTGAAGGTGTCATTGAAGTCGGTTGATCGAGGACAGTTGAGTCAAATCGTCAATTTGGAACAGTGGAAAAGAGCGGAGGAGCTCGTGTCGACAGTCGTAGAGCCATTGGATGAGATTCTGCATTTCAAGAAGATCAGGCTTTATCGACAGTTTGACGAGATCCGTTTTTACAATATTGAATGGACCGAGTTGAAGAGTTTTATTGAGGTGAGTATTCTGAATTCAGAAACCTAACGTCATCTGAGAATTCCAGAAAGTCGTCGCTCAATCCGACACCTCCCCTCTCGAATTCTGTGGTCATCTCCTTGAGGAACCTTTTGAGCTATCAGTGTTCCTTTTCGATTTCCCATCAACTCCGGCAAGCAGACCTGGAGAGAGAAGATCGATTCTGAAAGTTCACAACGATGGAAGTAAAATTGTGCTAGTCAGAAGATTTGGTTATTTAGGGATTCACAAATACGACGCTGATCAGGATACTTCCTTTTAGACAGGTGATAAGAAGATAAGAATGATAAACATTTTTCATTTATCCAATAAATATGAATACAAACATTATTGAATAACTACAATTGAAACTCGAGAAACTGGTATAGAGTTCCGGGAGCTTCCGCCTTTCTTATCAAAAAATCGATAAATCGGTGTCAGGGTGAAATCGCGATAAGGTTGATGAACTGATACCATGGTAACCGTTGATAAGAAGCCATGAATTGAAAACATGCAGAAGGAGATTTTATTAAACGATTGGTCGTGGTACTCGAGGATCAGAGAGCCGCAGATCCAAGTGATAGGCAGGAAAAGGACGGTAAAGGGGAGGAGGGTCTGGAAGTGTTATTACCCCTGTATGCACAACGCAAATGCAAACTTCTTTTGCATTTGGTTAGTCTTCGCGGAAACAACCGACATATCCCGGGTTCGCAAAACCTATTTGAATAGGAGGATCATGAAGAATGAGAAGATTAGAATGCTATTCCAAAGGGTCATTCCAACGGTGCAAATGTATGAAATACGGTAGTCAACTGCCAAAATAAACAGATTTCGATTATCGATGCACACAAAACGCCGGGAACGTCATTTTTTCAAAATGGTGGCCGAACTGGGAAGTGGCGCCTGTTTTTCTAGGTCAACGCCCGGTTTTCTAGGCCATTTCAAATTTTGACCTACTCAATTTCTAGAAATTGTCTAAAAAACAGGCGCCACTCCGCAGTTCGCCCACCATTTGGAAAACATGACGTTCCCGGCGTTTTGTGTGCATTGGAGCGCGTTTTGATGTCTTATACCGCGAGGTTAGGTGATATCTTTCCTGAAAATTCCAATTTTCAAATCAAAGTGTTCCATTTTTGCGTAAAAAATCTCTTCTAAAAATCCAAGAAAAAATAATACTCCAGTTTCGAAAAGATTTCTAATTTCAAAAAATTTGACGAATTTTTTTTCTCTTCATCGATTTGCTCCCCAAAATATGAACATTTCACAAAAAATTTTATTTTTAAAAAATGGATTTATTCATTGCACTTGTTCAGAAAAAAGCTTCAAAAAAACAATTCAAAAAAAAATGAAAAATTCAAATATCATTCCAAAATCAACAAAAATTTGAAAAAAGCATTTTACAACTTATCAGGGGTGTACTTGCTCTTTCCGATTTTCCTAACGGGATGTCTATCCCTGACGGACTTCTCAGCAACATTTGCAAAGACCGAAGTGAACTCGAATGGGCTGCGAAGGCACGTGTGTTTCGCGTGGATCCCCATCAGATCACGTAGAGCCGTCGAGAAGTGATACACGTTGGCCAAGACGTCTTCTCCCGACACGAGCTCGGTGTTCACGGCGGATTCTGAAGTCGTCGGGGCATCTGGAGCCTTCTGGCCTTCTGAATCTTCGATTCCGACGTCTTCTGGGGTTAGGGAGCACATGGCACGGCCGATTTCGATCCAACGCTCTTCTTGCTGAAAAATTGAATTATGATCAAATGATTGGGATTGAAAAATTATGAATTTCAAGTTTCGAAAGAATATTTTTTCTTAATTTTTTGAATTTTTCAAAATGTTTTTTGAAAAAAATTGCCGATTTTTTGAAAAAAAAAAATTTTTCGAAAAAATTACTATTATTCAGCTTCCAATTTTAAAATTTTTTTGAAATTTTTTAACTTCAATTTTCAGAAATTCTTCAAGAAAAAAAAACATTTTTTGTCTTGCTAAAAATTGAAAATCAATTTCAAAAAATTCCAAAAAAAAATTTTTTTTCCAAACTGACCCTCTCCTTCTCCTGTGCTTCCCGTCTCGCCGCCTCCTCTCTGTTCTTTTTCATTTTTTCGATTCGCTCATCGATATAGACCACCGACCTCTGGTTCACTCCGCACAACGCCCCTGTCAACGAATTACAGTTGCCGAACACAGTTCCCTTTGCCTGATCTCCCATCAGTTTCTTGAAATTCTCGACGAATGAGTGCACATTGGACACTATCTCCACTCCAGATGCCTCTTCTTTACCATCTTCTGCTGATTCTTCTAGAAGCAAGTCTTCTGGTTTGATGTCGCAGAAGGCTCGGCCAATTTCGATCCACCGGGATTCGTTCTAGAAAAATCGGAAATTTTTTTTTGGTTTCAAAAATTGTTTAAAATATTTTTGTTTTTTGTCTGTTTCTGCTTTCTTCCGTTCGACAAAAAAATTCTTTTTTATTGGAAACTTCTGAAAATTGATCAATTTTGGGTCTCGCAGCGAAATTCAGAAATTCATTCAGTGATTTTTCAAAAAAAAAAAAAAATTCAAAAATACCAATTTTACCAAAAAAAATTTCGGTTTCAAAATTTTTTGAAAATTTCAATTTTTTTGTTTTTTAGTTTGAGACTTCATAATCGAGTATAGAAAAAAAATTTTTCAATTCAAAATTTCCATTTTACCAAAAAAGATTCGATTTCAGTTTTTTGAAAATTTTTTGCTGTTATGATTTTTCATTGAAAGTCTTTCAGGTTTTTTTTTAATTCGTTCAGATTTTTAGTGATTGAGCACTCTTGGGTCTCACAGCAAAATTCATAAATTCAAATTTTACCAAAAAATCTTCCTCGGTCTCAAAATTTTCCAAAAATGTCATATTTCGGAAAAAAAATACGAATTTATTTGATTTTAAAAAAATTGTATTGGTCCTCGAAAAAAAATTTTTGAAACAGAAAAATTGGAATTTTTAATTTTTGATATTACCTTTTTTTTTTGAACTTTACAAAATTCTCACTATTTTTCGGTAAAATTTTCAATTTTAAAAATTAAAAAAATTAAAAGCTCACCTTAATCTTGTCCATCTCGAGCTTCTTCGCCTTTTTCTCGGCTTCCTCTGCAATCGCCTTCTGCTTCTTTTCCTCCAATTCTTCCTGTGTGAAATCCCAATAATGCCGTTTTCTGGATGCTGTCGGCGGAGCCCATGGCACGTGCGTACGAGACGGCGGAACCCACGGGCTAGGGGTCTGAAAAATGAAATAGAATTTATTTTGATCAAAAGTCCCTACCATTCTGGTCTCTCCATAGGCTTTTCTTGCTTCTTCCTCTATCAAATTCTTCTTCTCTTCTTCCCATTTTGGTGTTACCAAATTGAAATTATCAATGTGATAACTCGGTCCGGCTTGAAGCGATTCGCTCTGAAAATTCAAAAAATGATTCCGGGTTCAAAAAAATTAAAATTGAGATTTTCAATGCTAAAATACTTTCCGGAACTTTTTCAAAGTAAAAATATGAAAGAAGAATTGAAAAAAGCTTTTTTGAATTTTTGAAAAAAATCTGGTATTTTTCGTTTTTTTTACAATCCAAAAAATTAATTTCTCTTCAATTTCTGGGATTTTTCCAAAATAAAAAAAATGTTAAGAATTTTTTTTTCTTTTTTTTTCTATTTTTTCCAAAATCCGTACCATTTTTTGCGGCTTCTCCTCCATCACTTTCTTCAGCTGCAACTCTGCCTTCCTCCTCTTCTTCTCAGCTTCCTCTGCAATTGCCCGCTGCTTCTTCTCTTCCAATTCCTCTTTTGTGAAGTTGAAAATGTTCCTGTACGGGCCCCGAGCCGGCACGTATCGTGGTGGCTGTTTTCCGTAGTTGTCTGGACGATTGTTCATTTTCTGGAACAATTTTGGGAATTTTCGAGATTTTTGCACTAAAAACAGTTGAAAAATCAAGAAATCGAGCATCTGACGAACCAAAATAAAAGAACAACCGCAAAAACCGCAAAAAGGCTTTGAAAATCGGCTCAAAACGCTCTATTGACATGGAGTTCGGTAGAGCGCACTAGCATTATCGATGTCGGCAAAAGTAGATTTTATTGATTTGAGATCAGGAAAATTGGGGGAAAATGAGGGAAATTGAGAATTTTGAAGGGAAATTAGAGGTGAAAAATAGAATTTTAAACATCCATCAAAAAAATTCAAAATTTAAAAATTTTCCAGTTTCAAAAATTTTTGAATTTTTGAAAAACTTTTTACAATTCAGTTCTAGGCAATGAGATTCTATTGAAATTTGATTTAAAAAATGTTTTCAAACAAACAGAAATTCAAACAAAATTAGAAAAAAAAGTTTTTTTCAAATAACTGCATACTTTTTGATATCTGTATTGTAACTTTCAGCAGTTCATACTGCAATAGAGTTGAAGAAAGATGAGGGACGTTGCTAACGTCAAAGTGGGACGGAGTTCTCTCTGATGACGAAGAAGACGGAGGAGACAAAGCGCCGACAGGTTTGTTTACAGGTTATTGTCATACTGGACCAGTTGACCATGAAGACATTAACATTGAAGTTCGCTTCAGAAAGAGAACAGACACGAGTTTGGTTCAGATAGTGGTCCTCCGACATGAAAAAGTGGGTCCTTTGCTGTAAGGATTCTTGGTGTCAGTATAGGACTTGTACCTGTGAAATAGTTATACGCATTTCTCATTCCCTCCAGATTCAATATGTTCCAATTCTACTCTCCTCGCTTCCATTGCTCTGAGAACGAAAGGCGACGGCAACGTGCCAATTCTCGCTCTTCTCGCTTGCGATCGCTCACCGCTACCGCTCTCCTCGCTCGCTCGTCGCTCGTCGCTATCGTTCTCCGTTGCTTGCTTGCTGCACGCAATGCGTGTCAACAACACGCAAAACGCGCAAGTAGAGGTCGCCTTGCATCGTCGTGTTTTTTGAATGAACATTTTCCGTTTTTCACGATATTCACCGATGTTTAACTGAATTCTTGCAGTAAATATCTCAAATAATGATTTTAAAAACTACTTTACTCGTTTCTTATACAATTTCCTTGGTTTTCTGACGTCGCTAGCCATAAAATCTTCTAAAAACACTCTACTCAATTTCGCCAACAGTTTCTGCGTTTTTTCCGCGACAAAGGTGAGTTCTATTGATTTTAATACATTTTTCTTCACAAATTACTTGCAGAATAGCAAAGCCGCTTGCGATTTGGGCAGTGGAACGGAGTTCTCGACGGTGGGGGCACGAACAAGTGAACCGACGAGAACATGTCGACTACCTATCGGACAGTTCTTCCGACAACTACTACAGCCACATCGCAACTTCCCTGTAACTGGTCACTACTAATGGACTCAAGGAAACACGACCGTCATCGATAGCGCCATGAAGCACTCGCCGTCTCATCTTTGTTCCCAACTCCCCTGTCCGATGCACTGAACATCGTGGTACTTGAGTCCGATGTGTTGGCAATACGGATGAATGGGAATTAGAAACAGATCAACTTTCCACTCAACCCTTTCCGACTGAAGACGTGGAGAGAACGATTCACTGCCAACTTGGCCTACGTGAGAAGTGCAGATCGAGAGTAACCAACGGTTACCCACTCAAAAGGGAATCGGGTCATCCGTTCGACGACGGTGGAGTATCTGTTCGACGAATGTTCATTTGACATTAGATCATCAACTGGTGCAGCTGTGGGAATCAAAAACGACGGTGATGCTCAAGATCGTTCAGCTTTTCGAGTATGTGACGAACTCTGGAAAACCATTCCAACAGATGTACGAAAGAACACAGGAGAAACTTGCGAACGGTGAGACAAACTGGAGATGTAGTTCCAACTAACATTCTTTTCAGTCGGCAGCACCAGTAGAAATCATTCAAGCCAGTGAACCGTCGATGACAACCTCACTGGACATCTTCACCACCGGCGGACTGCACGGAACACAACTGCAATCCGCTAGCTGCCTCGAATCCGCGTTTCATCAACATTCGGATGCCTTCAACTTGCCTGACCCATGCACAGAATTGTCATCGCTTCCGTTGAAAAACCGAACGAAAAGATGCCTTGACTCATCGGGATCGGCACTTGAGTTTGATATGTTCGCGATTCGGATGAACGGAAATGGGGAACTGGACACCTATACACTCAACTCTCCTCAATGAAAGACATGGAGAGAAGATTCTACTGTCAATTTGACGTACGTGAGAGCTGTGATGGATTGAGACGGAGAGAACACTTTGGTTCGAGGACACGTATCGAAGCAGTCGGAATGAGATCTCATGACGGGAAGAACATTGAAAACATCGAATCAGTTCGACTACAAGAGCTGCTTCAAGAGGTGAGACAAACGAAAGGTTCAGCAATAGTTATCCCAACATTCATTCTTTCCAGTTTGCAGTACGAAGAGAAGTCATTCAAAACATCGATGACGTGTGGTCTGCGTTCCGACTCTTCCCTTCGGCATCTACCATCAACCTCCGCTTCGCAACTTCACTGGACATGTTCATCACCGGCGAACTGCACGGAACTTGACCGCCACCGATAACTCCATCAAGCTGCTTCGACCTGCCTTCTCATCGACAGGCGGATGCCTTTGGCTCTCTTTCCCGACGCTCAGAAAGGTTGCCGTCGCTCCGTTGAAAAAACCGAGCACATGCTCGAACTCTTTACTTCGATATACTTGGTTTTTGGATGAACGGAAGTAAGAAAGAGAATACAACTCTGGCCACGGAGAAAAAGTAAGGTTTTTTGGTGAGCACTCGGCATTGGAACTAACATTGACGAAACATTTCCAGTTTGGTATTGACGGGGATGCAACTCGAACACAACAGAGCCGTGATGGAGTGAGAGGAGCATTGGACACGGACGGAAGCAAGAATACGGGAACAGCTCGCTGCCCTGTGACAGACTTCTTGATGCGCATTTGCTGGAAAATGACAGTCGCTTGACGACTTGACGATAAGGACGACTAGTTCTCATTAAGCATCTGCTCGTTATGGATCGGCGAATTTGATGTGTGGGTGGTTCTGATTAGGAGAGGAGTTGGCACAGCCACGCAGTGCTTTCTTCTGTCTCTTCGATAGGAATACAAGTATGATAGCCAACCAACGCATCCCGTCAAGAGAAAAAAAAGAACGGAACACTTTATGCGTAACGTTGAGCAACGTGGACGACGGGATTGCGGAGTAGTGTCGATTGGAGCATCGGAGGCATCGAAGGGGACTAGATCACGAATTCCCGTATTGCTTTCTCTCTCGACATCGGATTCCATGTCGCCAACTTTCTCGACATAGTGGAGCAATGTGCTGCGCCGACGGCTAGTGAGAATAGTGCTCGTTCAATGCGGAATCGAGAAGCGGATGACGTGGAAAAGAAGTTTAGCAACAAGATGTTTACCGGTAAGCAAAGCCTCTCTAGCCACAAGATAATGCTGCATTTTCAGTTTTGCACCTCTTCGACCGTTCGACCGTTCGACCGTTCGACGGAAAAAAGATTGAAGTCAAGTACGACGACGACACAACTCGATGGAATGAGTCGAGATACAGAACGATTAAACAATAAACAAGTCAACAGACCAGGAAAGCATTGAAGTTTGGCGTCTTCTCTTGTTGGTTTCAATTGTGCAATGCTATACGAAAACTTCATGACCAGACGGAATCTCGTTCATGAACCGACAACGAGGTTCGGATTTGTCAGTGATTTGGAACTCAAGCAAACGGATTGGGCTTCTACATGTTTACGGAAACACAGAACTCGAGAACATTCTCGCAAGCAACTAATTATCAAATGTGTAGTAGAAAATCAAGTTCAGGTTGTCGAGAACAATGGCGTCGCGGCAACTCAATATGTAGAAATTGTGATTCCGAGAAGAAGATTCAACCTGGAGTACGGAGTGACAGAAGTATTCGTAAAGGGTCGGTGGAACACATTTTTTCACGGCCTGAGAAGAGAATTATATTCGAGTTGTTCGTTGTTACTCTGATGGATCTCTGCTTGAAACTTCACAATATGATCATTGCCGATGGACAGCACGAAACACGCCATCGCCAGCAAATTGCTTTTCACCGCGTCACATATCGACCATCTCATCTTGGATCTGCATCAACTCGTCGTCGCTACCCTGCGCAGAAAAAGTTTCCGTACTCTGTGCTTGATGGCGCCATATGCGAAGAAAGACTGAAGTAAAGTCCGTTGGAGAACCTGAGCAAAGCGATGACGGGACCAACTTGGATTCCATGTGTTGGAAGTTCGGCTGGATGGAAACGGGGAGGGAACCATTGTCGACTGGACACTTCCCGAAAAAAGCATGGAGAAACGAGTATAACATGAATACGACCAGGAGTGGCAGCTCGGAATACGGAATACGTCGACCAAGCTGCACCAACTTTCCATCTCGAATGGTCTCGACTCGCTTGTCCTGTGCTCGGCCAGAACGGGAAGATTCGTTCATGGAGAAGGAGAGACGGAGGTGTTCGTGAAAACGAAGATATGAGAGAATTTTACAGTAAGTGCTTTGTACCCGAACGAGCAGTGTCAAATAATTTTCAGTTCGGCGTTGCTGCAACGGAGTTCGAGTACGGTAGTGACGTGACACGCAGGGGAGGAAGAATCACTCTAGCCCATGGACACCTTTCGGAACTATTCCATTGCAATCACAAAGTGGAGGGATCCTCGGAAGCACTAGAGGAGAACTGAAGCACGAATTCAGTCACATCTTGCTCTTTGGCACTGTTCAGCCTGCCAATTTCTCGACGATGAGCATTATTCGATTGAAAGGTTAACTAGGTTGCTTGAGCTAGTGAGTTGAAACGGGAGTGAAGCGACAGCATTTATGTTTCTGAGCGACTGTCTTCTGGCCACAAATTGCAAATACATTTTCAGGTTCGGAACAGCCATAACGAACACGTAACCGAGAGAAGCCGAGTACGCAACTCTACACAAAAAAGAAGACGGAACAATCCAAGTCTCATCGGGAATATGCAAGAAGTTCAGGGCAACATTGTAAGCAGCCGACGATTGGGAAAGCGCTGATGTTTGGCACTTCCTCGTGTGAATTTCGAACAAGAAATGCAGTACTGCGCACTTGCGGAACTGTGCAAGAAACGAGTGCGGACCGGTTATAATATTCCAATTCTTCGACGACTCAGGACCATGGCAACGGATTCTGTCAATTCGTGTTGATGGGGACACATGCCTCTTGAAAACATACGACTTTCGGTGAGCTGAATGATTATCGAACGTGATGTGACAAACTCTTTTCAGGTTAGTCTCGTCTCAACAGTATGGGGAATGGGCGCCAAGAGATGTTCCCGAAAACACGGCATTTGAGCCCGTCACAAAAAAAAACAAATTGATCTGAGGATACCCATGACCAAGATGTTTAGCTCTGTTCGTGGCAAGAAACATGTTCATCATGGAGAGAACGAGAGTGTAATGTGGCTCAAAAGGTAGACACAAAACTTGACGAGAGACAAAAACATGGAAAAAAAATGAACATGGACGGGAAACAAGACGGGTGCTCGTGAGCAGTTTCAATCCACACTGTAATCATAGCGGCCTTGCTTCTACGTCTTTCGGAATCCATGGAAACTGTTCGACATCATTGTGTTGGCTCCACGCACTTCTGGTCATGGATGTGTCTACTGACCAACTCCACCCTGCTTCAAGTCCGCCAGTGCTCAAATGATAGTGTCATAGACACATTTGGCATCTTTTCAATCTATACTTGCATCGTGATCACCTCTCTCGGCTGGTAAGGTTTATCTTTAGCTAGGGTATACCAAACCATGGAACGCAGTTGTGATGGGGCACCAGTTGAAGTGAGATCACCTACCGAATATCTCACTACTTCCGGTGCTCACCTCATAATGACAATTCACATTTGAAACCAATGCGGTGAAACTAATACTGTATTCTTGAAAACTATCAACTTTCCAAATATTATGTTTACTCAAAATGAATCTTGGGTAAAATAGTGGAATATATTAGAGACAAGACAACACAAATAAAAATAAAATGGAATTCTTTGTTTCATGTAGAGAAAGGATTATGGGAAGAGGGTTCAATTGAGAGAACAAGAGAAATTGGAAAAATATACGTTCAAAGTTTCGAAATGATGATGTAAGCATAATATGATGAGAAGTAGAAGAAAGTGAGAAGTGATTGAGAAGAGGAAAGTGGGAAGGCAAGGGGAATTTGGAACTTTTACTCATGACCGAGCTGTTCTGGCGTTGATCCCTTAAAATAGTTACCGTCCATCAGATCTGATTTACGAAGTGAACTGTACCGTGGTCTGTGGTCGCTAGCAAAGATCACGGTGGAGGCCGCGCGGTATAATGACGGAATCGTTGTCGTGATAGATCGCCAAGTTTTCAGGGCTTGGCTGTGGTAGGTCACTTGCAGCAAAAACCGAGCGTCGGTGGAAGCGGCGATTCGGCACGAGCGGCAGTGTGAGCGCCAGCGTCGGCGAGGCCCTGCACCCTGAAAACTGTGAATTTCACACAATCACTGATGTTTATTACTGTTTATCCGTGATTTTTGAAAAGAAAAACCAGGAAAAACATCGAAAATCGCACCGAACTTGATCGAAATTCAATGACAAAAATTTAGGTAAGGAGAAACTGAGCAAGGAGCCGCGACGCGCACGCGCCGTGCGTGGGTCTCGAAGCGAACAAGTTCGCTAGGGCGCGAGATCGCGAGAGCGGTTTCATTAAAATTGAGACGAATTGAATTATTTATCTTCCGTCCAGATTAGAAACGCCTTGGTATTATGCACTGGTATACTTGAACAACAACTCGACACATAAATGTTTTATTTGTACTCAAAACTTGGAATGAACATAAAGTAAAATAACAAAACCCAAAAGTGATAAGGTAATAACTCCGAGTGCACATCCGATGAAAATCTGCCAACTTTTGGACATTCTGATGCCCAGAATGTCTAAAAGTGCGGGAAGTCCGGCTTTAGTTCTCTCGTCGCACTGGGCCTCGGTTGAACAGACGGTCGTTTAGGAGCACGGGACTGGAAGACATAAGAGATTACCTGCTTGAATATATCTCGAGTAAATCGAAAAACTGAACACAAAAACATTTTTCTCCATTATTTCTACAGAATTGATGAAGCTTTTATGAGGTTTCAAGTAAGATGCTCTTTGAACATCAATGTGATAATCACCTTGGTCCGAAAGCACACAACACCGTCGTAATTGTATAGTTCCCCATTTTCTTCGCATCTTGTGCACACCCCATTCGAATAATGAAGTGATACATTGTCTGGAAAATTTACATCTTCACTTTTTCTTTCCATTCTCTCTTTTTCATATAATTCTTATCAGGAGCTTTGTTTTCCTATGCTTTACAGTACTCAAAATCAAATGTTTTTCCAAAAAGTCCGCAATCTGCCGTGACGGTGTTTGCAGACTTTGCGCGTCAACTTGTTTTTCAAACTTATTTTTGGGCAATTTCTATTTTCTTCCCTCATTTTTGTTGCTTTTCTCCCATTTTTCTTGCAGTTTGTTATCAAATTAATGTTCTCATCAAATTATATGGCTTATTCACTGTGTTCTCAGTCACAACATCCTGATCATGGGCTCCATGGCGAGTCAACTGGTCGAAATACATACTCATCTGCTTTTCCGGGTCTTTTTTCATAGTTTGCATCCAGAAATACGACGAAAAATCTTGATCCGTTTCTAATCTCTCTGTATTCACAACTAATTTCTTCGCCAAACTCTCCAGATTCTCGTCGTAATACTAAAATTCGGAAGAATCCAGAATTTTGACCTAAAAATTCAACATTACTACTTTTCCCATGTTCGACGCCTTCAAAGCAACAGATCGAATACGTCGGAACGTGTACAATCCGTGTGTGACACGTTCCCAGTGCCCCTGGAGCAAATTTGGCGAAGTTTCTGTGAATTTTAAAATCCTGATCCGTAAAAGTTCCAGTCAGCTGGTTTACCAGTTATGAGAGCGAAAAAGTGAAAAATTAACAATTTCCCAAGCATTTTTATCTATTTTTTTCCGAAAATCCGGGAAAATGTTGGATTTTCTGAAATCTGGGCAGGCATAGTCCAGTGGATCAATGTTCTAGGGTCAGGATTCTAGGAATTCGATTTTCATGGTTCTCTTCGTTTTTTTGAAATTTCACCCGCCGAGAGCAACTTATCATTGCCCTCTCTGGTGTCACATGTTCGCTCCGGCCACCTCATTCTTTTGACACAAATTCGTACAGCAGTCACTACATTCAATCGATTCCCCTTTTCTTATCATTTTTTATCACCTGTAGGAACATTCGGAACTCATTTTTATTCCGAAATTTTGTGACCGAAAATGGTTCAGAAAAGTTTTTCCCAGAGAAAGGAAAATTTTTATTCTGATTCGAGTTCCAGCCAATTCTGTCGTTAATCATTCCTTATCACACACAATCAGCTGATCTTCCAGATGCCCGAAGCAACATTCGAACCAAAACCCTGGCGGGTCAAGCAGATCCTGGACCCGGAAGTCGAGAAGGAAGCGAGTTCTTCGGTCATTCAGATGCTCGTCGACTACGATCCCGGTTCCATCGCGCACATCATGTTCAGTAATCACACGTGGGAACATGAAAGTCTGCTGGAATACATCGGATTCTACAAGGAACGGCTGCCGGAGAAGGTCGTCGAGGACATAAACACAGTGGCGAGGAACTGCGATCCGGTACACTATCAGGCTTTTGTCGAGTGAGTTTCAGATTAAAAACAACATATTTTTTCTATTTCCCGTCTTTCTCTTTTTCGGGATTTTTCCCACAGAGTTTTTTTCAGTTTTAAATTGCAAAAAATGTGTTTCACTCAATTATCAATTGATTTTTGCAGGAAACACAGCATAAACCACTTGCCAATCTACACAAGAGCCATCGACATGTCCACGATCGACACCAAATGCCATGCCAGGACATTCCCGGATCCAGCCGATTTTTTAGCGTTCGTTTCCCAGAAAATCATTGAAACTTTTGTGAAATTCGGAAATTTACAGACAAATTTTTTTAATTAGAAAAATCAAAAGCCTTTTTTTTATTTTTTTTCCAAAAAAATTCCAAAAATCTCTAAAAATCCGTTTTTTCAGAAACGGCTCTGCCAACGTCGAGGAATTGTTCGCTTTTGTGTTGGGTGTGCTGTCAGATGTCCTGAAGGCTATTTTTTCGATGAAAGAGGTCAGATTCACCTGTTTCTCCCTCGAAATGCTCATTTTTCAGATCAAAAAAATGCTCGTCGACATGCAAATCATCGAAACGCTGTTGAACTGTCAATCGAGAGACGATGAGATCGGGAATGATACAGACAAGAAGTTTGACTACGGTATGTTGACTTTTTTCATTTTTAAACATTTAATATTTTCTTTCAGAATACATCAAAACTATGAGAAGTCTGCAAATCGATATCCCGCACTATTTCACGAGAATGCCCCACTCAATCACCCATTTTCTCGTCTTTTTCGCTCTTCACACTATCAGGTTTGAAATTTCGGATTTCAAAAAAATATTTTCTTGACAATTTTTTTGATTTTCAGAAATAAAAATTATTATTTTGTTTCAAAAAAAATTTAATTTTTGAAAAATTCAACAAAATAAAATTTTAAAAAAAATGTTTTTCTTTTTTTATTTTTGAATTTTGAATATCTATTTTTAAATATAAAAGTTAAGTTTTCAGAGAGAACTGCTACGCCAGTTTCGACATCGACCGCGAAATCAAAGTTTATCAGCGAGAAATGTACCAAATTGCAGTGGACGACCTCAAAAAAGTAGGTGTTTTTTCTGGAAAAAAAATAATTGTTTATTTTTAGGCCAAGTCGAAAATGTCAAATAGAACGACAAATGTGAAAAAGGAAAAGGTTGAGTGTTTTTGAAAATGGAATATTTCAATTTTTCCTTGTTTTCAGATGAACTTGGATGTGAGGCGAGAGAAGAAAGACTCGTCGTCAGACGATGATTCAATTGAGATCATAGAGGACACAGTACCAGTAATTGTCCTCTTTATTTGTTTCTTATTATTTATTATTTTCAGACCCCTCCGAGAAAGTCAAACCTTGTCACGAACGGGGAAAGCTCTTCTTCTGGAAGTGCAAATAATTCGAATGTGACTGAATCTGTTTCGAATCAGATGGATAACGATGAAGGTGAGCAGAAATCGGATTTTGATAGGTTATCAGCATGAAAAACCAGATAAACGGCTCGAAATGAAAAAAAAATGAATTTTTTGTTTTTTGAAACGGAATAAAATTATAAAATTTTTTTTCCTAAAATAGATATTTTTCAGATTTATTTCGAATTTCACTAAAAATAATAAGAAAAAAATTCAGAATGGTTTGGCTTCTGAATGGCTGAATTTTTTTCCCAGACAAAAATTTATCCTTTTTTTTTCATTTTTTTCATGTTCATTTTTCAGATTACCCGGAGAAGGAGATGATGATGGCTCTCGAGAAAGAGGATCTTCCAATGGTGTTCAAAACGAAATTCCGAAAGATCGTCGAGCAAAATCGCAAATTGCGCGACGAAATCAAAGATCACAATAAGTTCATCAAAAATTTCATAAAAGAGAATGACCACAACCTCAATTAGACTATTTCCACTTGAATCGTTTGTATTTTTCACTCATTTTCCATGTTTTCTTTTTTTTGATTTTGTCATTTTTATTACCTTCTTTTCCAAGAACTCTGTGCCTTTTTTGTGCCCCTCGAGTAATAAATTGCCCCAGTTTCCCCCCTTTTTTTCGTCGTCAGGCAGTCTAGGGGAATGTGTGACGGAGCACAAATTTATGTTCTTTTTTTGGAGCATTTCCATGGAAATACTTTTTGGCCATTTTTACATTTTTATTTTTATTCATTTTTCAGTTTCCCTTGTTTTTCTCCGTTTTTCCAACTCGTTCTTGTCCCCTTTTCCGCCGTTTTCTTATCATTCTTATCAGTCGGCGCCTCGGCTCATCAATAATTCCATTTCACTGCCGTGCCGGGAAATATAAAGGCTGATGATGTAGCAACAGTTATTCAAACAATCATTTTTGCAGATGAGCAGATGCACATGTCAAGAACACCCGAAGAAGCTGCCCCAGTTAATACGTCGTCGAACACATACGTCAACACATTCCTCCCTCCACGTTACTATGATGCATCTCTGTTTGAAACTTCACGAAATGCTCATCGCCGATGGAGAGCACAGAATACGCCGTCGCCAGCAAATTGCCTTTCGCCGCGTCACATAGCGATCATCTCAATTCTGCATTAACTCGACGTCTCTTCCATGCGCAGAAAAGTTTCCGTGCTCTGTGCTTGATGGCGCCATATGCAAAGAAATACAGAAGTAAAGTTCGTTGGAAAATCTGAGCGAAGCGATGACGGGACCAACTTGGATTCCATGTGTTGGAAGTTCGGCTGGATGAAAACGGAGAGGGAACCATTGTCGACTGGACACTTCCCGAAAAAGGCATGGAGAAACGAGTATAACATGAATACGACCAGGAGTGGCAACACGGAATACAAAATACGTCGACCAAGCTGCCCCAACTTGCCATCTCGAATGCGGTCAACTCGCCTGTCCTGTTGACCAGAACGGGAAGATTAGTGCTGTGTACAGGAACAAGCAGTGTCAAATCATTTTCAATTCGGCGTTGCTGCGACGGAGTTCGAGTACGGTGGTGACGTGACACGCAGGAGAGGAAGAATCACTTTGTCCCAAAGACAGCTTTTGGAACGGGTCTATTGCAATCAAAAGGTGGAGCGATCATCGGAAACACTAGAAGAGAACTAATACGCAGATTCAGTCACGTCTTGTTTTCTGGCCTGTCAGCCTGTCGATTACTCAACGTGTCGGCCTTGACGGACACCTAACCGAGAAAACTCGAATATGACAAGCCTGCAACTCTGCACAAAGTAGAAGACGGAACAATTCTAGTCTCATCGGGAATATGCGAGAAGTTCAGGCCAACATTGTAAGCAGCCGACAATTGGGAAAGCGCTGATGTTTGGCACTTCCTCGTGTGAATGTCGAACAAGAAATGCAGTACTGCGCACTTGCGGAACTGTGCAAGAAACGAGTGCGGACCGGTTATAATATTTCAATTCTTCGACGACTCAGGACCATGGCGACATATTCTATCATTTCGTGTTAATGGTGGCACACGCCTTTTGGAAGCATACGAATTTCGGTGAGCTGAATGATTATCGAACGTGATGTGACAAACTCTCTTCAGGTTAGTCTCGTCTCGACAGTATGGGAAATCACCGAGAGATCTTCCCGAAAACACGGCACTTGAGCCTGTCACAAAAAACAAATTGATCTGAGGATACCCATGACCAAGATGTTTAGCTCTGTTCGTGGCAAGAAATATGTTCATCATGGAGAGAACGAGAGTGTAATGTGGCTCAAAAGGTAGACACAAAACCTGACGGGAGAGCCAAACACAGGACAAAATAATTGAGCAAGGATGGAGAAACAAGACGGGTGCTCGTGAGCAGTTTCAATCCACACTGTAATTATTGCGGCCTTGCAGCTGGTTTCATTGGTCGACCGAACAAATGAACGAAAGGAGCCTTATGTGACACTGACAACTGTTTCTACGTCTCTCGGATTCCATGGAAACTGTTTGACATCATTGTGTTGGCTCCACGCACTTCTGGTCATGGATGTCTCTACTGACCAACTCTCGTTATCTACCCTGCTTCAAGTCCGCCAGTGCTCAAATGATAGTGTCATAGACACATTTGGCAACTTTTCAATCAATACTTGCAACGTGATCACCTCTCTCGGCTGGTAAGGTTTATCTTCAGCTAGGGTATACCAAACCATGGAACGTAGTTGTGATGGGGCACCAGTTGAAGTGATATCACCTGCCGAATATCTCACTACTTCGGATGCTCAACTCATAATGGCGTTTCACTTTTAAAACGAATGAGGTGAAAGTAATACCGTATTCTTGAAAACTCTCATCTTTCCAAATATTTTATTTATTCAAAATCGATCTTGGGTAAAAACAGGGAAATTATTATGGAGGAGACGGTAAAGATGAAAATAATGAGAATTATCCGTTACATGTGGAGAGAGGATTAAGGAAAGAGGGTTCAAATGAGAAAACAAGAGAAATTGGAAAAATATATTTTGAAAGCTAACTAGTATGAATTGATGATGTAAACAAAATACGTTGAGAAGTAGAAGAAAGTGAGAAGTGATTGTGAAGAGGAAAGTGGGGACGAAATGGGAATTGGAAAGTTCTAATCTTGATCGACTACAGAAGGAGACGGGAAGGGGAAGCACGAGAAGATGAAGAAAGATTGGGTTCGTTTTGTGTCCAGGAGAAGCACGAAAAGCTACAAAACAATCTTGGCCACGTTACGCGGATCTAGCGGCGACAGCCTTCTTTTGATAGAATCTGAAGATGGCCATCATCTCCTTCTTGGCGCCGAAAAGGAACGGATCGCTCAGATCTTCGAGCCCCGCAGTGCTGGCTCCGTTTTGCAAAAGGTGGCGGAACATTTTGACATGTTCTTGCTCGAACGCCACATCAATGACGGAGGTTTTGCCATTGGTGTCAGTTGATCCAGGAAGACGACGGACGATGTCCATGAGCTCGATCTGAATATTTCAATGAGAACTAAACGCCGAGAAAAATGTTGAAAACATACGCTTCCGATTTGGACGGCAAGGTGGGAGATGTTGGGCAAGTTGCCGGCTTCCACATCGTTGCGGATCGCTTCAAGTCCAATGCTAATGGTGCTGATTTGCTCCATGAAGTTCTCCAGGGCAGGAATTACTTCGTTTTTTGTATCTCTTGCGTCAGGGAACAACCGAGTCCAGTCCGCAGCATCATTCATCAACTGAAAAATAAGAATTACATCTCTCGGGCGGACAATTTTCAGGATGTTGAAAGCGTCCCTTGTATGAAACTCACCTTCAGAATCACTTTTCGTCGCACGTCCACATTGTTCTTCCTCAACTCTTTGACAGCCCAATTCATTTGCCTAATGCTACTTAGAGTGAAGTTTCCTATCAGCTCTTTGTCGTGTCCCAGCTCCATCGGTTGAACGTTGTGGCTGTCTTTCGGATGTCCGCCATCCACTTCCATCGGCTCATTCTCTCGACCAATTGCTGCTTCAGCTCCGCGGCGATCGTGAGCCGCCTTGTGCCCAGAAATATCGAAAAATCCACAGGGAGTCGTTACAGTAATTGGACCAGCTTCTTTGAAAGACTGCAACCATCTCGACGATGATGATGACGATGGTGAGTAGTCAAACGGGCCGCCGCTAAATCCTGGGATGATCTTCGAGGAACTGGACGAAACGTCTGCATTCAGATCGTTCCAGAAGCTTTCATCGTCGAAATGCGCGTCGTTCTGAGAATCGGACTCAGCGGGAGGCGTGACGAGTTCATTCGCAACTTCAGCAATGTCACAGTTGGCGGGGATGTTGAGTTCAACAGGTCCGTTGGCAGCAACTGGATCGATGTTCCTGCCCCTGTCCTCTTCACAATCTTCATCAGGAACATTCTCGTCGTTTGGTCCCACTTCGGTGCCATCCTCGACAGCATCCGCCACTTCGATGTCGGTTGGAGACACGGAGTTGTTGGTTTCTTCATGAGATCTCTCCATGGTCAATCGACGGGCAGCTTCCTCGCCGTTGGTGACTTCGACTGGCTGTCCGTCCTCTTCTTGACTAGCGAGATCTTCATCCACGACGGGTGCGGAATTTGGTACATCGGAGAGCATATCCTTTGAGCCGGCTCCAGCTGCGGATGAGGAAGGGACGTCAGCGGCGAAGGTAACGCAAGGCTTCTTTTTTCCACAATTCTCTCGATCTTGGAGTTTTCGTGCCCTTTTCAACACCGCAGTTACATCATATCGCTTCTTCATCTCTTTGAGGTACGTTACAGCTTCTACATAATACATGCGATGTTCTTTCTGAAAGAATTCCAGTTCAAGATAGTCAAAACCAAACTGATGCTTACGTCTTCGTGAGCAATCCATGAACCTCTTTGAAATTCCAAACAAGGACACTTTGGCTTCTTCTCTTTTTTCTGGCGTTTGGCTCTGGGCACCGACGGCGACTGCTGCTTTGAACGTTTTTGGCCAGCAGTTCTTTTACGTGGAGGCTTGTAGCACTCACAGGTGAACTGAAAAAACGTTTTCATGAGGGACAATTCAATAATACATTACCTCCGGCATGTTCTTCTTTCGCTCCTCCATAAGAGTGAGTTTTAGCGCCGCTGGATCCCCAGCTGGCTCCGCGACTGGATTCGCCACTGGTTCCGCGAATGGCTCCGCGACTGGTTCCGCGGCTGGCTCCGCGATTGGCTCCGCGACTGGCTCCGCAACTCTATCCGCAGTTGGATCTGCTACTCGCTTTGCCACTGGCTCCAATGATGGTTCAGCCGCTGAATCCGCCGATCGCTTCGCCGCTCTATCAGCCGTTGGGTCTCTCACAGAATTCCTTCTGTTTCCAGAAGTCGTTAACACCGACGAGGTCGTCACTGCGTTATCTTCTGATACAATGAAGTACTTCTTACGATGGGCTGAACAAAAGAAACAGTGTATTATTTTCCAGAGAAAGCATAAAGTTACCTTTCGCAATCAGTCTGTTATAGAGTTTATCGAAACCAGACTTGTTTTTGTTCCGGTACTCGATAACGGCCAAGTGGGTTCTGCCAAGGTTTTCGAATCTTTCTTCGTAAGATTCTTCATAACCTTTCCAGAAAACAATGAGCGTGGGCTCACCGTTTTTTTCCAAAAATTTCGTAACACGTTCAACCTGAAAACTCAGAAACTGATTGTCATTTACCAAAGTAGAGCAAATTCTAGAAAAAAATGTTGGTATGGATTGCAAAGAGAAACAAAACTGCGCAGTTGCAACTTGTTTTGGAACAACAACGATGTTTTCGCTAACTTCTACAGTGAGATGACAAAGCGCGGAACGTGAATTCGAATTCCACACGTAAACTGGAAACAAATTGAGCAAAACGTCACAGTAGAGTATGGTCGCAAGCTTTTACTCCCTTTCAGACTTCAATCGACGGACCAAGTGATTCAAACTCACCACATATCTAATTTCGTCTCCGTCGAAGTATTTGTGAGCCGGGGTCAACGGGAGATTGTCCCAACTGCCCATTTGAGCAAGACCGTCTTTCAAGAGTTGTGTGTATTCTGCAACTTTTTGGCGGTTCTGTTTAATGAACGCCTTGATCTTTTCGACGTCCGGTGCCAATTCGAGAAGCTCTCTCCAGATCCAAACTTCTTGCGCCTTTCCCTTCTGCTTGATCTTGTATTCGAGCTTTTTTGTTTCATCGGTGTACTTTACATCGAGTACTTTCTCAACCTGAAACATGATAATGAATAATAGTAGTCATTGTAGCTGGAAAAGTGCTAATGGTAAGCTGTGACAGAACTCACAAGAAAAGAGACTTCATATCCGTTCCAGTAAGAGTGGGCCGGAGTGAGGAGAATCTTCTTCTCGTCGGTGACTTTTTCTAGTGCTTCAACGAGTTGCTTCGTGCATTTCTTGACCTTCTCCTTGTTCTGCCAATTAAAGTCCTCAATCTTCTGCACGTCGGCGGTCTCGACAATCCGTTCTCTCCACACAAAAAGTGCCTGTTTCTGCCCCACACGCTTGACTTTGTACTCCAGCTTCAGTGTACGGCCGGTGTACCGGACATCGAAAACCTTTTCAATCTGAAATAGACCCATGAATAAAAGTATTTCAAGTTGATTCTCTTACAGGACGCTCCGATCCCGAGTTGGAGGCGGCGACCACAACTTTGTTGATTTGACTTCTCGTCTTCATTGTTCGATAATCGTTCCGATGGATACTAAAACACAAAAAAGATTGAAGGTTTCAGTGTGTGCACTACATATAAGAAAAGAAAACACAGGGAGAATATGGAAATATATGCGTGAGAATAGAAAGAATGAACCAAGAATGGGCCGATTCGGTTCGTATTGATCGACGATCGAAGATGACGATGAGGAAAAGAAAAGAAAGAATGGTTCTGCTGGGGAAACGATGTAGATATTTTGGACAACGAGGTCGAATGGAGCCAGTCATTATGAATAAGAGAGCAATTTCAGCGCCATCAACCGGTCACATGATGGTGCGACTGATTCGCATACAGGGTGGATGAGGCAGGGGATTAGTGGCAGTGGACTCTCACCAAGAAAATCAGACTCTCACCTAAAAAACTCAGGGCCAAAATAGTGGAGGAGAAATGTTTCCGAAAACCTATAAACTCACCCAATTCTCGGTATAAATTCAAGTTTTTTCAGGTTTTCGTACACTTCAACTTCTTTCGTACTGGCCTTTTTTTCAAACCCTTTTATTAGTATGGCCGCTGATTAAAAACATGCTCGATTTTGTTTATTGGAAAGCGCAGGAGTGGGGGAAATCGGAGATTTCAAAAAAGAAGGAGAAGGAGGGGAATGAAATCGGTGTATTGGCGGGCGGAGGAGCGATTTTAGGAAAAAAAGTCATAAAACGGGAATATGTGCAATGATTTCACGGAAGGAAACTGTTTGTTTTGAACGGGAAAATCGATTGAAAAGGAATCTCTGGATAGGGAGATGATCAGCGGGATGACGACGGAAAGTTAAGTGAGAACACAAATGTTTCGTGAATCTCAGCGAGTGAATGTGCTATCACGGGAATCGGTAACATTCTTCATTTCAAATAAGCGGTTCACTCACTTAAAACCATCCAGGCTTTAAAATAGTTCTGAATTGGTACATAAGAAGCGTGAGCAGTAATCACAGTCGACAACACTTCTCGGACGGCTCAGTCACAGCTGTTGCCAAGGAAATCAAAGCAGGAGTGCAGATTGAATGAGAGAATGAAGAAAAGGGAATCAGGACGCCACTTTTTCGGAGATAGGTTAGACACAAAGAAGCTGCAGAGTAAGGAGAGTGAGTATTCAGAGTACGGAGTGCGGACAGAAACAAGCGGGCATTCTGTTAGGTGATAAGGGCGCCATTGATATTGGATAAATGTCAGAAGATGGCTATTTGTTTAGGAATGATGAAAAACGAGCGAACATCTAACCGCAGGGCACAGTTGTGAGTCACCCCCGATCATGGATGGTTGTTTTCCTCTGAAACGTTTCCGAAGGTGGTCACTAGGTGATACGGTAACTTCTAATAGATTACTGAGTGTTGCTAATTGACTCCGCACACCCATTATTACACATGTTGCCCTACTGCTCGAGACTGTTGCGTGAATCATAAGTTTACACAAAGTAACAGAATCGGCCTTCCACAACGAAAGCTTGGAGACAACTAGGTCGGACTGCTTCTCATGAGCATCAACGGGATTCCCTTTTCTTTGATAATGAGGAATTTGAACAATCGTTTGACACTTTGTAGCCAAATTGTTTCATATTGAAGGAAAACTGGCGGGGTGGGAATAGTGACGGAAAGCGGAATGGAGGGGCAAAGTCTTTTTTATTTTCACATGAGAAATGATTGTAAAATGAAGAATGTGGAAATGGTGTGAGACGGCTGGTTGATAGAGTTTTAGATGGGAAAATGTTGATCAAGTTGCCTGTGGAGCTTTGTAGACAGCCTCTCAATTGTTTTCAAGGACACGAGGAAACGAACAGCTGGATGGGTCAGTGTGATAAATGGCATGTGGATTCAAGAAGTTGCTACACTTATTTTCTCTCTCAGAGTGACCGGTTCCAGAAAAACACATTTATTTTCATGAATTGTTTATCAGTTATCAGATCCTTTCTGTCAAAAGTGTACAGTACAACAAGATTCTCATGAATTGCATCCTTTTCTTCCAATGCACTGAAAGACATACAGCAGCACTTGTCCTTTGCGAAGATTGTAACTTTCAGCAGTTCATGGTGTAAAGTTGAAGAAAGAGGAGAAACGTTGCAAACGTCGAAGTGGGACGGAGCTCTCTCTGATGACGAAGGGGACGGAGGAAACAGAGCGCCGACAAGTTTGTTCACAGATTCGAAATGGAAACATGCGCGGGTTTGGTTCAGATAGCGGGATTGGTCCCAGAGTGGGTCCATTGCTGTAAGGATTCTTGGTGTCTGTGTAGGTCTTTTATCTGTGAAATAGTTATGTGCACTTCTTATTCTTTTCAGATTCAATACTTTTCATTTTCACTTTCCTCGCATTTATCGCTTTGAGGACGAACGGCGACGGCAACGGGCCAATTCTCGCTCTCGTCGCTTGCGGTCGCTCACCGCTACCGCTCTCCTCGCTCGCTCGTCGCTATCGCTCACCGTTGCTTGCTTGCTGCACGCAATGCGTGTCAACGACACGCGAAACGCGCAAGTAGAGGTCGCCTTGCATCATCGTGTTTTTTCTATGAAAAATTTGCGTTTTTCACGATTTTCGCCAATTTTAAACTGGATTCTTGCAGTAATTATCCTGAATAATGATTGTTACTATTATTTTACACGTTTCTTGTACAATTTCCTTTGATTTCAGACGTCGCTCGCCATAAAATCTTCTAAAAACACTCTACTCAATTTCATTAACAGTTTTTTGCGTTTTCTCCGCAACAAAAGTGAGTTTTATTGCTTCCGATACATTTTACCTTAAAATCACTTGCAGATTAGCAAAGCCGCTTACGATTCGAGCAGTGGAACGGAGTTCTCGACGATGGGACCACAAACGAGTGAATCATCGAGAACATGTCGACTGCGTATCGATTATTTCTTCCAACAACTACTACACCCGAATCGAATTTCCCTGTTCACCACCGACCGTCATCGATAGCGCCATGAAGCACTCGCCGTCGTGATACTTGAGTCCGATATGTTTGCAATTCGGATGCACGGAAATAAGAAACAGAACAACTTCCCACTCAACCCTTTCCGACTGGAAACGTAGAGAGAATGATTCACTGACAATCTGGCCTCTGTGGGAGATGCCGATCGAGAGTAACCAACGGTCTCGAAGAAGCCTCGAGTTATCTATTCGACGACGCTGGAGTATCTGTTCGACGAACGTTCATTCGACATGAGTAAAGGATCAACAACTGATGCAGCTTTGGAAATCGGAAACCACTGTGCTTTTCAAGACCGTTCATCTCATCGAGTACGGGGCAACGCAAGAAAAACCAATCCAATAGTTATCTGGAAAAGCGCAGGAGAAACTTGCTAAGGGTGAGACAAACTGAAGGTGTACTGATAGTTGTTCTAACTAACATTCTTTTCAGGCGACAGCACCAGGAGAAACCATTCAAGCTAGTGAGCCGTCAATGACAACTTCACTGGATATGTTCACCGCCGGTGAACTGCACTGAAAATGACTGCAACCCGCAAGCTGCCTTGACTCCGCGTTTCATCGACATGCGGATGCTTTCGACTTGCCTGCCCCATGCACAAAAAGGTCGTCGCCGAACCGTTGGAAATATGAAAGACATGGAGAGAAGGAACGGTCTACTGTCAATTCGACGTAAGGAGAGGTGGAAATCCCGTTTTGAGTTCGGTATTGGAGAATGCAAGGGAACTCATACACGACGAAGCTGTGATGGATTGAGACGGAGAGAACACTTTGGTTCGAGGATACGTATCGAAGCAGTCGGAATGAGATCTCATGACGGGAAGAACATTGAAAACATCGAATCAGTTCGACTACAAGAGCTGTTTCAAGAGGTGAGACAAACGAAAGGTTCAGCGATAGTTATCCCAACATTCATTCTTTCCAGTTTGCAGTACGAGGAGAAGTTATTCAATTCGTCGATGACGTGTGGTCTGCGTTCCGACTCTTCCCTTCGGCACCTACCATCACCCTCCGCATTGCAACTTCACTGGACATGTTCATCACCGGCGAACTGCACGGAACTCGACCGCCATCGATAACTCCATCAAGCTGCCTCGACCCGCTTTCTCATCAACATGCGGATGCCTTCCGTCTCTTCGATAGGAATACAAGTATGATAGCCAACCAACGCATCCCGTCGAGAGAAAACAAGGAACGGAACACTTTATGCGTAACGTTGAGCAACGTGGACGATGGGAGTGCGGAGTAGTGTCAAGTGGAGCATTGAAGGCATCGAAAGGGACTAGATAACGAATCCCCCGTATAGCTTAGAAGGAACTAGATCACGGATTCCCGTATTGCTTTCTCTCTCGACATCGGATTCCAAGTCCCCAACTTTCTCGACAGTCGCGCGACCAATGTACTGTGTCGACGGCTAGTGCGAATAGTGCTCGTTCAATGCGGAATCGAGAAGCGGATGACGTGGAAAAGAAGTTTAGCAACAAGATGTTTACCGGTAAGCAAAGCCTTTCTAGCCACGAGATAATTCTGCATTTTCAGTTTGGCACCTCTTCGACCGTTCGACCGTTCGACGGAAACACGATTGAATTCAAGTACGACGACGACACAACTCGATGGAATGAGTCGAGATACAGAACGATTCAAACAAGTCAACAGACCAGGAAAGCATTGAAGTTTGGCGTCTTCTCTTGTTGGATTCAATTGTGCGATGCTATACGAAAACTTCACGTCCTGACGGAATTGCGTTCATGAAGTGACAAGGAGGTTTGGATTTGTCGGCGAATTGGAACTCAAGCAAACGGATTGGGCTTCTACATGTTTACGGAAACACAGAACTCGAGAACATTCTCGTAAACAACTAATTATCTACGGAAGAGCACAGAAGAAACTTGCTAACGGTAAGACAAACAGATGGTGATCGGATAGTTTTTCCAACTAACATTCTTTTCAGTCGGCAGCACCAGGAGAAACCATTCAAGCCAGTGAGCCGTCGATGACACATTTACTGGACATTTTCACCACTGGCGGACTGCACGGAACATAACTGCGATCCGCAACCTGCCTCGACTCTGATCGACATGCCTTCGACTTGCCTGCTCCAGGCACAGAACGGTTGGCATCGCATCCGTTGGAAAAACCGAGCAAAGAGATTACTTGCTGCATCGGGATCGGCATTTGAGTTTGATGTGTTCGCACTTCGGATAAACCGAATGGAGGAATGTAACAACTATACACTCAACGCTTCCCGACAGAACGAATGGAGAGAAAGAATGGTTTATGGTCAATTCGGCGTATGTGAAGAGTGGGAATCTCATTTCGAGTTTGGCATCAACGAGAATGCAACGGAACTCAAACACGATGGAGCTGTGATGAATTGAGCCGGGGAGAACACACAAGTTGGCTCGAGGACACATATCGAAGCAGTTGGAATGAGATCTCATGACGGGAAGAACATTGAAAAAATCTAATGGGACATCCGTTCGACGACACGACCAAGAATTCATTCGAGCTGTTGGGCCGAGTTGTGAATCAGAACATGCTCAAGGCTTTCAGCCTTTCGAATACGTGGCGACTCCGAGAAGGCGACTCCGAGAAGGCGACTCCGACAGATATTCGGAACAGCAGAGAGCATTTGCTAACGGTGAGAAAAACGGAAAGTGTAGCGATAGTTATGACAACATTCGTGTTTTTCAGTTCGCAGTACGAGGAGAAGTCACTCAATCGAGTAAACCGTCGAGGACGTGTAGTTTTCTGCGTTCCGGTCCTTCCCTTCGACAACTACTATCAACTTCTGCATCGCAACTTCCTTGTGGATGTTCACCGTCGACGGAGAGGATGGAAGACAACCGTCATCGACTGTAAGCTGCATCAACTCGTCATCTCATCGACATGCGGATGCTTTGGACTCGCTGCCCCATCTTCAGAAAGGTTGTCGTCGCATTCGTTGAAAAAACCTAGTGAAGCGATGGCTTGCTGGAATTGGATTGGCCCTCGAGTTTTTACTGTATTTGTATTTTCGAATAACGAAAGTGAAGATCGGAACGATTGTCGACTCAACGAACCAAACGAGTGACAAAACGTTTCTAGATTGGCAACGACGGGAATGCACAGAAACTCATACGCGATGAAAATGCGGTGGATTGGAAAACATTTTTGCTCAAGATCATTTGTCGGAACAGTTCGAATGGGTTCATAAAGTTGAAGAATCATTGGCAACATAAATGAAAGAATCGAGCAAAGGGAGCATACTTTTCCAGTGTGTCAACTCTTCGTTCACTTTGCTGGGATATGGCAGTGGCCGTTCGACGGTGAAAGTGACGATTATTTTCCGACTTCAGACGGATCCAACAGATGTTCGTCTAAGCACAGGATGTGTATGCTGGTGGTGAGTTAAACTTATGGTAAAACATCAGTTTTCCCAACACAATTCCTTCCAGTCGACACTACCAGGAGAAACAACTGCAGCGAGTGAACCGTCGAGGACGCGTTGTCTGCGTTCCCGCTTTTTTGTTTGACAACTACTATCAACCTCCGCATCGCAACTTCACTGGACATGTTCATCACCGGCGAACTGCACCGAACACGACCACCATCACCTACTCCATCAAGCTGTCTCGACTCGCCATTACATCAACATGCGGATTCGTTTGATTCGCTTGCCCCCATGTCAAGAAAGGTTGTCGTCGCTCCGTTGAAAACCCGAGTGAGGCGTTGACTTGCTCGAACTCTCAACTCAACTTCGATGTGTTGAGTGTTGGGATGAACAGAAATGAGAAAGATAGTGGGACGAGAGAAAGAACGGAGATTTGCTGGTAAGCGCTCTGTATCGGAACTAGCATTGACGAAACATTTCCAGTTTGGCATCGACGGGGATGCAACGAAACTCGAACACAACAGGGCCGTGATGCAGTGAGAAGAGCGATCACAAAACGAGAGGAGCATTGGACACGAACGGAAGCAAGAATACGAGAACAACTCGCTGCTCTGTGACAGTTATCCACATTGCCAACTTCGTGATGCGCCTTCGCTAGAAAATGACAGTTGCTTGACACTAAAGACGACGATAGACGATAAGGACGACTAGTTCTCAAGTGTCGACCCGAGTAAATTATCGACGGCGTTTCGATTTCTTTACTCGAGGAATCTGGCAAATGAAGCATCTGCTCGTTATGGATCGAGGAATTTGATGTGTTGGATGTTCCGATGAGGAGAAGAGCTGACCACGCAGTGCTGCCTTCCGTCTCTTCGATAGGAATACAAGTATGAAAACCAACAAACGCATCCCTACCAATCAAAACGGTACGCTTCAAGCGTAACACTGAGCAACATGGACGACGAGAGTGCGGAGTAGTGTCAATTGGAGCATCGGAGCCATCGAAGAGGACTAGATCACGAATTCTCGGATATCTTCCTCTCTCGACATCAATTTCAAAGTCGCCAACTTTCTCGACATTGAGGATCACTGTACTGCGTCGACGGCTAGGGCGAACAATGCTTGTTCAATGCCAAAGCGAGAAGTGGATAACGTGGAGTTGTTGAAGTTGAACAACAGAATGCTTATCGGTAAGCAAAGCCTCTCTAGCCACGAAATAATGCTGCAGTTTCAGTTTGGCACCTTTTCTACCGTTTGACCGTTTGACGGAAACACGATGGAATTCAAGTACGACGACGACACAACTCAACGGAATGAATCGACTGTTAGACGGAATTGCATTTAAGGACCGACAACGCCGTTTGGATTTGTCGGCGATTTGAAACTCAAACAAGGGATTTGGCTTTTGTGTGTTCACGGAAACACAGAATTCGATAACGTTTTGGTAAGCAACTGATTTTTAAGTGTGTAATAGTAAACCAAGTTCAGGTTGGTTTGGTCGAGATCAAATGCGGAATATGAGAACGACGGCGTCACGGCAACTCGATTTGCAAAAAACTGTGATTTCGAGAAGAAGATTCAACCTTGAATACGAAGTGACAGAAGTATTCGAAAGGGACCGGTGAAACACTTCGTCGCCGTCTGATCTTGTAAGGATGCTGTTCTAGTCGCCGACTCGTCCGTTTGCTTTTGATAAACCATGATCAGATCGACACGAACTGATTCGATTTCAAGAGTTACCCTATGCTCGTTTTCAGATGTGGGTGCAGTGATCGGAACAAGAGTGTAGTAATGAGATGCGTGCTAATACGAAAAAAAGCGCTCAACTGGAAGGAACAGATCAGGAACTTTTCGTATCACATTTCCTTGCACGTAGTTCAATAAATACGATCAAATCAGAAAGAAGCATGGAGTAGTGAAATCGTTTAGCAAGTGAGTGGGAAGCGACAGAGAGAACGATAGTCACGATAGGATATTACAGTTTGGTGTAATCACGGATGAGAGTAACATGAAGGTTGCGAGCGATGATCGGGAACAATTTGGCGAGATGCTCGTTTGCTGTCATAGCGCGGTATTGGCGTCATAATGGATCTGGTTGCGAGAACATGCAAAGCAAGTAGCGGAGCGAAATAGCGATTGAAGAAGTGCCGAACTATTCGATCATACAATAATCTTTCTTGGAACCTTTTCTTCAGCTTCGAAAGATAGAAAAAGAGAGAGGACTCACCAAGATGTTCGGGAACGAATTCCGAAGTAGGCGACTTGAAGACCGCAACTGCGAGCGAATAGGTTGACAGTGTCAGAAGTTGAAGCGGAGTTGAAACGCGAGCAGAGAGCAACGAGTGATCATTCGAGAATGTTTCCTTCTGACTATATTCAAGTCCGCCCAAAATGAAGCGATGCGAGAAAAGTTAATGTGGTTGTGTGAGGCTGCCCACATCAAGAAGAGAATCCGACGATGCTCAAAGAGGTTGATACAACATCTGAAAAACGTGTCAGAGCAAAAACGGAAAACAAGACAAGGACTCGTCACTTGTCTCAATTCACAAATGTGAGTTTATCGGAATTGCAGCTTGGTTCAATCGACTGGCCAGACAAACGGTGTGATGACGATTTCATTTTGGATCCGGTTAAATGCAAATTTGATAAAGCAATGCGGCGAACGGTGTCTTCTCCTAGAAATACCTCAAGAACCACGCGTCTTGCATACTCGTCGTCACTCCGATTCCCTGGATTGTCTCTAGAGAGATATTTCAGCGAGAGTACAGCTTATGCTGACTTGTCGTGTCTCCTCTGGCTGGTTGTTATGCGACCACTCTATCAAAGTAGCTCTCCAACGGCACGAAACGTAGTTGTGAGGAGAGTTTCAGTTGAAGTGAGATCACCTACCAAACATCTCTCTTCTTCCGACGCTCACCTCATGACGGCGTTTCATTTCCAATAGCTTTGTCAGTAAAGCGAACACAGCGACGAGCGGCTACCGTACTCTGCAAAAACAGCTTGAGGCGGTCGTTTCAACACACCCGCACGGCTATGAGCCATAAAACTTCAAGGCTTTGCTTACCATGTGAGGCGGTAAAAGATGCAATGAAAGTTTATGAGGAACGGGGTTAGGGGAGCTGGCTTTCTATATAAACCCACAGAAACTCGAATTGGTACCTTCACAATGAAGTCACCAGTCTACATCGTTGCAATTTGGATGATGATAATGTTGGATCCATCGATCCTACAGCTCAAGGAAGTCACCGACTTGCTCACTACCAGAATCGACCTGCTTCATCCTGGCCAGCGACCTGTCTTGAAAGTCGGACGTTTGAATGGTGTGAAGACGCGCTCCGCGGTAAGAACTTCAATTTTGATCTTTCTCGTTGATAATGAAATTCAATATCAGGTGAATCCTCCGATTTACCGCGGAGCGGCGCCCCATCCTCCGCCACCATCATATCAACGAAGGGACACCCGCAACGATCTGCTCACTACCACCATCGATGAGCTTCATCCCCGTCAACGACCTGTTTCTGAAGTCGGGAATATCCGTGCACTGAAACCAAACGGCGTGGTGGGGGCTGCGGTAAGAACTTCAATTTTGTTCGTTTTCATTAATAATGCATCTCAATTCCAGCACCGCAGCGCCGCTCCCCACCCGCCACCTCCATCTTACCAACGATTGTCCCGTCACTGAACCACCAATAAATGATTGTTCAACACCCAAAAGATAACTAATAGAAAACACAAACACATTGAAAAAAACAACAAAAATTTTTTCAAGAAAGCAAGAACAAGTAAGGGAAAAAACATGAAAACACAATATACAATAGATCAAGCGAAATATCACTTGCTAGTTTTTAAGCTAGTCTTTGGTTTCCAAGATTCTCTCGCAACCCGATGAAACCTCTGTTTGTTCTTCTGGATTCCTGGAAGGAACAAATCAGTGGAAAAAACATCAACTTTGAAACTCACTGGAGAGAGAGAGGAGGAGGTGTGGCCAAACCGTTCCGTCGATTTTCCCTTTCCTGTTCGTCTTGATCACACTTTTCTCTGTACACTCTTGCTACTTCCCGCATTTTTTGGATCATCTTCCTCTCAATTTGCCTTGGCCTGTGTTGCCACAAGAAATAGTCTCTCGCTTCCTCCAGATCGAGGTTTGGGTTCGCCCAATAAGCCCTTCTGGTCGGGGACCGACGTATATCTGACGCATACCGTTCGGCTTTCAATCGAACAATATAATCCGGATATACAGCATCCATATCCTCTTCCACTTTGATTTTCTTTTTGAGAGGCTCAGCCATCGACGTTGAATCCAGCTTCTCCGGAGAATCGGGAGCTTTCGAGGTGTCGGCATCGATGAACCGCTTTTCGGGCGATGACGGTGGAGAGTCCATCTGAAAGGTTCAGGATATCGATTTATGCTTCTACTTGTAAAAAGCTCACCGTTCCGAAGTACGCGACCCCGATGACTTCCGACAGCTTTCTCGGATGCATCTCGCGAACTTCTCCTTTTGATTCCTTGACGAACTCCCTCATTCGTCTTGTGTTGGACAGACACGCTTCTTCTCGCGTCCAGATCTTTCCGCTCGACGTACTTTTTCTGTTTGACGATATTCTTTTCATCTCGACCACAACTTGCTCAGCTGAAACACTTTTAGTATCGAGAAAAAAGAGTTATTCACAGGAAATGGAGGAAAAAGAGGAGAAAGTCGCAAGTAACTGTCTGACTGGTACCCGCTGCCGGAGAAAACAACCCATACAATCAATAGTGGCCAGCACAACGGACACATTGCCAATTAACCAGACAGTGTGCGCATTCTCGGTGAAGGTGCACCGTGCGAGATGCAAAAATTAACGCATAAATAACTAGAACTACGAATTCGCCGGTAAGCATCGAAGACGTTGGGAAAAACCGGCAAAAACCGGCAAAAGCCGGCAAAAATACTTTTTTTTGAATATCATTTTTCGAAAACCCGGGAAAACCTATGTTGGCGCATTTCTCGTGATTGGCGCGCCCACGGCGGCTGTCTCTGCATCCGCGTTTCTAACGCTCTCTTTCCAATCGGTGCGTGCCCCTTCCGAAGAAGAGATACGAATGGGCAAGCATGTTTCATCATCACAGTGAGCGAAGGAACCCGGAGCGGTGAATGTGGAAGATCTTGATGGTTGCTTTGAACGGAAGCATGAGCAGAAACTCGGGGAATACAGAACTGACTGCACATCTAAAATCTGAAACGCAGCGCATTTTTTTTAACTTTCCAGGTGCACAGGTCGATGTGAAAAGTTGATAAATCTGAATCAAAGTGAAACAGTGCCCACATGTCTGAAAACCGTTCCATATCAAGGTTTTTCTTCCAGAATCGTTCATTGTTGTGCGTTCTCTGTTTTCCTTCACTTTGTGACGTTTTAGGCGTCAGCCTTCTCTTCCTCTTTTTTCTCTTGTTTCTCGTCCTATCTCCGCTCTGACGCCACCGGCCGGCTACCTCCGCTCCCGCTTCTTCTTCGGCTAGAGCGCATGTTCTCTCATCACAAGCGAATTGGAAGACGGAGGTTGCGAGAACATGCAGCCGGCGCGAGGCCCGGCGGCTGGGCAGCGCACGATAAGGACATCGAGAAGAAGACGGCGGCCCAGCTTTCAGCTGCCTCACTCTCGCTCTCCACCTCACCGGCGGCTTCTACTGCCATATCGGCCACAGCGCTCACTGGCCGAATCGCTCTCGCTTCTTCGCGGGCCGGAATGTGTGTTCCCTCTTCACATGCGCATTAGAAGACGCAGGTGCCAAGAGCCAAGCAGCCGGCGCAGGTCTGGCCGCCGGGCAGCGAGGACACCGAAGAAGAGACAGCGGCCCAGCTTCTGCTTTCGTTCGCCACCTCTCTGACGGCCTCAGCGCTCACATTCTCGTTTCTTCTCGGCCCACAGCGTGGCTCCTCGCCAGAGATAGGAGATCGGTGTTTCCGTGAGACGTTGGAGAGCGAAACATGTACGGCGCTAACCGGGCGACCTGCTGCCGGCGGCGGGCGATAGAGAGGACGGCGAGGCGCCCTCTTCGACGAGAAGCCATGAGCGAGACAGCGTACATGGACGCAGATGAAGGCGATAGGAGAACAATTGAAAGGCGAAGAAAGGAGAATGAGGAGAATGGAAAAGAGTAGGATAAACAGCTTGTATGTTCCTGAAAATAAACTGACTTTTCACAAAAAGAATACCGTTTTGGATTTGGCAGCAAGGCAGTCAAATGAACAGTTTCCGAGAATTCCAAAGCATCACACACATTTCAGGTTTCGGCAAAAATTTTTATAGAGATCCGGATTGAAAACATGTTTAGTAGATATTTAGTAGATGTTACTTCTCATAAAGGAACTTTTGAAAACATTTTTCAGATACAACCTCCCAGGTTCCAAAATCTCTGGGACACGCTATAATGAAGCAAAAACAGTGCGGGGGCTAACAAACACGTCGAATCCTTTTTGACATTGCGAACAGAAGTCTCAAATAGTTACGCATCGAACTATGGAGAATTAGTCCTTATAATTCGCTTGAACGAGACAATGAGCGAAAACTTGTACAGATTGAAATAAAGAATTATTCAGATCACTGCAAATCTGTCAATTCTTCTTTGCCAGACGGCTGTTCCTGTCATCGATTCTTGTCAACTGATTCTTTCCGTGTCAATTCGTTTTGAACTAGTATTTCTTCATTCTTTTGGAAAGACGGTGCGAGTCCCAGCGATATACAAACCGACGAAGGGAATGCTTGCGAGTGCGCTGCGGCTGCGTTGCTTGCATGTTTAAGAGGAGCTGGCTCAATCACATTCCAATAAGGCAAACGAACAGCTTCGAATGCTGAACGACAAAACCATCCAAACTCTTTTAGCAACCAGCCGATTTCTCCCTGTTTCACAAGTGCTCCAGTTCGTGAAGGAAACACAAAACAGAGCCCCCGACACTTCTTATTCACAGGTTTCAGTACGATTTGCAGTTTGTATGCGCACTCTCCTCATTCCGTACTTTTCTGACTACACGGACAAGTACTCCTCATCCACGGGATTGTAATCCGTTATCTCCCTTCTCCTTCGATACAAAATCTGTCTGTCTCCGGTACATTTCTCGCAAACTTCTGGAACAGAACTCTTGAACCCCCCATGGAGATCATTTAACCTGAAAGTGACAACATCGAGATTCTTTATTAACTTCGAAGCATTTGACAAGGGAAAATGACGGGGATAATGTTGATGAGAGTCACTGTACTGATTATTTATCACAAGGGTCTGTCACTGGGGATTTGGCATCACAGGTAGGTAGTCTCGCTGCTGCTACCAAGCTCGATGTCGATGTCACGAATAGCTCGGAGAGATGTCTCGTAGTACTGCTCCTCTCGGCTCATTTGTCCGAAGATGACGCCTTCGAGAAAGGTGACACGTTCCTTCTCTCGTCTCAGTCGTTCGGCGAGCAGCGAGTGGAACGACTCGCGGCACGACAGCAGGCAGACGATGAAGAAGACGATGGCGATCAGGAAGTAGATCCAGCTGAACTCAGGTGTACTTGAGAACTGAAAGTGTCACTTACAAGTCAAGAGCTCCAATCTCCATGGCGGTTCTCATCGGTTTAGCAGACTTGGCGACTGTTGTGAGCGCACGAATAGTAGCGTCCGTTGCGAATATCATTTGATTAGAAGAATGGGACAGCGACAACAAGATGAGGAGCTGAGATGTACCGGAAATTTGAAATGAAGATGAGAAAACAATTGTAGTCTATTTATCTACCACTCTGACATTATGACACAATTTTTTTGGAATACTTGGGCGGGGTTGGCACGAACGACTAGGGGGTTATGAGTCACGAATCTTCGAGGTTTCAAATGTTTTAGGCAGCTATGACAGGGAGGGAAAGAAAGTATATGAAACACTGATTTGCACTCACACAACTTGGTATCTAAACCAAGTTCGACTGATAAAAAAGAAGGTTCTCGCGTGTCTGGCGCAGTATAACGTTTTCCTGTGCTTTTTATTAGTGATAAATCAAAACTGGACAACGTATTCTTGGTATTTTGTAGAATACCCAGAATACATTGCAGAAAGGCATTTCTTGATTTCTCAAGGGGGATTGGTCCGTGAAATGGATGGGGTTTCATACCTGCAGCTCAAATTGTTTTTCTAATCACCAGGTTCAGGAGGGAGTTAAAAATCGTGGTCTGGAATACCTCCAGGAGGTTCAAAACACCAAAAACCAATGCCGAAATAGATTCTGCTCCTCCTTTGAGATAGTTCTTCCAATTCTCAGGAGCGCCATGGGAACACTGTTTGCAGGAGAGCAACAAGAAACTAAGCCGGACGGTCAGATAGTTACAACTCAAAAAGCTGGATTTCCTTGCTACCACTTCTTACTACAAGGTCACTACAACTTGTAAATCAGGGTCAATGCGGGATAACCTCTCAACAAGCTTTTTAGATTCCTAACATTTCGTTCAGACTGTCACCGAAGAAAACACACGAATTTCAATTCTCCACCAATTTCACAACGACTCGCATATGTTCCGTTTAAAGGTACATCGATCACCAAATGCTTGCAGGTCTCGCCACGAAAACTCGCATGGATTCCTGGAAACACTGTCGCTCCCCATCTCTGCGTCTCTCGATCTTGTGCCTTATTCACGCATATAACTGTTTCTTAATTTTGTGTTGGACTCAATGGGAGCGCGTGTTATCCATCATTCTTCCCGGTTTTCTCAGCGTAACTTCTTTTTTGAGTCGAATCAGTGTTTCACAGTTTCCCTTTGTCATTTTCGCTCTTCTTGTACACTGTCCATGTCCAGGTTACGAGAAGTTACGGACGGAAAAAACGAACAATTGTCTTGACGAATTGATTCTCATTTCGTTTCCACAGCTCCAGTTCAAATCAACTTCACTTTTTCCAGATGATTTTCTCAACAAACGCTACTACTCCTGCAGTTACAACAGTCGACAAACCGGTGCACCGTACCATTCTTGATTTGTAAGTGACACTCTCAACTTTGTAGTACACCATCTTTCCAGCGGGCTCTGCATGATCATCCTCAGAGTCATTGTCACCGTGTACTATCTGTGGTACCGCAAGTGGATCAACTTGCTGATTGCCGAGAAACTAATGCCGTTGTGGAACAAAGAGCAGAAGGTACAAAAAGAAGAGGAAGGTGACGAGGAGAAAGAGGAAGTAGAGAAGCAGGAGGAAAAGGAAGTCGACGAAGATGACGAAGATGCCGAATACAACAAACGTCTCGCCCATCTGCAAACCGTCATCGAGATGGACGACCAAGCCTTCCGCGCAATCGACATCAAACTCGACGGTCACCTCGCGACCATTTACCCATGATGCTCTTCCCAAACCTCCTCAGTGACCGGTTCCTTTCCGGTTATTCATTACCTCGTAATAAATAAAGAATCTCCATATCGTGATCGTGTACACCACCAAATTACTGACTTTGACACGAAGCGTAGACTGGTCGCCAGGCATTGAGAAGCTACACGACGTTGACGTGGAAGATGAGCACTTCAGTTCGACAGCAACGTGAATATTGCTCTTGCGCTCCGAAAAACATTCTGCGAAGTTTCGTTATGCTGTTTCGAGCCGAAATCGCCACGACACATGCAATTTCTCGTACGACTCCGTCTTTTGCAGTGTAAATGCATGACGTTTTTGTGCCGCTTCGTCTGGCGGCACTCCCCCTGTAATTTTGCTCGCTTAAAATTAAGAAAATTCTCGGAACGTAACTCAAACAACGTCGAATCGGCAATTTTTCGTGCATTCGTCGTCGCTTGCAGCCGGTTGCCATGAATTTACGTGTTTCTTAGCATTCTCTGGAAGAAGAATGTTTTAACGGAAGAATTTATGACAAATGATGTAAATTGACGGTTCAATAACATGTATTCCGTGACAATGTACAGTTTTTCCCAGAATAATTCCGGTTTTGATTTTTCACCCGTAAAAACTCCGAATTTCGCCAAAAATGGAGGGAAATTAGTTTCGGTCAATGAAAATGGTCGTTATTTGGTATCAAAATGCTTCAAATTTTGAGTTCTCCACCAATTTCTTATCGAAAACGCCAAAACTGATACAGTTTTGATAAATGATCAAACTGTGCACTTGCACCACAAACGTCGTTGCGGACCCGTTTTTGGGCAGATGGCGATAAGCAATGCATACCGTAGGACATGAGACGTACGCGGGGTCATTCCCTAATGAGCCAGCAGTTGGCCTCAGTCTCTCTCGATTCCGTGCGTTCTCTTCTCGCAAAAACACAGCGTTGCCAGTTCTCCTCTCGTTGCATCTTTCTTTCTTTCCCTCGCGCACTCTCCCTTTTTTTATTTGTTGCCTGACCTCTTGTGTTGGCAGATTGATTTTTTTCAACGTTCTACTTGTTTTAAAACACCTATCGCTTTTACCCCTGTAATTTCCACAGTCTCTTTTCACCTTTAAAAATTTTCCCGTTCTCTCTTCCACTCTTCTCAATTGTTGAAATTCCAGTGAAAGCTCTCATGTCGTCGCCAGCGCCTTCGGAACCACACTCCGACGTCGAGGAGGAACTCGCCGGCATCGAGCCAATTCTCGGATCCCTCAGCCACATCACCGATGGATCCAGTAAGTTTTTTCCCTTGAAAACCATGTAAAACAGCAGAAACAGCAAGCCGCTGAACGGTCGCAGCGGGGTAGAGCGGGGCGGCTGCGTCGCGTGTGTATGCTAGAAGAGACGTGTCCAAAAAGAGAACAGATCAATAAGACCCGGAGTCGTTTTTTGAGCTAAAGTGAGACAACACTATCAGAAAAGAAGGGTATAAAAGAGTTGTACAACATAGACAAAGCACTTCTTCAAACTAGGACGGGAGTTTGGGTCAATTCTCTCTTTCCAAAGCCACCAGACGCCTCACAGGGTTTTCCGTTCCCCAAATCATTCAGAAAGTTTCTCTCCACATTTTACACCTGCTATGAGTATAAGAAAACAGGAAAACGCTGCCCGTTCTCGTGATTGCCTGAAATCACTCCGACAACGACTTCGTTCCCTTCGATTCGGCTCTCTCGCTTTCTGTCAGAGAAACATGACTATTTTCAACATTGTGAACGCCAAACTATGGCTTGTGTACTGGATGTGGATCTCAAAAAACCCGAGCGTCTGTAACTGTAAGAAGGTTCTAGGCGTCGCGTCGCAAACGCTGTTTCCCTATCAAATTGGTCGCTTGCGGGTGAAAATTTGGAGACAGAAAGTCAGAAATAGGCAGCTTCTTGCTTCCAGAACCAAATTCTCATGAGATTGAGAGAGTAATCGTTCAATTTCTTCCGCTCGCTACCTTGATCTCGAAAAAAGGGAATTTGACTAGTGGCACGGGGAATAGTCAGGCGTCAGTGTTGCGATAAAGAAAGAGTGGTCAGAGGGGATGACTGGAACACGTAGATCAAGTCGAAGAGAAGCTAAAGGAAATTCTCTTTCTCTCCATAGCCGAGCTACTTACATATTCTTCCGTCAGGCGAATCGCCTGAAAAGTTGTCTCAACGTTACGATTTTCACGCACTAAAAGGATAGAAAAGCATGAATTATTGTTGCGTCGTTACGAGATGTAGTACCTGAAATTGCTACCCTACACATCTAAACATGCGAATAACGTTCGAATTACTTCAAAAACATGCTTCCTTTTTCAGCGCTCGCCCATGCTGCCAAGAGAAGCCGCATGCCGGCCGATCGTCCGACGGAGCACGAGCTCGCCTTCTTCCCGGAGCTCTGGGAGTCGAGTGCTTCTGTCGACGTGTTTCTGATTGTCAGAAACACTGTGCTCGCCACCTGGCTCACCAACCAATGGAAGGAGTGCACTGCGGCGGACGTCCGTGTCAACTTGAACCCGCCGTTCAACTCCGACGTCGACCTCATCCAAAACATCGTCGGCTACCTCTCCCGCTACGGGAAAATCAACTTCGGACGGTACCACAGAGCGACAAAAATCCAGCGCCACCTGGCGCGTGAGCAGCGCCTGGTCGTGGTGATCGGAGCCGGAGCCGCCGGAATCGCCGCCGCCACGCAGCTGACGTCCTTCGGATTCGACGTCATCATCGTCGAGGGAAGAGTAAGTGCTTTCCCATCTTTTTTTGCAAAAAGTGTGTTATTTCCAGGGTCGGATTGGCGGAAGAGCCCACAGCATCATCTCGAAAACCGGAGAGGTCATGGAGCTTGGTTGCGATACGCTCCGCCACTCCGGTAAGCTAAATCGCCGCCTAAATGCATGAGTAATTTCAATTTTACAGAAGATTCTCCGCTTACGACGCTCATGCATCAAGTCAACGTCAGGTCTCATCAGACCTTCCGCCACACCTGGATCTACCAGGATGGAAAGCCGATCCCGGTCGGCAAGGACGCTCTGATGGAGAAGATGTACACGTGAGTAGCAAACGAAACATAATTGAGTGAAACTTGATTTGTCTTTCAGTCACGTCGTGGGCGCCCTGAACTACTTGGCGCATGAGAAAAAAGAGCAGCGCAATAAGGATCGGTCGTGGGTCTCCCGTCAGCGAGTTCATGAAAATGTCTTCAAGTAAGTTTTATATTCCCAAGTTCTCTTCACTACTTTGCAAATTTTCAGTATGATTGAGAGACACAATCTCATGAACTACTACAACTACTGTAAAGCCAGCCAGGAGATAGCCTTCAAGCGAGAGTGCCACTACAACAAGATGAATCATTACCGCAAGGTGGCACTCATGGCGGAAAAAATGTTGAATGAGCTGCCGGAGGACGCCGACGCTCTTCTCCGCCGATCGCTGAAGCGAGATGTCGCCGAAGCGCTGACTCAGTTCGACGAGCACGTTGGAGCCTACGAGTTGTGCGAGAACCACCAGATCCAGCACAAGAAGAATCCATGCTGCAAGCAGTACATGCACCCAAAGGACTACCGGATCTACAACTTCCTGCTGGGATTTGAGGAGTTCCTCTATGGAGCGCAACTGGAGAAGGTCCAGTTCTCCTGCACTTCCCATATGAACAAGGAGCAGGGAAGCACCATCAGACGTGAGTTTTTACTATGAGTAGGAATGATCTAATTTGAATGTTTTTCAGTCGAGAAGGGAGTTGCAAACTTGATCGAGCAGATCGCCGAGAAGCGTCAGCTGGACATTCGCTACAACTACAAAGTAGCGGACATCGACTACAACTCGCACGACCACGTCACTCTGACGATCGAGAAGGATGGCGAGGAGATCCTGGAGATGCACCCGTCCTTCGTCGTCTCCACCCTCCCGATCGGAGTGCTGAAGAGGTGAGTATTTGTTAAAAACATGACAGAGTGTCGAGCTAGAAATTGAAATCTCACATGTCTACGTGCTTTAGTCGCGTTCTGGCTTTGACTCAAGACCTAGTTCATTCGAAAGAGCATAATTTATTTCCTGTATACTGGGCTCACTTTTTCCCAAAAAGTCCTCATTGTCGAGAATGGAGCCTCTAAAAGCAGAGATAGTGCAAAAATCCAGTGCGAAATAGCACTGGGCCCCTTTTCCTCGGTAGGTCAGTAAATGCACAGATGAATTAGCACTATTTTGGACTTTGGAGGCTCCGTTCTCGAAAATGAGTACTTCTTGGAAAAAAGTGACCCCAGTTCACTCGACTATGCTCTTTCGTATGAACTATGTCTCGAGTCAAAGTAAGACCGCGACTAAAGCACCTTGACATGTCGAACATCTTGAAGTTCCGTACCTCAAACCGAGTTTTCAGATCGATCGTCGAGGACGCGCGCACTCCATCCTTCTCGCCACCCCTGCCGGAGGACAAGAAGAGAGTCATCCGGAACATGGGAAGCGCCCTCGTCAACAAAGTCGTCATGGTGTTCGAGAGGGCCTTCTGGGACGCCAGCGGCCGCCACCAGTTCTGCAACATCTCCCCGTCGGCGTGAGTTTTTCACAATCGTTATCGTTCTTTCAATCGCAATCTTTCAGGCAGACTCGTGCGGCCATGCTGGTATGGACCTCCGTGCCGGAGTCGAAGGTCCTCAGCACCTACCTCGTCGGTCCGGAAGAAGTCCACGACCTCCCGGAGCACATGGTCATTGCCAACGCCATGAACGCCCTCCAGCGCATCTTCCCCCACAGCTGCCCGAAGGAACCTGTCTCCGCTCATGTGACCCGCTGGCACAAGGACGAATTCGCGTTCGGCTCGGGCAGCTTCATGGGGCTGAAGACGGAGAAGGAGGACTACGAAAAGCTCCTGGAGCCGATCAAGACCGGCGATGGAGTCAGCCGGATCTACTTCGCCGGCGAGCACACATCCCTGAACTACAATAACACCATCCAAGGAGCTTGGATGTCAGGGATGCGTGTCGCCGCGGACATGGCCAACGAGCATATCGGCGTCGGATTCGTCGACATGTCGGATCGTCCGTCGTCATCGGCTCAGGCCGAGAGACCGAGAAGCCATCGCGTCGACTTCGACGAGACCGGACGTCGTCTCAACATTGACAGTGCCTAAGTTCCCCGGAAGTCTGCCCGGAATCCCTCCCAAATAACCCTATATTTTCTTCCCAGACTCCCCCCTTCCCCTGTTTTATTTTTCGTGTCTTTTACTTTTGTTCCCCGATCTTCACTTCATGTTCTCGAAAATTCCACCACTTTGATATATAATCTCATTCCTTGAACCCTTTCTAATAAAGAAACACGCTGTTAATTGACTTGTTCTCTTCCTTCAGCTTCTCCTAGCTCAACGTCTTCTGCCAGGATTCAAAGACATAATTGGGGGTGTGTTTCCATGGCAGAAGCGATAAAACAGATGTTCTTCTCCGGGCCATTTCTCTCGGACCAACCCTTCCATTCGTGTCACTGCTTGCGCCCCTCCATTTGTTTCAATTCGTCACCAATTTCACAACAATTTGCATATGTCCCGTCAAAGGTACATCTATCACCGAGTGCTTGCTGGTCTCGCCACGAAAGCTGGCATGGATTCCTGGAAAACACTGTCCATCCTCTGCGTCTCTCGTTCGTCGCCTCTGACTGTTTCTCATTTTATGGGTGTCTCGTTGGGAGCGCGTATTATTCATCATTCTCTCTGTTTTTTGTGTCTCAACGAAAACGTTTCTTTTTCCAAGCCAAATCAATGGTCCGCCCTTGCCCTCGCCCTCTTCTCTTCTTCATTCTCTTCGTTTCTCTTGCGGCAATCTACCATATCTCGCAACGCCACGTTCATTGGTTTCCAGAAGCACTCCAAGCCTCCACGAACAACAAAACGATGGTTTTCTCCATGCAGCTCAGGTGATTTTGCTTCCAACCAGTAGAAACATTTGAGAATCTTTCAGCCTCAACTTCACCGCCTGGGAGTTCGGCCTCCTCATCATCCCGATCACCCTCTTCGCCGTGGTGCTCAGTTAGTCGTCGCTCACCCACTACCGTGTATCAATCCAATTCTTTCAGTCACCGAGACCATCAAGAGAATCCTCGAGGAGGACCTTCGCCGCGATGAGGAGCGCCGTCTTTAGACACTACCACTGTTCAACTCTACGCAACGCAACACAGCTTTAACTTTATTGAACTTGTTGCCATTGTCCACATGTTAATCGAAATAAAGAAATGTACCGTTCATGAAATCTTCGCTTGAGCTAGAGGAGTGCGGCAGGGTCGTGAAATCTGTCCGTCGCGATTCCAACGTGACTGCTATCGAGTCATCTCGTAGTGAGGCATTTGTCGTTGTGTGACCACAAAGGTTTGGATCACGTTCCCGGATTCCAGATGATCATTTAAAGATCCTCGACCTTTGTCACGGCACCGCCTGCATTCGAATTGTGCAAGGAAGTGGCAAAAGAACGGCAGATGTTTTTCCATTCTCCAGAAGCTTCACCAGGCGCACATCTTCAATTGGGTAGTCCTTTTTCGGCTTTCAAATCATTAGAACGACGAAGCGGTCCATTGCTTCTTAACAGCAGGCGGCAGTTTCGGCTCCCCGAAAGGCCTCATGAGCCACGATGATGTGCTCCTTGAAGTGTCAAATCGTTAGTTCCACCATCTTGATGGTTTTGTAATTGCTGGTGGCACGATGCATCCTCTCCGAAAAGAAGTCATCACAGTTGGGAGAGTTTACTTGAAAATCAAGGGAAACACTGAAGTGACCGAGAGAAACAGGTTAGAATTATGAAAAATGAACTCACTTTTTTTCCGAGTTGGTTCCTAATCAAGTTTTACTTTCGATTGAGAGCACTAACGACGATTTGAGCAGATTTCATAGTTGAAAGCGAAAATAAAAATTATTCGTGTCCTCCGAGAGGACTACGCACAGCGTGACCTAGAAAACTCCTGCAGAACCGCCGGCCGCGACTTTTGTGGAATGAGCGCTAACTTATTCTGTTCGAAACTGTTCACAACTCTTTATATTTATACTTGTCTTTTCCTTTCAGGAAATGTCATCGGAGGAAAGCCGCAAACGCCAACGGGTTGCCGAAGACAATGCCGATGACGTGCAAATTGCCGCAGACGAGGTAATTCACAAAATTGAAATTTATCTAGTGAAAAATTGTTCAGAAACGTCGAACTCTTCCAAAATCTCACAAGATCGTTCGTGACGAGACGGGAAAACACCATCTTCTTCTGCTGATGACAGGCGCTTGTGAGGTGTCAAAAATTCCCGAGTTGCTTGCGGAAATCGAACACAAATGTGGGAAAGAACGGGTCATTGTGAAGGTAATCATGATAAAATAATTCATTTGTCAATGAATAATTTACTTTTAGGTCGTCGCCACAGAGAGAGCAGCTAGATTTTTCGAAAGTCTCGAGTTGCCGTACGAGGGAATCGTCTACGAGGACAAGGACGAGTGGGCCATGCTGCGAGAGAAAGGCAACCCAATGCTGCATATTGGTACGTTTCTCTTATTTTTATTATGAATAAAAACAAATCTTCTTGGTTTCAGAGCTGCAGAAATGGGCCGATTCTGCCCTGATCGCTCCGCTCGACGCCAACACGTTAGGAAAGATTTCCCATGGAATCAGTGACAACATCGTGTTATCGATTATCCGTGCCTGGGACCTCTCGAAGCCGTGTTACTTCGCCCCGGCGATGGGCATGAACATGTGGGAGAATCCGCTGACTCTCCAGCATCGAACCATGCTCAAGTCGACGCTGAAGTTCAAAGAGATCTGTCCGGTGCGTGGAGACGAAGGTCAAGGAGCAATGGCGTCGGTCGGGACAATCTCTTCTCTGATCGCAGCCATGGTCAGGGATCAGCTCGCCGTCCGATCCCTAAACTAAAATTCGTCCGAATAACTTTCAAATTTTTCTCAAAATTCATGCATTTTCTTTCGTTTATTTTGGCATAATAAATGGAGTAATAAATGAAGAAATGGACAATAAAATATACATTAAACTACAATTCGAATGAACGATTTTAGCACGATAATGGTGATAAAAAACGGAGAATTGAACAACGACTACTGTATCAACGAGCGTATGGAGTTACTGGGGCAGGAAACCAAGAAGGACCAGGGAAGAAAGGAATGGGGGATTGAGAATAGGAAGGAAACATTACTGGAAAGTTCTGGATGACATAGGAAGGGCTGGGTTACTTGGAGTCACATTTGTGATAGAAAAGGTGAAAGGTTGTGGTTATTGGTGGAGGCATTGGTGATTGTGTTTGGTGATGGCTTCGTAAATTATTACATGTTCTTGAAATCAGGCCACAGGTGCTGTGGGATGCGGCATGCTGGAACTCGATCGGTGTCCGTTCGGTTGGAAGTCACCTCCATTGTTGGAGCCGAGAAGGCGTTCAACTTTGCGGCCGGAGGTGCAGCAGATCGTCTCGCCGACTCCGGGAGGTTTGCTGAAAAGCATTGGAATGATCGACTCGATTCGGCTTTCCTACCGTTATGCCCCGAGTACTGGGAATCCTGAGGAAGAATTGGTTGCCTGAACTCAGGAACTGGTGGCGGTGGCGGGCTCATCTCCTCTTTGAAGATGCGCTTGTAGAAAGCGGTCCAAGTCTCCTCTCCGGTTTTGTCCAAGATACGGTGACGGAACTCCTCGAAGACATGCTTCTCATAACATCTCTCCATGTTGTACATTGTCTGAAAAAGATGGGGAATGTTGAGAATTTGGCGGCTAGCTCACCTGGTTCCAATATTTGGGAATTTCCGGGACTATCTTGTTTTTGGTTGCCGCTGGCTTGGAGTCAGTGCTGTTGTCCCGGAAGATAGCATTCTGAAATGTGTTTGTTTAAGAGACCGTGTGCTCCCTTTCAGCTCACCTGAAGCTTCTTTCTCTCAGCTTGCTTTCTCTTGACCGCTTCCTTCTCCTCCTTCTTCTTTCTGGCCGCTTCCTCCGCCAACCGCTGCTTCCTCTCCTCCCGCTTGCTCTTCCTCTTGGCGGCCCTCTCCCTAGCCTTCTCCTTTTCCAACTCCTTCTTCCTATCACCTTCATCGTCATCCAGAGTGATCACATCGATGATGACGCTCTCCTTCTTCGGCTCAACCTGGTCTTCCATTTTCATATTCTTCGAGGCCATGAGTTCAGCTCGTTCGGCTTCCAAATGGTCCAACTTGTCGAGAACCTTCTGTGCAATTGGTCTGTAGACGTCGACCTTCAAATTCTGCTGGGCCAGCTGTCGGACAAGTGTCGTGTTGTACAAGCGGAGCGGGGCGTTGATGGTGTAAAGAGTTTGAAGCGATTCTTTTTGCTGGAAGCTTACATTGGGTAACCAGCTGAATACGAAGCAAACAATTGATAGAATTAGAGCGAGAAAAGTACCGGGAACTTACTAGAATCCCTATTCTCAAGCGGCAAATAGCAGTGTTAATCAGATCTTTCATAATTACATCTTCCATCCTACAGTGTTCTTTCATGGTTTCTCTAGGTGTCAAAAGGCCGAATGCGGGAGATGGGGAGGGAAACGTGGAGGAATTTTTATTGTTTTTTGATGTTATGCATAATCATAGGGAAAATCGGAAATGGATGATGTGGAATGTTGGTTGGCACGAATGGTTCGTGTACTGTTTGTCAAGTGTGGGAAGATGTGAGACCACGTGTTTTGACAGGTCCGGGGAGCAAAAAACGGATTGGGAGAGAGGATCGAGAAGGGATTTCATAATTGAGATCAAATTGAAAAAAAATAGTTGTTCCTACCAGAACTGAAAGCACACAACTGCTAGTTCGCAGTTCATTTCTCTTTTTTTCAAATTTCGGAGACCCACGAAAAATCTACGCGGTTTATGATGTTTTGGCGGCGCCCGCCCTCGGCGGCACACTACCGTCTGCAACACGTGGAAGTCTTGCGAGTGGAAAGTGGGAGAATCGTTAGAACAACTGTTACGAGTTGTCCAACATGCAACATGTGAAGAACAGCTGCAGACTCTCAACCCAACAGTAAATATGCAAAGCAACAGGTGTCAGAGTGAAGTTCTGATGGGGTTGGCTTCAAATCCTTACTATACGAAACTCAAAGCGGTTGTACGTACAAAAAGCGTCTCGAACGTCTTGTGATACCCGCCACACACAATACATTTTTATGGGTGGGAATCTCACTTTTGTGAAAGGAAAGCTGAGAAATTTACCTCACAATTGACCTTATAGAGTCTTGTGAAACTGGAGAGTTAAGAAATTCAAAAAAAAGGGTGACAAATTAGAAGAGCAAGCTTCTCCGACCCATCTAATACGTCTTCATTCTTCATCTTCCGCCGTCTTTCCGAAAAAAAGAGGGAACAAGGACAAATGGGAAAAACGGACACCATGAGCCTCGTTTAATCCAATGAAGAGTGAAATGAAAGGCTAAGCGAAATTGAACATCTTGCTCGTTCACGCCACCCATCAAGCAGATTGTCGTTTTGTCCTGAGCACAAGACGGCTCCGAAAAAAAGGCGACGTTGAAGGACACGCCGTTTAATTATGAGGTTGGAAGATTGTAGGGGAGGTCGGAAAGGCGAATCGGGGGGAAGAGGAAGAGAAGAGGGGGATGAAGTCGAAAAAGGGGAAAATCCAGGAAGTTTTATGACTATGCTCGGGGCAATAAATACAACGTGTTCTAAATTTGGCAAGAAGTGAAGAGGGAGGTACTTTTCAATATAAATCATGCTCCATGCCACTTTTCGGAGAAAATTAGTTGTACCAAAAAAGTGTGCAATATGGGGATTTATGAGTGTACGAATTGTTTAATCTTGGTCAGAAGTGTATAGCAATAAATTTGGATTGAATTATCCAAATTTGAGGGACAAGGTTCTGACTGAAAAAGTAAAGTTATCAGTTTTGGAGTGTAGAGGAGGGTCAAGTGGTGCCAGGTGGCATCACAAAATCGGATGTGTTTGAAGGAATGAATGAAAGCTAAGAAGACTTTCCACCCCTCCACTTTTTTCAGAGTTTGTGTCTTTCTATATCCCTCCGATGTGTGCAAAACGAGTAGGCTCAGATCCGATGCGGATGGCTCCAAAAAGT
>LR539205.1:371343-388108 GCA_900536315.3 Caenorhabditis becei
TTGATATCCCCGCGCGGCCGGAAATTGTTGCCTCACCAAAAGTGGAAGAATTGGACGTAGTCATAGTTTCCGGGAGGCAATGTGAGCCAATTTTTCCAAATTCCATGTTGCTGAACCTCAATCAATTCCTCTCCCTGTTTTTCCTCCCCCAAAACATGACGTTTTCTCGCGGTTCCTCCCAAACGGTGGCCTGTGAAACAAAACATGTTGAATCATCTTTCCGAAGCGTCAATTCCCCCTTTTTTCCTATTCTTTTCTCGAAAATTGACACAAAGAAAAGGAGACGTTCTTCATTCCCTATTTCCCTTCTTCATTTTTAGATTTAGTCGGGCTTCGCCTCCAAGAGGAACATGTCACTTTTGGGAGAATCTTGTGACACTGCGACCCATGTTTTCAACCTAAAAGCAGGTGCTTCACATCTGTGTCTTACGACTGACCTAGGGATATGCTCGAAAAGTGCAATCTTACTGGGTACGCCTCGTCATATCTCACTTTCCGTCTTGGTCAGCTTTTCATCACGTTCCCTAGTAAGACCACAATCCTAGTCACCTTTTTGTCTACTTTCCCCACTCCCACTCACTATTTGAATAAGGTCAACAGCTTCTGTTCCGATGACTCAGTTCTGCATCGGCCTCTTTTCACCCTTTTTTCATTCAGATGCCCTGTTTGTTTATTTTATCATTCCTTCCGCTTCGGACCATTCAAAAACCTTTAGCTCTAGTCCCCATTCCAACACATTAAAAATTGCGGGTTCCTGTCATGATGTTTTGTTTAGGTCTAGAGGGTGCTGTTTGTATAGAAGGTATCTAACTGTATCGAATCTCATAAACTCCTGTTTCTTGATCAAAAGTTCATAATACAAACCTGCAGCCAGCAATGTTTTGAGAAGATCCTGCTTGATATTGAGCACAACCTTTGATCACACTACACAATTTCTTCTCTATCTTCAAGCTATATCCTGTACTCCAAACAATAACCAATTCTCAGAAATGGAATCTCCAACCCCACCACCCACTCCGAAATTTGATGAGATTCGACTCTTGAAGTTTCTCGATGACATCCAGCAGAACATACTGGTAATTAGCTCACAATCCCTCATCCCTTCATTCCATGATTCTAGGTGAAACGCCGTCTGTCAGTGATAGCTCGCATGAAGATACCAGAGGATATCGCCAAGAACTGTGGAGTTTTGGAGAAAATTGAAAGATTCGAGAATGACCCAGAGTTGGGAAGTCTCGTAGCAATTATCAGACGTAAGCATCAAAAGATGATTAATGGGAATGCGACACGTCGGGTGAAATTTGCGAAGAAGAGCGAGATAAAAGTGAGTTGATATCTTTGGCCTTCAGTAACCCTCTATTCCTCGTTTTCAGACAATCACTGGAGCCACTGAAACATTCCACGACATCAACATCCCAGCAGAATTCAACCCTTTCCCTTACTACCCTGTGTGGCCCGACACCAATCTCTACAATGGTTTTCCAAGCTTCCCGCAACAAATCGGACTTCCTCTCAACCCCTACGCTTCTCCTCTGCAAATCGAAATTCCCCAGCAAAAAAGAGATAAGAAATTCAATTCAAACGACTTGCTCGCTCAGGTGTGTAACCAGACAGTCTCAAAGGAAAAGTCCAAACTACACAGTGTTCACTGATAAGGGCACGACAGAATTGAACCAGTCTGTGTAAACATTGCCACTTTCGACCCGGGTTTTTCTTCGCTTCTTTCCCTTTTTCTACCTTTCAATTAGCGCATTGAGACGACGTTTCGCAACATTTTTATTTTTATGTCACGTGAAATTGGTTATTCAGGGTTTTTAGTGCTAGTTTGATAGATTCCGATTACTTTTTTTACAAGTTTCTTATTTTCTGAATTTCAGAGATTTGACCCTATCCCACTCTTCCAACCAATCGGTCAACTGCTTGCACTAAACACTCTGAACACAAATTTTGAGATGACTCAGCCAACTTCCGAAACCCCACTCAACTTCGGACCGGGACTCCAGCAAAGTGAAACTTCCGCATTCCGCCCGTTCGTGTCGAGACCCAGAATCACTATTGCCGACATCTACAACTCTCCACATTTTCAAGAGATCTACCGGAAAGTTGTACAGGAAGATGAAGCGGTAAGAGAGCCGACAACACTTTGACTTTACACTTGTTTACTTCAGCTCCGCGCCGTCATCAACCCGACCGTCGACCAAGTTCTCGATGAAATGAGCATGATGGTGAGGGGAAAGACGATTAAAGCTGTCGGCGACTGATAACATACTTTTTTCAGAATGCTCCATTCTTCATGTTTCACGAGAGAAGACAACAACAGCAACAACAGCGACAAGGCACTTCTAACAACTAAACTTCTCATTTTCCGCATGTAATTCCGATATGTTAACCTCACACTGTATATATTTTCTGCTAAATATTCTTCCTCAATTTTCTCCCAAATAAACCAATTCATAAGCGCCAGAATTTCATGTCCGTTGCCTGATGGTGTGTCACAACCCAATGTTGACATAATGAGTTGGGTCTTGCAATCTGGCTCTTTGCCAGGAGTTTTATGACCCTTAGAGTTGGCTGGCACTGATAAGAAAGCGACTGTTACATTGTGAACTAGTAGTAGACAGTGCCACGTGGCAAATTCCTCGGGACAACAACCTGCTCCTTTGGCTATCCGACAATCGAACCTAACAATTCTGGTTGGCTAGACAACGTGGAAATTGTAGACGTACTCTAAAATGATGGGAGTCCTGCATTTCCATCCTGGTTTTCATTTTTTTGTTTTTTCCCAGCGAAATTCTTATATTCCTTATACAATTTCTCCTGCCGGCGGAAAACCAAGACTCTCATAAAATTTCTTGGGAATATTCGATTTGCCGAGAAATAGCAGCGGGAATAATATAACGGAGGAACCGTAAAATCGTTCTCTTCCACGTCAGCAAAACGATTATGGCTGGAAGTGAAACAGAAGATGAAACTGATGTATTGGAGGAGGAGAACAAGAAGAAGAAGCCAGATAAGTTTTATTCGGAAAAGCGATTCAACCAGATTCTCAAGGATTTGAAATCGGATAACTTGATGATGGTAAGTAGTCAATTTCATTTCATTTGACGTTTACAAAGTTCATACGTTTTTAGAAACAATATGCTCGTTTGCTAATAGTAGATTATCTCCCATTAACGACCTCTCTTGCGAAAACCAATTTCTTTCGCGTTCGCGCACTTCAAATGATGAATTTACTTGCGGAGTTGACTAAATTAGAGGCGTCAATAAAACAAGCAACCGAAAAGAAACAGGAGAAGAAGAACCCTTCAACAAAAGTGAAGAAGACTGGAAAAAGAGAAACAAAAACGCAAAAAGCCATTAACAAACTCAAAATGGCTATGTCATCGAGTAATCGGTTTTTACGAGGTGACAAATAATTAATTCCTGGCGTTCGTTAACGAAATTTCTTCAGCTCAGAAAGACTTCCCCAAATTCTTGAAAAAACTGAAGAGATATGACATTGAAGATGATGAGGACATTTTGGAACAGGTCGATGTGAAAATGGCAACTAGAATTGAGGTGGGCTCCCCGAAAATAAATGAGTCTGTAATGTTTTGTTAAGATGAATGAATTCGCGCAGTGGAGGGCCGAAGAAAACAAGAAATGGCCTGAACCAGTGTTCTCCGGGATGGCAGAGTATTACAAATTTAGTAAGGTGGAGAAACTGGAAGGTACACAGCATCTAGCTTATTCTTGTACGATCCTAATGTTTCTGTCGCTTCAGAGTCAGTCTCCAGTAAATCTGTGACTAGCGAGGACAATGCAGATTCCGCGCCTCACTTGGACCTTTCCATGGAAGACGACGACTCCAACCAACCGAGTTCCAGTTCAAGTTCCGATTCCAACATTTCTAATTGTAGCATTTGAGTTCCAAATGTCGAACAACTATATGTTTTTGTCCGTTCCAGTTAGTTCATCTTCAAGTAGACTCTTCCTCTTTTTGTCCGCGTATCGATCAAAACAAAATCATAAAATTTCGGCGAATCTTCTAACTCTGCGAAACACACACAAAAACCATATAATCGAATGGGAACCAAATCGAATGATGGTTGTCGCACTGCACCGTTCCATCCCTCTTCGTTCATTCATTCTTCCGTTCCTCTCCCGCCGCTCCTTCCTCCTTATTCCTTATGGAGACGGGAGTCGTCTATCAGAATCTGGATGATCTTCGCGATACTTTGAGAATCATTGCTAATGGGAAGAACTCGTTTGAGAAGGTGAAATAAGATACTGATTCATTTAGGGAATCATTTAACTTATAGATAAAGGAAGCTATCGTTAAGCTTAAAAATTCGGAAATTTTGGATTCACTGTGTTGCACGGATCGTTTTAAGGAACTTTATAAGATCGCCAAGCGTGTTTTTCAAGAAGCTCTAGAACGCGATCATGACTTCGAAGATGTTTATCAATGTATCTTCAAAGTAGAGGACTGGAAGAAGAGGGGTAGTAAAGTTACAGTTAGTTAATCTGATTTGAGAGCCTTCACCTTGCAGAGACTCCTTCTACAGACATACTGACTGTCGGACAATCTCAGTTTGTGCCACAACCGACATTCACTACATCGTCTTCAGCGACTCAAAATTCCCAATTCCAGCACCCAAATGACGGAGTTGTGAATCATGAGCTTCACTGCCTAAATTTTATAAACCCTAAAAAACCCACGGACTCCTCTATGCTGGTGAGGACCAATTGTCGGTCAACAAGATGGTCTGTTTACATTGTAGGAACCGTTTGGCCTGCCGCCACCGGCCATTAGCAACTCTGGCCAGAACGCACATTCTCATCCGCCACCAGGATTTCAAAATGTTGCCGATTACTCGTCCCAGAGCAACAACACTTTTGCGAACACAGGTTTTCCCCAACCGAATGATCATCAATCCCAATGGCAGTGGACACCCTATCTCAATCGACCGTTTTCTGGACCAGCGGATCCAATTTCTACTAGTTCTCAAGCTGGCCCACCACCACTCATTCCGGACGCTGTAGTTCATCAAAACATTGCTCCGGCGCCTGTCTGGGATAGTCCATTGGCTATCATCGATCAGCCACTCAATGAATCCGGGCATGTCACTCCGAACCTACAGGCTCGCCAACCTCCGCCAATTTCAATTGTATTTGCTCCTGCTCCTGCTCATCTTCCAGTTTCTGATATCCAATCGCTTCTCGGATCAGGCCATGTCGGTCCGGCTCCTAAAGCTGGTTCAGCACCTCTGATTTCAATAGATCAAACTCATCAAAACGTTGTGACCGCTGTCTCGGATCCTCTGACAGCTCCTATCGATCCACCATTTTCTGGGTCAGCTCTTGGCAATCCGATTGCACCGCTTGCATATCTGGATACTCATCGAAGTGTCCCAATTGCTTCTGATCCTGTTTCTGCCCCAGCACTTGTCAACCTTACGTTCAACGAGTCAGGTGAAACTAATCCGGCAACTCAAACACCAATGGATCTAAATACCGGAGCTCAGCTGAACATGGCGGCAACTTCAGTCCCTGATACCACTTCAGTTTTTGTCGATCAGCCGTTCACCGGGTCAGTTCATGTTGACTCAACTCCATCTGCTGACCCGCTGCCACTATCTCCATCCGGTCAAACTTATCAGGGCTCTGATTCCGCTCTAGACTCTCTTTTAAACTATGGTGTTGACACACTGCCCATTACCTCGATTGGAAACGAACGTTTTTATGAGCAAGACGAATTTGATGAATACAACCCGAGATCCGTTCCGCGACAAGATCATTCTGTTCGGGTATGAAGCTAGAAAAACACGTTATTATGTACAGTTCTAATTTGCAGAGCAATAGCGAACAAGTATTCGAGAACGACGACGAATTTTTCGTGCACGGCAACTCGTTTGAAAATTTGTTCGATGAAAGTTATTCGTCCGCACAGTTTGATGAAAATGACGTTCAGATGGAAGAACCAGCTGTAGAAGTACATCCAACAATGCTAAATCTACAAGTCGGCGATTTGCTTGAGCCGATAAATATGCCGGTAGTTCAAATAAGTGTGCAGCAGCCAGTACAGAACGGTTTACCTGTTCTTGACCAACACCCAACGGCTGGATCAGTTCCTGCTAATCCAACTTTTCAACAAGTGGAGAAAAGCATGTCAAACACCGTCCAACATCTACATGACGTAGTTTCTGCTCCTGTGCATGTGCCAGCTCTTGTCCCTGGTCCTACTGAAGTAAGAGAAGTCCCACCGACTGCAATTACTCAGAACGAGAGGCCATTGAGCAGCCAGGTTCAGAACAGTAATCCGAACCAGAACCGTCCACCCAGCGTTGGAACTGTGCCCTCTCCGGCAGAGAATGGCATTCAACACCTGCAAGCCGTTTCGTGGGCTGTGGCCATTAGTCGTGCTCAGAACCCACCGCCGCCACGCTCTGTTCGTCGTTGGCCAAGAGTCCATTTCCTGCGATTGCCTCCAGGTCTCCATTGCCCGTATTCTGGAAGATTCATCCTGGTAAACACTTGAACCTTTTCATGATATAATTTTTCATTTTCCAGTGTCATTGTAGAAATCATGTTGATAACGAATGCGAAGATTCCACGTGCACGTGTCTAAGACATCGTAATCTTCCTTGCTGGTTTTACCAACGTTATGCTGGAGATCCTCCAGGAAAAAGAGGTCGGCCACGTGTGTACCCTCCACCTAAAGCACACCCAAAAGACCAAGCCGTTCCAATCCAGCAGCCACCGAAGGAATAATTTATTTTTGTCTTTTCTGTTTGCATTTAGCTCATTTGGGAGTCTTATTTTGTTAGGAAAGATGATATTTCGGCACTATACGTAACTCATCCGTGTAAGATCTCTTCCTCTTCTCAACACTTGCACTTAGGTGATGACTTTCGCAGCCATCTAATCAGTCCTCAACACCCCATAGCTACGGAAATGTCACTCGTGAGAGACTATTCTCCGGGGGATCCCCGCGTGCGCAAGTTGTCTCTCAAAGTTGTCAACAAGTCCGCTAGTTTTGATTCGAACGTCCAAGAGTCCAATAACCGGGTTCAAGTCGGGCATGTGAGCCTCAGATACTTCCGGGTCTGAACTGATCTGAACATACAGTAGAAACAAGAGTTTTATTGAACTTTGAACATTTTGGTTGACAATCAGTAGGTAATGGATCCCTGCTGAACGGTCGTTGGTTCAACTTGATTTTGAACGGCTAAACACGGGCACAGCTTCAGACAGTTTGCGCGCTGAAATCAGCTCTCTGGAACAATCGGAAAACCTTTTCTTACCCATGTAGAAGTCAGAACGTGCCGGATGGAGTGTATGAATGCGAAAAGCGTGACGGGTATTGGTAGTATCGCGTGTGTCAGTTGTCCGGGGTATCCAAGTGCCTCTCTGAACAAAATCATCCACTGAAAAGGAGAAATTAGGTAGGAAATGGTGTTCAAGCTTACTATGTCAGCCAGAACCACGATGACAGTGCTGGCGATCAAAAGTTCTGCGAGAATGATGTGGAATAAGAACTTGATCGTCTCTGCTTCGTACATATCCAACACTGATTCGAAGTAGAACCGGATCATTAGGACGACGAACACAAGAAGGGTGGCTGAGCAGAGGAGAAGAGGGATGAAGACGGAATTCTAAAGATATTCAGATTTTCCTTTGCAGGAGTGCCCCCTTACATTCACAGATTCCAGGACATAGTAGTTGTCGACCTCACGGAGTTCAGTGGTGAAGAAAAGTAATCCGGCAACCACTGCACCCGTCACGATTTTCCCGATGATGAACAAGCAGTGTCTTAGTTTCTGTAATGTACTCATAACTCATAGTAAACGGCGGTAAAACGTTTACCACATCCTTCGGCGTCATGTCTTCTTTAGGGAAAGTGTAAACGAAGTAGGACTGCAGGAGACACTGACTGGTGATGGTCCCGTAGTGGACGGCACGACAAATGTGTAGGAAAACACGGGCAGCCTCGTTCGTCATGATCTGGGCTCCTCCGAAAATCACTGGAGATCCGAAAACCGCCGGGAAAGTCAGACCAACACATGCGAGAAGTGCGGAAAACAGTCCGATGAGCCGGATTATGAATGAGAACAGTTTCTTCTTGTGATTTTTCACCGAGTGTTTGGAGACTTTTTGGCACAATCTTATGAGTGCACCCAAAGTCCCTAGCGCTGCTATCATCATTGCGATGATCCCGCAAACGTAATGGACAGTGTCCATTTTGTCGGAACGGGCGGAGAGGATTTGGCAGCGACGAGTCGGGAGAAGAGCCTAATTGCTGCTTAGCAGGTGTGCCTTTTATACACACACACTTCATGCTCCTCCCCCATTCCAAGTGATAGTGGCGGAGAGCTATGAGACGGAGAGTGTTCTCTTGGCAGCCACTGATTGTGAAATATCACAAGACCATGAGCCAACCCACGGAGCCAACAAAAGAACAGCAAGACGATGGTACCTCCGGAAACTGATAGCGCACATCTGAAACTCAAAACTTTGATATCGCTTCACACGCGACGCGACCGCAACGCCCCTGAGCTGTTTGACTGTTTTCTCCGAAATTGCCGAAAGAATTTCCGTTTTTTTTAACATGAATAGAGAATATAGACCAGAATCCCGGCGGGAAATGAGCAGATTGTCAGGAAATAATGATTCAAATCATTTAACGACAAATTGAAGCGTGAAACGGCTGCATCGCGGATGACGACGTTGAATTCTGGAGTTTAGGATAGATTGGAACAAATTCCAAATGTTTTCTTCTGTACTGGTAAATTTCAGAAAATTACAGACTTTTCGGCTTATCAGGGCAATTCCGGCTGTTCAGCGCTCTTCAGGCATATGCTCATGATACTTGAAGGTTGATAATCTAGAGGTCCTCATGATTCACAAAGCCAGATCAAATTTCCAAGTCAGAAACAATCCTCGTGTCTTGGAGCCACCTCCCTAATTGTGTGCCCCACCTACTTTCCGTTTTTCGTTCATCCTTCTTTTCATTCCACCTCACTTCTCCGCCTGACTACGTTTTTCATCGTAATCATAGCACTCCGTGATGGCTCGCAAGAAGAAAACTACACTTTTATTATCAATCCTCGGATTTGCGAACATCGCTCTCCAGATTTACTCTCTTCTCTATTCCCTTCCCCAGAACATCAGTTCCCAATCGAATGTGAACTCCTTCCCTGCCGATAGCAACACAACCGTCCCCCAAATCGCCGAGACTCTGGAGTTCAACCCGACAACCGATCAAGTCCTGGTGATGTTCATTTGGAGTCGAATGTTTTCGGAAACCGCTTCGATCTTCCTGAACATCCTTCATCTCAAAAACTCCTATAAGTACCGGGTTTCCCTCTTGCTCGTTCTTCTCACCTTGTCTTCTGTTATGTGGTCAGTAGCCTTCGGCTTCTTGTTTGTCGTGTTATGGCAATGCGATGCTGAAGACACATTCTGGTGTGATGTTCGCTTGCAGATGAGTATCCCATTGGCATTCGATAGTCTGATGCTGATAGGTACGTGTGCATCACTTCAACTTGATTTCTATTTCATCACACCACTTTTCAGACGAAATTCTCAAGTTTCTTCATCTCTTCTAGCTTTTCAAGCTCCTCAGCAACCAACGTCAAAAATCTCCACACCCCGATTTCTAACTGTTCCCGAAATTTATCAACACTTTTCAAAAATCATAAATGTTTCTGTCAGAAACTAACGGTTTGACATTCACTCCCGAGAAAGGAGGTCCTGTAAAAGAGATTCGTGGACTGGTGCTTCTCAATAAGTCTGCTCGCGTATTTGGCTAGAACCTCACCAGCTCTAGTGTCACTATGCTCACAGGATGAGTTTCGCTGAGCTCCTCGTACCAGGTACCAGTCACCGCCCGCGCCTAGCAATTACCTGATCATCCCGAGGGATTGAGCACGAGGAGAGTGATAAGATGTTGTCAACAACAAGGTTCCTATTTTTGACATAACTGAATGAGTCAAATCCATAGTCAGGGATTGTCGTAACGGTCCGTTCACGGATTCCAAATTTTCAATGGATCAGAGAATTATCACTGTTGTCAGGAGCCGTTGCTCACCTTGGGAACGACTGATTATAACACGGAGCGGTTGCATCGCAGGTGATACTGATGAGTTGGCTTCTTGATGGTCCCAGTGTCAATGGAAAAGGGAGATCGAGAATCTTTGGGATCATTGATCAGTTTTCTTAGCACATGATGACTTCCCTTCTCTCATTTGCACTTGTAAGATCTGTACTTTTCCAATATGCACGAAGGAAGATTGTGAAGATTGCGTGATACAGACGACGAGAGTCGTTTTCTAAATTTGCCTTGCCAAGACGCAGGCAGGCTGATAACTCCTCCCCCGTTCCGCCTACTTGTTTCTCTGCGTTGAGCTCATCAATACAATCATTTGAGTTCACTTCTCCTCCTGATCACGGTTTTCATCGTGATCATGCCGTTCCGTGATATCGTTCGCTCAAAGAAGATGAGTTGCCTAGTAGTCCTATTCGAAATCGCGTCCATTTGCCTTCAAACATATTGTCTCTTCCATTCCATCCCCGAATCTTCCCCAGTTGATCTGAACTCAATAGAAAACATAAATCAAATCCAACCGGCTCTCCCTGTTTCCTCGAGTGCTCCTCATTCTGCTGATTCCATCCAACCTGCACCGATGAACAACGAAGCCCGCATCAGAGTCATTTGGGTCAGCATTGGCATTGAAATCATGGCAATCTCTTTGTTCCTGACGACTCTCTGCTTGAAAAAACCATCTGAAAGCCTTGCTGCCATTGGTGTCTATCTCCTGATCTCGTTTTTCCTCGTGTTCGTTGTTGTCTTCGGTACGTTCAACGGCATTCTCTGGCAATGTGACAGCAGTAACCCAATCTTCTGCACGGTTCGCTGGCAAATAAGTCTTCCAGTTGCATCTCATCTTTTCTTCGCGATAGGTAAGTTTGCAGTAACTGGTTCAATCATGGTTCTCATAACGCATACTTTCAGTGTTCTTTTGCAAATGTTACTACTGAACGTGAGCGCCTGCCCTCGTCAGAACTCCTCTTCACATCTTCTACTAATTTCTTATAATTTTTCCAACAATAAAGTGCTTGTTCAAGAAATCATAGTTTTCCAGCCATTGAGAAAGATAGTACTTTCTCTTATGTTCTGGAGATAGCGGGATTCACACGACGAGAATCCGCGACACTTTATAAGACGCAGGCAGGCAGATAATTAGTCGCCCCGCCTTTGCGCGGAGCTTATCATTTCCATCATTCGGTTTCACTTTCCCCCCTGCTCTTCCGCCATGTTCATGGCGTTTCTTGAACTGGCCCGCAAGAAGAAAACAACGAAGTTTCTCGTCATTCTCGAGCTCTGGTGCATACTGATCGAACTCTATACCCTAAACGTTTCCATCCTCGGATCTACCAGATCCCTAGCTGAATTCAACTCAACGGCAGAGGCGAACTCCCCAGTTCTACCGGATTTCCCTGTTTCCTCGACATCTGACCCTCCAATCGCTTTCTTCATCTTCCCCGTACACGGCAACCGAGCAACTGTTAATGTCATCTGGATCCGAATCGTTTTTCAAATGTTAGCAGCTTCTGTGTACTCTACAACTCTCTGGCTGGAGGAAGAAGTGGATAGATCCTTAGAGGAGCCAGTGAGTAGCTGCAAGACCCTTGGAGTCCTTCACCCATTCTACACTTCTCTCGCCTGCTCGTTTCTCTGTGGCGGTTACATCCTTTATTACTGGCAATGTGACACCAATTTCGAGATCTTCTGCACAGTTCGTTGGCAAATGAGTATTCCACAAGTTTACGAACTACTCTTCCTAATCGGTGAGTGTGTGTTTGAACAATCTCAGTTCACATTATGCGTATTTACAGTTTCCTCCGTCAGATTCATGTGCTCTGTGTCGACCCGCGTCAGAACTCCCAGACTCAACATTGATTGGTCTTTAATGTATTGAACAAAATAAAAGTTTCAACTTAAAAATCAAAGTTTCCTAGTTGTGATAAGAATCGGTGAAGTAGTGTTTCTGGTGAACTGATATGAATTTCAATATGATCTAAACTGATCGATGTTTTCTTCTGTCATAGGCTCTCCGCCTTCACACACACACGGGATGACCGAGCTCGATGTGCCAGGTACCCGTCGTCTCTGCCGGCTCACGATTACATCATCATCCCGAGGGACTGAGCACGAGTAATAGCTTTGTGATAAGAAGTCGTCAACACCGACGCTCTTATTTTGACATAATTGGATCAGCCAAATGAGAAGATTCTAGTTAATGGATGTCATAATACGTTCTTTTGCTTCCGCGATCCATAATTGTAGAGATAGTGTTGCCAGGCGCCGAAGGAACCATGAATAGACGCGCAGCGGCCGCGTCGCGTATGATACTAACTAGTTGTTGTTTCGAATGTTCTGGAGATTGAGCCTGGTAACTGTAATTCTAGAACCTTTATGAACTATGGCATAGCCTACACTGGATAGTCAGACCCAGCTTCCTTGGCACATGATAATTGCACTTTTCCCGTTTGCACTTATGAAATCTGCACTTCTCCGATATGTACTAGACATTGTGATTGAAAATTTACTCATTCTCACCGTCAGCTGCCTTCGGTAGCTTTCATCACTCGTGATCAAATAGCCACGTTAGGAATAGCTTGTGTGGGTTGAGCTCGCCCTTTATAATTGGACGATCTGCCCCTCTTCTCATTCGTTCAGCTATCTCCAGCTTTTTTTTTCTTTTCCTTCTCATTCATTCAATCTGTCGTTTTCTTCAGTGCTACTTCTCACCATGCCTGAAGGCCCACCAACCCGAAGAGACATTGCGATCAAAGTGAAGAAAACACATTCGAAGAAATACCTTCGAACAGTCCGGCTACAAGCTGCTGTGGAGGCAGCGATCATCGTTTTCCTTATGGTCCTGCTTTTCTGTGCTCCGGAATTGCTGTTTGGCCCAAATCAAAAAAATGAGTCGAACAATACCATGTCCACCACCGCCTCCCCGATGGACCACTACACTCCCATCACTGTACTCCCGACGAATCACTATGCTCCCGCCACAGTCTCCTCGACGGACGTTCCCATTACCGTGATTGCGACCGACCACTACAATTCCTTCAGAAACCAGGAAACAATAGGCATAGCTTTAAAGGAATCTTCTGTCCTGCCCATCGTATTCTCCTTGAAGCTCCTCTCACTTTCTCTGAAAGTTCTCAATAATCTTCTGATCGCCTGCAAAAACTCGGCGTATATTACCGGTGTCCATTTTACGCTGATAGTGTCCCTGCTCTCATATATAGTTACGCTCATACCAGGTATCACCATGATCCTCAACCACTGGACAGACAACGCACTAGCAGTGTGGGTGTTCCTAGCTTTTTGCGACATAACCTTCTTTATTGGTCAGTTGTTTCAAAATTTGAAGCTTCATGCACTCACATACAAAATTTTCAGCAATGCTGATCTTCCACTTCTTCATCTTCATTCCCCTAGCCGACGCTGTTCATTTCCTCAAAGCCACGACCATCACAGTGGAGGCTTTCAACGACATTTGAGATGATTCACCTCGACTTCCAGACCTGTCTCATTGATCCTGTAATCATCTATGTACTTCATGACTTCCCAAAAATAAAACTGACAGATATCTTCTCGGTCAGAATGAAGGATACGTTCTGATGATCTACATTTCAGATTCATCCTTTGAAACCTGTTCTTCTGCGATTTCGGTGTCTTTGAGTTTGCGTAATAACCTTCGCCCGCTTGGGGCTTGCGATAATCCGACTTCCAAAGGGGCAGGTTCATGGTCCGAATGAGGTAAGAGGATTGGGTAAGGACCACCCGAGAGATGAGCCTAATTGCTGCTCGACAGGTGTGTCTTTGCACATTGCGAGTTCTGCCGCTTTTTACCACTTACGAGGCGGGAAGCAGAATGCAAGGGGGTCTTTTTTCGGAATTGATCACTTTGTCATAAGTCAACTCGCGAAATTCAAATGAGACCAGGGGAATTGCTGTGCAGCACATCGGAAGTTTGAAATTCCCAGCAGAACGTCTAGAAGGTGGCTTTCCAGAACCAGAGAACTTGGAACTTTGGGATTCATAAGAGTACGGTGTTTTCACTCAATAAACGGGTCCCCAAACCGAACAAGTCAAAAGCTGACTTATTTGGCACTCTGTACGTGCATTTTGACTGTTTTTGCGCTCATTTGACATGCAGCTTGACCGGAAATTTGAAGATACGTTGATAGAAAGGGATCCTGGGGTCTTCAGGCCTTCTGCAGAGTAACTTTAGCCATTCTCAACCTGCCGCAAACACGTTGCGGATCTTCTGAATTTCCATTTCATGAGTTGAATCCTTTGCGTGCACGCCGGCGCGTCAGCTGTTAGGTTACTCCCAAGCACCGTTATTATTAACGCTTCGCAGGCCATTCCGAATGATTCACGGAACGGGATCGTACTGCCGAATCCGAAAAAGCTTTATGGTTCGGGACCCCCTTCTAATCCTTAATCCCTTCTAATTGGTGGCTCCGTCTGAACTCATCAGTACCCCTTCTCAGGTCTCATTCATCCCACCGCTCTTGTTCGACCTCCTCGCCCTGTTTCGTAATCACTATAGCCTTTTGAATGGAAATTTCGCACTTTTCCCCACTTTCCGAAGCCGTTTTATCAAATCTGAAATCTGAGCAACCTGTGTACCTTTTTAACTTTAAAAAAAACTGATATTTTGAAAGGAAACTTATGAAATTACACAGTTCGGTGTTCCTCGGTTGAGACTAGGTTACCATTGGAGAGATTTATCTAGATGACGAGAATGTTACCAGTCTATGTTTTTTTTCTTACAAGAACAAGTTGATTGTTTTTCTGAGATCTCTGAACCTTTTGAGATTGTGTGACGATTTTCGCTCCGTACCAGGTACCCGTCTCCGCACGTGGCTCGCTAGTAGCGATCACATCATCACTCCCAAGAGACTGCGCACGAGAGAAGCTTACGTCAAGCGATGTGATAAGGAGCTAGACAAAATGTTGGAATGTGATACTCCGGCACGCGACGCGACCGCAACGCGAGACTTGGCGTTGTTCACTTGATGTGAATTGAGTTCAATGTTCAAATGCTTCTCTCTACAGTCAAGTTCAACAGATCAGCATTCATTTTCCGGGTTCTTGACTCAAGGACTAGGTCCGAACATCTCCGTCAATTGTTCGATGTTCGAAGTGTGATGATAAGAAGCAGTCAGGAAAAGCACTTCAACTTCGATACAAAGATTTGTCCATAATCAAATACTCGGGTCGTACAGATCAGCATCATTTTCCCTTCTTACGTGCCCTTTGGCTCATTATCACTCATCTGACTCACGATTATCACTGTTTTTCAAGAATGGCAGTCCCAAGGGCCCTCAGTGATTCATGGCGCGGGATCAAACTGCCAGATCAGAAATAGCTTGTGTGGATAGAGCCCGCCCCCCTACGCCCCGCCCCCAGCATTCCAGTTTAAAAGCTCACCCGTCTGATCATTCTTCAAGCCAGACTCCGAGACTGCCTCTGACATCTCCGAGCTTCTTTACCAGCTTCTTCTCCCACCTTCTCTTCGCCATGTCTGCTAATGAGCCAATCATCGAATGGGTATCCTGGAACCCACGCCTCTATCGCCTGAGTCGGTGGTCTACTGTGTTATGTACTGCGGTACATACTTTGGCTAATTTTATTCTTCTTCTGACCATTTTCGGCTTCAAGCCCCAATTCTTCATCAATGAGTCCCGGCTCACCGAAGAAGCTATTGCTTCGCTGGAGCTGGGTCCCGCTTTGAAACCACTGTTCGCCCTTTATTCATTTATCCGTTTCGTCCACAATGTACTGGAGTGGATACTACTTCCACGAACTAGACTCAAAAAACACTCGCACGGACCTGTCCCTATGATGGTAGTATACGCCATATACTTCATCTTCAATCTCGGGCTCCTCTCTACGGAAGTTGCCCTAGTTATGAAGTTGAATCTCCTGAACGAAACAACCACACCTGGCACAGTAATGCTGATTTGTTTTGCTGCCTGCAATGTGCTAATTTCAATTGGTCAGTTTCCAATTTTTACGCATTTCTGTTCCTACCCCCTCAAATTTTCAGCCACGTTCCTCAATTTTGTATTTTTCTGGAGCTCCGAGTCAGATGAGATCAAGATGGTCCTTGTCACCTCACAACCCAACGTTCCGGCGAAGCAGCTCCTCCCAGCGTACTACGTGCGATGAAGATGCTTTCATCCTTCACTCTTATCCGGTAACGATGTATGCTAATATCTGATGGAATTTGATTTTTCTGCTCTAATTAACCAATTGCGAGAAATGAAACTGTATTTGAAAAGAAAACAGTTTTTTTGTGAAAAAAAAACTCTTTGGAGTTGATAAATAAGTTATCATAAGCACGATGATGAAGCTGATTGCGTGAAACACTTTGATTCCGCTACTCTCGGCGATTATCGAATTCAAATTTTTTTAAAGAGAAAATTACTATTTTTTAATTATATTTTTTGGGAGAACAACTGATTTAAAAAATCAGAAATTGGGGAGTTGAAAAAATTCCGAACCATTTCGGATTTTTTTGAAAAACAACTACTTTCAATCATATTTTGAAAATTGAAAAAAACTGAAATTATCAAAAATCATTCCTCTTTTTTGTAATTTATTTCACAAAATCCATCTGTTTCTGGCAATATCAAACATTTCAAAATTACACTGTTCGAGTAAAAAAATGGAAAAAATTCAGATTTTTGA
>LR539205.1:389732-447355 GCA_900536315.3 Caenorhabditis becei
TCAACAATTTCAAAATTACACTGTTCAAGAAAAAAATGGAAAAAATTCAGATTTTTGAAAATTAAAAAAACTGAAATTATCAAAAATCATTCCTGTTTTTTCGTCATTTTATTTCACCAAAGTCATATTTTTCTGAGAATAGAAATTATTTTGCTTTTGAGAAATAATAACACTTTAGTCGGGAGAATTGACTTATCCATATTTGCGTGAATAAAAAACCAAAGACATTCAGCTGAATTTAAAAAAATTCCAAATTCCAAATTTTAGAATTTTCAAGAAGCAATGAGATTTTCCACGTGTATGTATGTGTTCTCGATATTTCTTTTGCCCCAAAAAAATAATTTTATTTTTCTGACATTTCCCGTAAATGCACCCATAAACAGTATCATTGAATGGGAAACTAAAAACAAATCGCATCGTTCCCATCGCACATTCTCGTTCTTCATTCTCCGATTTTCTGCTGCGATGAACACCCCACCGGACCCGATCGATGTTTTCGAAAGTGTTCTGAAAACTCTAGCTTCGGAAGATTCGTTGAACAAGGTGAGTTGGGATATGGATTCATTATGGAAATGCTATTCGTTGAGAAAATCGGAGCATTTGTGGTTCTTCTGAATTTGGAGATTTCGATTACCTTGTGTTGTACGGACCGCTTTGAGAAGGTTTATGGAGAGGCTGACAACTTGGTCAAGTCTTTTCTAGATAAGGACCCAGGTTTGGGGCCTGCTATAGTAGCCACAATTCTTCAAAAGATGTACACGTGGAAGAACGCTAAAAGTGAGTTTCAGTCCATGTCGCAATAACAACATTTGGCTCAGAGCGCGCGGCTGGTGCTATTGATTACATAGACCTGACAACGGGTGAAGTATCGGTAAATTTGGGACGAGTGCAAAAAGGAAAAAGTCAAGCTAAACGGATTGAGTGTGTGAAAGAGCTTCAGAAAGCAAAGCCTGATTCTAGGAAACGACCCAGCTACACTTCGGTAAATTCATTAAATTAATACAATCATGAAGGACACCAAGTACAGACATCGGCAAAAAAGTTCCGGAAGAAAGATCAGAAAGTACCCAAGCAACAGGATAAGCGTAAAAGTGATCGTGCTACATCTTCTCTTCAGTCAGAGGAAAATTCGGTGAGAAATTGACAGGTGCTAGGAAGTTAAATAAACATGACTTTAGGATGTCGTTGTGATTTTCGAGGGAGCTGGTAACGCACGAGAGCAGCTCCGGAACAAGTTGAATTCCCGTCAACTGCGTGATTATAGTTTGGAATCAATCCGAGTGGAAGATGCAATTCAAAAAGAACACACCGACCATATTGTGTGTTTTTTCAATCGTGTATTACGGTGGTCATAATGTTTCCAGGCCCCGGTGCCTTTTCGAGAATTCCAGCAACAAAACGAAGCTGAATCAGATAATGTGCACGTTCGCAGTGTACCGAGTCTTCCGAAGAGCCCAGTGATTGAGAAGGAAATGAACATCGCTCAAATGGTTCCAATGAATACTCCGAAAACCACCCCGGATATGATAACGGTGAGATAGAAAATGAATCAACCAAATAGGATTTGGCTGTTTTACAGTTTCCGACAGTTCCTCCACCATCAGTCCCAACTGTACACTATACTTTGAACGATTTGCTCATTCCTGGGCTTCCAGGACCGAGAGAATGGCCAATAGAAACTAGATTTCACAATGGCAACTCTAACAAGGTAAGGACTTGCCAGAAAAAGCCACGATTTCCTTGTTCACATTACAGAAAATGCCCCCGGTCCACCAGACACACTTGCCATTCTCTTCGTTCGCAACTCCAAAGCCTCTATTGCCGGCGCCTCCGCAAACAGACAGTTTTATTACCCCCAAGCCTGTTACGGTGCGTTTGAAGATACCAATCCTCATGACAATGGATTTCTTTCTAGAGCGCCGCTCCACAAACCGAGGATTCCCTCGATGAAGACGAAGCTGTCCTGGGGACATTTCTTGATGGGTCATACTCGAGAAAATTCGATTCGGAATATGGCTTCCCGGGAATGGAGTCTGTCTTCGAGTCTCCAGCTAGTTCGGCTGAAGAGAATCAAAAGCCAAATTCCGAGAACAACCGATTTTCCATGAACTTGTCAGTATCGGGGTTACAAACTCCTCCTCACATGTTTGACTATTCGGAACCAGAGTACAGGCCCGTCATGCCAATTGCAATTGATTTTGAGCTGAACCCAGTGGCCAGACCACCGAACCAAGAGTCTGAAGCTACTTTCATTGTGCCGGTCAGCCAGGAAAAGACCCAATCGAGAGAAAAAGACATTGGCTCCGTTACTACAATAACTGGAGAACAAGTACTGCCCAACAAGAAGTCATGTCCACTAATCCCCGACAAACTGATCAAACCTGCACCAACAGGTGAAGAGAGCCGCCCAGTTGGCAATCCGGTGCCGGTCACTCTCAAAGATGTTCACGACCAAAAGCCGACAGATGGAAGCTACCGGAAACCACAGCCGAAGAAAACGCCGGCTCCTCATCGAGATGTAGTAGCTCAAAAGGACATCCCAATTTCGGAAGTTCCTCCTGTTTCCAATCAGCTCACCTACTCTGACGGCAGCATGGACATGCCAGATTTCGATGCATTACTAGCCAGAAATAACGAAGATCAGCAACGTGGAAGCAGCAATGCTTCTGACCAGGCTGTATACCCAGATGGGAGCACCGACATGCCGGACTTTGACAGCTTGATCACCCCAAGACATCAGCCTGAGCCACAACCGAATCCGACAGTTTACCCGGATGGGAGCATGGACATGCCAGATATTTGAACGGTGAGTTACCGGGCATCACCCAGACATTTTCTGAGAGTTTTGAACTAAAAGTACGCAGGTGAATGAAGCAGTTACAGGAGAAACTCTCACTCAAACAGCACCAACACGTCCATGAGCATGAATCCACTCTCTCTCGACACAGAGAATCAATAATTTCACAGCATCCTTTTGTGAATCACTAAATTTTAACCGGGAGCCTCAATATTCTTCCATCTGTATCTCTCTTCCTGTCCCTGTCCGTTCCCTCCTTCCCTTCCCTTTTCCTGATTTCCTATCCCAAAATAAATTCTCTTCTGAGATCTTTAGGCGTTTGAACTAGAGGGATGACTAGACTCTCACATCTCTGCGCGCCTCTCCTCTTGATGATATTTTAACTCCCAGAGGAGTCGTCCTCGAGGCTGGTGATAACAGATTACTGATTCGTACTTCTTGGAAAAGTACAAGGGCCAAACTCTAGTCGCTAGGTTTTCCGGATAGACATGCCGGAACAAGGAGGAGCCACTTCCGGGTAGAGCAGTTCTAATTGATCAGACAGTTGGTGGAGAGGATTTCACTTCCGGGTTGGGATTTTTGACTTTATTAGAGAGTATGAACATGAAAATTCAGATGTCTCCCAAGATAGAGGAGAACTGTTACCTGTATCAAAAAAAGAGAACAACGGGGCAGTAATGAGTTTGTAAAATGTTAGGAGTCAGACAGGAACGGCGAAGAGGTGTCCGCGGCGACAAGAGAGCTGCAATGAATCAGTCAAAAAGTTGAATCTTGACCATGTTTCTTACCTTCGTTGTTTTGAGATATGTCTCTATTGGAACAGAGAAGGAAAACATTGAATTCGCTACCGGCATGAGAACACTTGTACAGGTGAAAACCACATCAAGGATTTCATTCTGCCCCTTGAGATAGATTCCCCACTGCAACAAAGATTACTGTACTGCTCTAGGAAAGCCCCTCCACCTACCATATCTATGATGCAAATGAAAAGAGAGGGAATGATCATAACTGCTCCAATACATATCTGACCCTTCTTTCGTCCTGAACTACTGCTCCATTCAGGGCCCTTGAACAGTTTCCAGTAGTATAACAGGAAGAGAACTAAAAGCGCTATGAAAACCATTGCGTGTGGAACTAGGACGACCAGAAAAATGTACTGAAACCGTTTTTTTTTATTTCGGGAGACCCACGAATAAATGCTACCGATTCTACTTGCAACACAAAGATTCCACCGACTTTGGTCACATCGATTGTGAAATAAGCAAACATAGAAAGAATTGAACCGAGTGCTAGGCCACCGGTGATTGTGAAGCAGTCCATCCACGTCTGAACTTCTCTAATTTGAATTGAAAAGGTTATTGTAGAAATTACCACAGAGTCATCCAATGACGAAGGATTACAGCGATTGAGCCCTTTCCACTTGAGATACACTTGCCGCGCGTGTATCACAGAACTGCTGAACATAGCCACGTAACTGATCAAGTAACCCCAAAAAACCGAAATCCGCCAGTATTCCCATTGTTCAATTTTTTCTTCGAAAAGGCAGTAGTAGCCAATGTGTGCGGCTGGTATTTTCACAAAACTCGTTGCGAGAAGTGCCAGCAAAATACACTAGAAAGACGGTTTCTTGCTGTTAAAATCTGAATTAATGGGCTCACCTTCATCTTCTCAACGACTCTAAAGAAGCAGCTCCGGAACTTAGAAGTGGCCATATTTGTTGGAATTCTTGTTTGGGAGGTGTAGAAAATGCCAAACAAGTCAAAGAGAACTCCGAACAGCGCACAAACACCTCTCAGAATAAGGGCAGTCATTTTGAAGGTAGGAGAGTGGGAGGTAGACATAATAAGTAGGAGATGGAAAGTTGGCTGATTAGGGAAGACTCCGAAGTTACATTGGTAATGATGTTAGAAGCCGTGATTACTTGGCCCAAAACGTTTTTTGAACAAAGGCGGAGCTGTTGTTGCTAAGGACTTATCAGGCAGCGACCGAGTGGAGAAGATAATTAAATTATCCATATTTTGAATGATGTATGCGTTTTGGGATGAATTGGAGGGAATCAGAAGCTGTTGCATTGGATTCCAGGGCTATCATCGTGATCCAGAAGTAGAGGGTCTAGTTGGAAAACCCTGCTAAGTATGCCACGTCATCAATCGATATCTAGCGTGAAGCGTCGAGCAAGCGTATTCATGTACTTCGAAGGTTTGAAAGCGTTCCAACAGTCAGTGGAACCACCATTTCTTTTTAACAGCTCCCAGAGCGCAGTTGAATGGACTACCTGACTACAGTAGGATGAGCAGTTTGGAATCAACTACCGTAGTCCTGCTTGGAGACTAGAACACTTCCCAAGTTTTGAAACTAGGTGTGAGATTCAAGAGTTCACTTTGTAGTGGCCCATCACTCCTCAGATCTGGCCCCGAGTCTTGAACACCTCTATGGGGTCATCATTCAGTCTGATCAATGTTTGCTTCTGGAACATCGAATGTTCCAACATCAAAGATCAACTCTTCCTTCTCCGTACCTGGTACGGGCTCGTTCCCTCATTATCACTAATTTACTGCGCAGATATCATTGTTGTTGCCAAGTGGCAAGCCTCCAGAGGCTTGCGAGTGAATCAGACTTTGAGCTTTTTGTGAGAGGAAAGCTATTTTGAGAGAGACAACGGCCCTCGTCACAAGAAGTAGCCAATGAGAAAGTTTATATTGATTCATTCAGACGGAAAGATGAGAAAATCAGTTATAACTACGAAACAACTGCCCCTAAAGTGGATACGTTTAGTTGAGATACCCGTGCGGTGCTGGATCCTTTTGGAGGAAGAATGGTGATGTTTCTGACCTTGTTTGTCTTCTTGCATAGGAAAATCAAGAAGATGAGTTCTCTGCCCTGAAATAAGTGTTGCCTTCTCTTTGCAGTTGTTCAGTCAAGGTTTACTCACTTTCACAGAAAGGATGAGTGTGTCTAGAAAAACACTCAATGACAGCAAACTCCGGGACACAGGGACTAAGGCACTACTTATTTCCGCTATAGTGTTCCATTCGAAGCGCACACAGACACGCAGTGAAACCTGAAAAAACGAAAGTCGTGAAAGTTCATGAAAACTCTAAAAACTAACCGTTGTGGCTAGATCCACAAGTTTACCCATCATCAGAACAATCGCGCCAACCAAACAAGCGGTCAAGTTCTTTTCACCGTGAGTTTTATTTTTCTGATGTTTTAGAAGTTTGTAGAGCTGCCAGAAACTGCCGACCATGAATACCAAGATCGCAATTCCAATAACAGATGCAGACACAGTCAAAAAAGTCTAAACAGAAATGAATGCCTATTATGAAAACTTTCTAGAAGTCTCACCGATTCTTTCTGAAGATAAAATGCATCGAAGTTATCGAAAAAGTGAGGTGGGATAAACACAAGTACGCCAAAAACAACCGGTATAGCTACGAAAATTGCTATTGAAAACCGAAAATCTTTCTTTCCCTGAAAAAAAATCATTCAGTCAGAAGCTATTCAATTTTTCAAAATTACCTTTTCAATGACTAACAATCCGACTCTTGTCCGTGAATAGATGTACAGGCAGTGGTATGTATGCTGAGCGATTTGAAGCGCAAAATTATTTGCGTAAGGAAAATGGATGATTTTGCCAAAGAAGTTGTTTTGGAAATCAAAGTTGTCGGTCAACCATTTGGTTCCTCCAAACAGAGTGACGATTCTCACTGTCGCCATGAGAAAATCAACGACGGACTGAATTACAATCTAGTGTAAAAAGAAAGTGAGTTTTACCAGAATTATGGAGCCACGCCGGTAGAAAACCACCAAATTCTTCTTCAATTTCGATGGTACCATTTTTCGCTCAATACATTTCAAAATCCAAGTGGCAAGGAAGAACTGGACGAGGTAGAAGATCAAAGTGAAGACGGCGCAAATCACATCAATAGCCCACATTCTCAGAACCTGGAAACGCTCGAATTTGGTGATTGGGAAGCTGTTAGTGACTGATAAATGGCGAACGGGCATCCAAATAAAGAAGCGCTCGCTTCTCGATTGATCTCGTTGTCTGACTCTTCCTTAAATGAGGCGGAGCTTGCGATCCTCATAGAGAACGCTTGCATGTAGACTTCTGACGTGATTGGATGAGCTCTTTCCAATTAGGAGGAGACAAAAGATTAGGGAACTGAGAGAGATGTCACTTCAACTTTGTAAAAGTGCAAGATGAAGTAATTGGAGTTACGGATAATGGAGAACTGGGAGTTTTTGAGAAAGTGACTCATAATCACGTCTGGATCCAGATTCAATGCTGAGATGGGATTTCATGGAAGGGATTCAAGGTCCCGTGACTCCTAGAACTTTCGGCGCCTGATTTCTACAAAATCAGGAGTCTGGTTCACTATGGGAAATCGACCCTTCTCTTTTGAATGCACCTATTGTCACAATTGGAAATTACGATTTGAGCACTCGGATAGTTCAGGGTCCCACTTCTCAAATTATCAATTGGCCCCATCCAAGTCCCGGAGCAGGCTGTGATCTGCTGGTTCAGAATCCAAGTCACTTTCATAACATCTTCGAACTGCCTGCCTAAAATTATTCAGATTTTGTTCTTCCAATGATCTGCACCACTTTCGCTTCGAACTCCTCACTGTTTTCGCGCGTTGGCGTTCCCTGGGGGTTAGTGAATGACGCAGCGATCGTTTGAGCTTTTTGTGACGTGTCGAACAGTGAAAAGGGGTAGAACCCTCACTCTGATCCGTTCGCAACAAGAATTCATTAAAAAAAAGAGCCAAAAAGTGACTTCACATTGATTTATTCAAATGAACCGTAGTTGAACCATCAAAATATTCAAATTCTTATGTTTGAAACAGACTTGCGGCCTGATGATGTGGAGCTCCTGCTGGAATCACAGCAATAGTTGAAACCTGCTGAGTAGGCGCCATCCCGATCTTAGTTTTCAGTGTGCACTGGCACAAGAGGCGGAAGAGGAGCGACTTTCGGGTCTGTGAAGAAGACGTTTACTTTCATGTTCATTTCAGTACTTGACTTACTTCTTTCGAAATGAGGATTGTGTCAATAGTGACACTGATCGACATCAGAGAAGAGCTGACGGGAAGGAGAGCGTATGAGACGGCCGGATCCCAGTTGAACAGGATGCTGAATGCGATGAGGGCCTGAAAGGATTATGTGTTGCTTCTGGTTGAATTTCTTGAAACTCACAATATTGATAATGACGAAGAGATCCGTGATGAAAAGAACAATCATGCCTTGTACATAGGGGAGCCGACGGAGGGAGTGCTTCTGGTTTTGGTAGAGAATCGTTCTCGTTTTCAGACTTTTTTTGAAATTTTTAGCTGTTCCTATCGAGTGAAGAACCAGAAGACCCAGGACAGCGCAGGTTAAAGAAATCTGAAAAGTTTAACGTGACTCTGCAAAAAAAATTAGAAAAAATCCTTACTCTTTTCAGCTGGTAGTTGTCATCGACGTCAGCGTGATGAGTTAAACGGAGCACAAACACAACGGCAAAAATCAGTAATCCGATACTTCCACCAATTAGCAGGACAAGAATTTCCCTTGGAGTCTGGCAATAAAATTTGGTTTCAGACCAGTTCTCATTAAAAACTACCTTGTTGGTGTTGTGCTCAATGTCAGTTTCAAAATTTCTTGCTCGAAAATACTCATACCGCATTTTCACCACATACTGCAGATATAGGAGGGAGAAGGTGTTCGCGTAGGAGAAATCGTACAAATAGTCCCCGAAAGACTTTTCTCTGATAGTGTCGAGCTCTCTGGAGTCAGTGGTCCCTCTTATTATCAGAGGCAAACTGTTCAGGATCCCGACGAGGACCTGGAAACTGATTAGTAGACAATGAACTCGCAGTTTGATTACCATGGGTTTGTGGATAAGACGGTACAAAGAAAAATTTTTCTTCAACAGAGACGTTCTTGTTTTATAATCAACTTTCAAAAAGATCCAAACCATCAAAACGACGTTGAGCAAGTTGACCATTATTGGTAGAAAGAAGGAGACATAATCCAAAGTTGAATCCATTTCCTGAAAATTGAATCCTGAAGAAATGGATGGAAAATCTTAAAAAATCTAGAATCAAGGAACTAATGAGTGATATTCTACTATCTCTCCCTATATAGAGACAAGCCGTCCCCGCCTCCTTTTCCAGACGAAGGCGGAGCTTCTCATCACCACAAAACACTTGGGTGTTGACTTATCACGAGATTGGATGGGCTCTCTCTAATTGGGAGGAAACTAGAGATGGGGACACGGAGAAAGGCACTTGTCTGACTTCCTAAAAGTGCAAGAGGGAGTAATTGGAATGACAAATCTTTTGGAAGCGGGGATCTTTGAGAAAGCGACTCCTAATCACGGATGGAGCCAACATTGGGTTCCTGTTTAATCGAAGACTATCAGGCTGGAGGAAACAAGGGTCAAAGTTAATGATAGTGAATCGACCTTTCTCTTTCAAATGCACTTATAGTCATGATTGATAAATACGCCATGAACAGTGGAAAAGCAGTCACGGATTTCCGCTTCTTCAGATTGACCAAGTTTTTTTGTATTTGCATTTGAGTTTTTGTAAAAGGGACCCTTTCCAAGCCCGGAACAGGTTTTGATCAGCTCGCTGGAAATCCGAGTGACTTTCATATCATCTTCAAGTTTCCCGGTCTCCCGATATCAATCTACCAGTGATCTACACCAATTTCACTCCGTACCCCTACGTGCCTCACTCCGTTAGAAGCTGCGGACTCCTCACTGTTTTCGCGCGCTGGCACCCCCTAGGGGGGTTAGTGGATCACGTGACGATCACTTTGTCAGCTCACAAAAGTGATAAAATTAGACTTGTTTTGGACAAAATGGAAGACGTCACCCAGAGAAGAAGCGATTTTCAAGGAGAGGGAGATTGAAGGGAGATTGGAGGGAAAGGGAATGATGACTTGGATCTCGACTTCCGGGTCTGTAGAAAAAGGTTAACTGACTCGTTATTTTAGATTCACGCACTTGCCGCCAAAAATGAAGTAAGCTGATAATTGGAGGAACTCCAAAATACTGTGGTCTGAAACGGCGCATTCTAATACATGATAGTCCAAACACTCTAAATCGTTACTGTAACGCAGCTTCATCACTGAATTCAATACATTTTCATGATCAGAGAGTTTTTGATCTTTGTATGTATGCCTCCTCATACCGACGCCAACGTATTCCCCTCTCTCCGTTCCATGGAACTTCCGTCTACCCGAAAACCGTTCAGCTGCACCACAGATATGTGTTTCTCCTTCGCGCCCTCAAAGCATACAGGAACAGATGTTGCCCAACTCTTTTTTCTCCGTCGGTGTCGGACTTCATCTTGCGAGCGGAGTGCGCAAAAGCGGTTCATTTACAACCCTGCCGGCAGATGGCTTCTACGTCCCGCACAACTTTCATCTACCGCCCCCACACCATCCGTCGGATACTGTCGGCGAGAGCTGTATACATTGTCCGGTAATGACACATATCATCGGGTCACTTTTTTTACTTGTAATGTGGGAAGGTTGGCATTTACACAGATGTTGCTTTTCTCAATTCATACTCAATGTTGATTCTTTTTTTACATTGAACTCGCCATTTTCACCTAAAGCAGCAGGTGTTGTGTCCACGTCTTTTGTAATGATGAGTTCGAAAAAAAATCGGTGCACTTTGTGCTGCGCCTTTAGAACGAGGAACGGTAGTTGCGCATAAATTTATTTTGTCTTTCTCAACTTATTTTCCTTATTTTCCTCGGGTTTTCAACCGATTTTCGCATTCTTTACATAAAAAACACTCTTTTTGTGCTTTTTTATTTAAAAGTAGCGGAAATCGGTTGAAAAACCGAGAAAAAAGAGGAGAATCAGTGGAAAAAGACAAAATAAATTTATGCGCAACTACCGTACCTCGTTCTAAAGGCGCAGCACGATTTGCGCCAAAAAACTTTCGTTCGTTGCGAGAGTCGGAACTCCGTAAATCTACCCGATGAACTTTTGAGTCGCTACGATATTTCTCACCCTTGTGTGCCGTTGTCGTAAAAACCGCACATCATTTCCCAACACTATCCGGTGAAAAGTGCGTAGTTCACACCGAAAAAGAGCACTCTCATTCGAATAATGACGAAACAATTAATATTATTGGGCTGTGGCCCCCCGCGCACAGTCCCCTCGCTCCCCTCTTTCACATATTGATTGATGCCTCTCGCTGACGTTTTTTTTTCAGATTTCCCAAAAAGTCAAATCAAACCGTTCTCACAAAGTTTACCGGAAGTGGTTCGAGAAGAGCAAGACTTTTCGCGTTCCCCGGTCTTCCTCGAATGTCCGAATTCGAATTCATCGACGAAGAAGTGCAGAAAGCTACCCGACGGTGAGTTCGTTCTTTGATTCGTGGATAACTCATACTTTACCTTTCCAGCCCACGAGGACATAATTGGTTGGCTCTTTGTAATCCCGAGGAAAGCGAAGAAGTACGGAATTCGATCTGTTGTAAGTTTTTGCCTTAATTGAATTGTGTTGCACTCTAAAAATTTTTCCAGGTCCCCAAGACTCATTCCGCTGACTGAACATCCTCCACCCCCGAATACTGCAACTGAACAGCTTGAGATGTATGTTTTGTTTTGAAAATCGGAACTGAATTTTGACTTTTTAGCCCCCCCACGTCCCACCCTGAACAACAACGAAAGTAGCAGAACGCCAACGTAAGTTGTTCTCAATTAATGACAATTTTTTTGTAGAGCCTCAAAACCGAAGCAAAACCGTCTGTTTTCAGGTCTGCTCGTCAGACGATGGAGGACATTGAATTTCCAAAGGAACCGGCGAATGCTGCCGATCTGCAGACAGTGGCCCAGGAGTGAGTTTTTATTGAAAAGTCGCTAACACACTGAAAAAACTATTCGAAAACTGAAACCATGGCTTTTCAGCGTCCCATGCAGCTCCCAATCGCCCTCTTCAGACGCAGAACAGAACGAAACTGACCCCGTCGGTTCACCAGTTGCTGCCGAGCCAACGCCAGACGACACGAAACTTGCCGTCAAGCGCTCCGCATCGCCGATTGCTGCCCATACGTAAGTTCTTGACTCAAAAGTTGGTACCTCTTTCGAAAAATTACTTTTAATGATAAACCATTAAAATTTTACTTTCTAGCCCACCACGTCGTCTTCGCCTGGACCGTCTAGCTGCGGACCACCCGATGGAGGACGTTGAATTTTCAGTGGAACAGGCAAATGCTGCCGATCTGCAAACAGTGGCCCAGGAGTGAGTTTTTATTTAAAAGCCGCTAACATACTCGAAAAGCTATTCAAACTGGGTGGAACTGAAACAATGGGTTTTCAGCGTCCAACGCCGTTCCCAGCCGCCCTCTCCAGCCGCTAGAAATGCGGAGGACGGCACTGATCTCGTCGATCCATCGGTTGCTGCCAATCCGCAAGCAACTTCTCGACGACGTGGCAGACCACCGAAGACTGACACGAGTCACGGAACGCAAGCCGTTCCCCGAGTGTAAGTTATTGATTCAAAAATTGACATATATTTTTACGCCGCCAACGAAAAAACTGACTGTTTTCAGTCCGAATCGTCGGAATCCGATTCCTGCCATCAACGACAATGCGACTGACTCCAACGGAAGTGGCGGAAAACGAGTGTGAGTTATTGCTTCTGATTAAGGACAGAATTTTTTGGAAAGCCCCAAAAACTAAGCAGAACCGTCTGTTTTCAGCTCGACTCGTCTAACAAAAAGTGCCAGCAAGAAGAATAAGGCAGACGCCGAAACAATGGCACTGCTGGAACAGGTTGAGAAGAGAGGCGATGAAGCACACTTAGCAGTGCGGCAGGACGAGAAGAGAGGGCAATACCTCATAACTCTCGTGGATTTGGTCAAAGGGGATTTTGTAGTCGAATACAAAGGTCAGTTTTATGTTTTGAGGCATACTATCAGGAAAGTGTTTGATTACAGGAGCCACCATTAGCCGCAAGGAGGCACTGAAGCAGGAGAGGATCCTCGACGCGAAGAACGACCGGACCTGCACCCTCTTTTATTACCAAGACGTGAAAGATGGAAAAACCCGCGCCATAGACAGCTCGGGAGGTGTAGGCAAGGCCCGGTTCGTCAGGCAGTCGAAAGCTGAGGCCAATCTTGTGGCCAAAGTAAGCTTCGTTTGTGTTTCTTGCTCAAATGTATGTTTTTTAGGTAATGGACCTCAACGGCACAAAGGTCATTTTCCTCGCGAAATGCGACATTTCTGCCAACTTGGAGTTGTTCGTCGATTATGGTGGCACCTGGCAGGCAGCGGTGAAAGCAAATCCGTCCGCAGCAACGGCACCGGAGCCGACGCCAGACGACGCAAACCTTGCCGTGCCGATCGTGGCCCCGAAGTGAGTTATTCTTCAAAAATCCGCTAGTCTTAACAAACAGCAATCAATATGTGTGAAACGGAAACCATGGTTTTTCAGCGCCCCACGCAATTCCCAGTCGCTCTCTCCAGACGCAGACGCGGAAGACGAAACTGATCTCGCTGATCCACCAGTTGCTGCCGTTGCCGCCGATTCGCCAAATGTGGTCCAGAAGTACGTTTTTGTTTGAAACTTAACAAGTTTACATAGTACTGAAACCATGTCTTTCCAGCGATCCAGATCTTCGCCAGGCACTCTCTCCAATCGCCGAGTCTCCAGTTGACGTGGCCCTGGAGTAAGTTTTCTTTTCGAAAATCTGCTAGTCTACACAAACAGCAATCAAAATGTGTGAAACTGAAACCATGTGTTTTCAGCGTCCCATGCAGCTCCCAGTCAGCCTCTTCAGACGCCGAAAAAGACGAAACCGACCTCGTCAATTCACCGGTTGCTGCCGTTGCTGCCGGTTCGCCGATTGTGACTCAGAAGTAAGTTTTTTCTTTGAAAGTTCATCAGTCTACTCAAAAAACGCACAAAACTGAATAGCACTGAAACCATGCCTTTACAGCGACCCAGGTCTAGGTGAGCCACTCTCTCCAGCTGCGGACGACACTGTTTCCAGCCGAACATTCCAGTCTCAGCGGCGTGCCGATGTGCATGCCGTGGCCGATGCGGAGGAGTAAGTTTTCGTTTCAAAAATCCGCGTCTACTCAAACAGCGATTTTAACTGTGTGAAACTGAAACGATGCCTTTCCAGCAATCCATGCTGTTCCCAGTCGTCGCTCGCTCCAGACGCTGATGATTCGGAAGTTGGATCCGTTCTCACCGATCTATCGACCGTCGTTGTCGATTTGCAAGCCAATTCTAATTTTAGCAGATCATGGAACAGTGAGAAGAGTCGTGGAGAGCAAGCCGCCGCGCAAGTGTAAGTTATTCATTCAAAAATAAACACAGTTCTTGGAAAACGGCGATAAAGAAGATAACTGTCTGTTTTCAGTTTGACTGATCAGAATCCGTTCCCTACGATTGACGAAATTGAGACTGGATCAGAGTTGCATGGGGAATTAGCGATCGCAGGATTGCCTGCTGAGCTTCGGATTGACGACACTGGACTTGAAGAGCTACCAACCGTTGCCTCCGATATACCGGACGTAGCCCAGGAGTACGTTTTATCTTTGAAAATTCATCAGCCCACTCAAAAAACACAAAAACTACATAGTACTGAAATCATGTCTTTCCAGCGATCCAGGTCTTCACCAGCCACTCTCTCCAGCCGCCGAGCCTGCGGTCGATGACACTGAGCTTGCCGCGTCATCGACCGAGGAGGACAACTCTGGACACACGCCCCCATCGATCGATGCTGCCGATTTTCAAGCCGTGGTCCAAGAGTAAGTTTTCTCTTCAAAAATCCGCAAGTCTACACAAACAGCAATCAAAATTTGTGAAACTGAAACCATGACTTTTCAGCGTCCCATGCAGCTCCCAGTCGTCCTCTTCAGACGCTGAAAAGGACGAAACTGATCTCGCCGATTCACCGGTTGCTGCCGTTGTTTCCGGTTTGCCGGCAGTGACCCAGAAGTAAGTTTTTCTTTTGAAAGCTCATCAGTCTACTCAAAAACGCATAAAACTGCATAGCACTGAAACCATGTCTCTGCAGGGACCCAGGTCTAGGCGAGCCATTCTCTTCAGCTGCCGAGCCTGCGGTTGATGACCTCGAGTTTGCCGCACCATCGACCGCCGTTTGCAGCGAGCCAATCCACACCCCTCAGCGTGCTCCATCCGCCGAGTGTGAGGAGGACAACACTGGATTCACCAACCCATCGATCATCGATGATTTGGATGTCTTGGTGCAGGAGGAGTGAGTTTTCTTTTCAAAAATCCGCAAGTCTACACAAACAGTGATCAAAATTTGTGAAACTAAAACCGTGTGTTTTCAGCGTCCCATGCAGCTTCCAGTCGCCCTCTTCAGACGCTGAAAAGGACGAAACTGATCTCGCAGATTCACCGGTTGATGCCGATGCTGCCGATTCGCCGGCAGTGAACCAGATGTATGTTTTTTCTTTGATAGTTTATCTGTCCACTCAAATATTCCTGTTGAGTCGTAAGTTATTGATTCAAAATTTTACGACGCTTCTCAAACAGGACCAAAAAAACAAAGCAAAACTGTCTCTTTTTAGTCCGAGACGTTGGAATACGCCGAGAATCAGGAAAGAAGAAACCGAAAAGCGTGCCCATGCCAAGCTGCTGAGGCAGTTCAGCGAGAAGGCCGACGAGAAGCACCTCAAGGTGTTTGAGGACGAGTCCAATCCGGGAAAAGGACAATGCCTGATGACACTCGTGCCACTGGCTAAGGGAGATTTGGTGGCCGAGTACCGAGGTGAGCTGAATTTCTTCTGGCATTCTATCTAGGAAACATTCAACTCCAGGCCCGATCCTCAGCTACAGTAAGGCTGTGGAACTGGAGAAGGAACTCGAAGAAAAGCAGGATATGAGGTGCTACTTCTTGTTTTTCTACGATACGAAAAAGCAGCGCAAACGCGTCGTGGATAGCACAAAAAGCCATGGCCGCGCCCGCTTTGTGAACCATTCGAAGACCGGAGCAAATGTCGAGGCCAAGGTGAGCTATTTGTGTGTTTTTTGCTGGAACATGTATTTTTTCAGGTCATCGAGGTCAACGGCGAAACCAAAGTGGTCTTCATCGCCACCACCGACATCGCATCGGGTTCGGAGATTCTCCTCGACTACAAGGACAATCGTCCTTCCGTCATCGAGGCAAATCCGTTTTTGAAAGAATAAGTAACAGTTTTTCACTTTTTCAAGTCTTTTCATTTGTCTTTCTTTCTCATTTGTTTTGGGTCGAATAAATCGCAAAAAAAAATGGTTTATTACTATAAATTAGAAAGGAATAACATGCGAGAATGGGAAAAGAACGGGAGAGAGAAAGGGAAGAGGAATCGAACGGGAGGTAGGGGACTGAGAAATGGGCACTGGGGACGGGAAGATGGGCACAGGGGAACAAAACGGGAAGAATACATTTTCTTATTTGCCTAGAAGTCCGGGTGCTCGTCGATATCCTCATAGTCCGTTGCGACGTACTCTCCAGTAGTGCCACTGAACATCGAAGCCTCGAGACGTTCCTGCTGGTCGAGTGCGCGGAGACGAGCCATCGTTTCGAAGTACTGGCGGAGCATGGCGTCATTCTGCTGGCGGAACGTGGCCTCCCGTTCCTGCTGAAGGGCCAGCGCCATCTCCTCTCTCTCATGCTCGAAGATCGTGACTTCACTCTCGGTACGGCGGAGCGGGTACATTGGCAGGGGCTGGGGCTCCTGCGGGATGTAGCCACCACGGTTTTGACGGTAGTCGAAGCTCTGTGACTGTGGCCACTCGCGGGGAACGGTCGACGCGGTCTTCTTGCATTTGACTGGAAAAAGAACATTCAGTAGGTGACGAGTTTTGAGTGAAACTCACTGCAGATAGAGGTGAGGAAGACGACGACAATCACCGCGATTCCAATCGCCAAGCCGATAAGAGCGTAGAATGACTCGGTTCCCTCGATGCTGTAGTACTGTCCATCAATTCGAGCATAACCTTGAGCTCGCTTGTTGTCCGGAGTGAGCACCAGCTTGATGTAGTTGTTCTTCCATCTCTTTCCACAATCCTCCTTGTCCAGCTGCTCAACGCTGGTCTGATTGAACAGGATGTGTGCTCTGGTGATTTTTCCAAAACGGATCACTTTTCCGCATTTGACAAGCGATACGGAGAGATTGGAGGTGGAGTTGATGGAGAGGAAGCTGAGCTTTGTGGTGGTGCTGAAGGTGATGACGACCGGGTAGAGGCCAGTGGCGCCGCGGGGGATGTCGAACTCGACGAACTTGGTGGAGACGGTGTCACGGACTGAAAGATTACGGTTTTAGAGTGGTTTGCGATATATTTCGGCTGAAACTCACGGAAGATGGGGTTCTTCTCAAGCAGTTGATTCATGTTTGGCTCCTTGTAGGTCGACATTCCGAATATGTCGTACTCGACGGACATGTTGGTCGGAGAAGCCAGACGGAGCAACGGGGACGCCAACGACGGTTCGAAATGAACGGCAATAAGGATGAGGGCGAAGAAGCCGAGTAATTGATGAGGTTTCATCTGAAAAACAGGTAATATTGGCCAAGGAACAACAGAAATAAGAATAGTGATATTTGAAAAAGTGATAGTGCACCGAAAAAGACAAAAAAGACGAGCAGGTTAGTCACTCTCGGAGAGGTACATGAAAGGGCGCCGCCTCTTCGTCAGAAAGTGCAACGATGAGGTGCCCGGGAGAATTTGAATGTTCGAAACACAGAAAACACACACTCACACACGCACTCACGCACCGGGTGAGTGGCTTCTTGGCGGAAAACATGCGGAGGGTTTCAGTTCCGCAAGATTTGAAAAAAACTGTATTATTTTTTCATAAATTTCATATTTGAAATTCATAAGGAATGCCGCCAAAAATCATGCTGCACTTTGGAAAAAACTGTGGTGCCCACCCATGAAGTTTATTCGGAATGCTCGAAAAACCGTATTTTTCTTAAGGGACGAAGGGACGTAAAAATTTTGGGAGAATGACTGGTCGAAAGGTTGGGTAGACGAAAAGTGACGGAATGTTTTCATTCCGTTTGGAGTATCTGTCACAATATACGGACACAACGACCCAAAAAACAACATTTTTGCAAGCAGGTGCGCAGCAAATTAGAAGGGCGAGAAGACAGAAGGAAGGGGGAACATGTGCCCGCTTCGCGTATTCAAACTCGAGAAGAGGTGGAAGGAGAGGAGAAGTGCGTAGAACACGTGCGGCTATCCTTTATCAGTGTTATCACGCTCTGTGCGGCACAGATTGCTCATAAACAACTTAATGGGATGTAAAACAAGAAGGAGAAGGGGAACAGCAATGTTTGCTATGCACTGTTTGAAGTTATTTGAAAAACAGAGTGATTGGTGATTTGGTAAGCGACCTGAAGGGGAGAATGCTGAAAAAACATAGAGAAATGGGGAATGGAAAAATAAATGTCATAAAGTGAAGTGCCCAAACGAAAAGTGTGACTCACAATAATGGGGACGGTTGGTGATGGAATGACGGAGATGATGGGGTACTTTTGGAATTCGTTAGATACTGTTGCGATTCGACGGATGGTCTTGAAAATGCTGAAAAAAAACCTTGGGCTCGCAAAAAAAGACGAATTTGACCTGGTGACATGTTGAATTAGTGTTTCCCATATGTGTGATTGACAGTTTATGGTCCGTCACTTCTGCCTGGTTACCAAGCGCATTTTTGAAGTGTGGAGTCAGTAGCAACTGTTTCTCTTTTTGTGTCGGCCTGCTTTTGGAAGTTTCTGGTTGCGTGTCCCGAGGCGATTTTCGAATTACAACGATTTTTAGCACTCCTTGGTTCATAGCTTTCGGACCCTCACACCAGATTCATTATCGTCGTCACAACCGTGATCGGAACCCCCATTTGACACCACATTAAGCGACCCCCCAGCCGGCTCCCCCTCAATTACATCCCCCATTTTCTTCCGCCTAGTGGCACAAACGACACCCGTTTTCTCAATTTCTTTGGTGTACAGAAGGTCCCTTCTTTTTCCAATTTGGAAGGATATGCTCTGCGAGTTGACATTCACATTTTGGGATGGCAAGGCTCCGTGAGCCCCCGTGAAAATTGAGCGTCCTCGACAGCAGCCGCGCCGTAAATCAACCTCAGATCCCGGTGTCCTTCGCCTTCGTCCTCCCTTATTTTCTCCCACCCGTTTTTTCTTCGTCTTCTATTCTCATTACTCCCAACCAGCATTTCCTTTCTGGCCCTTTTTTTCCATTCCAATATCACGTTACTCTCAGTGAGTTATAACCTGTTTCCTTTCCAGCAACCTTTTCATTTCTTCCAATTTCCTTGCCACAATTGCCTTTTCCAACGATATCTGCCCTAAAATTTATTGCATTGCCTTCACGGCTCCACCCCATTGTATATAAACTGAGCCCGAAACCCAACACTACGGTTTTTTGCCTTCCAGGTTGGAGCTTGCAGAAGGTGCATACTCTGCACTGCTTTCAGTTTACATTAGAACAAAGTTCATGCCATAAACAATACCTGGAAGCTCCGGACGAAACTTGAGCCTAATCTAAATGTTTACATTATACCGCATAAAAAACGCCCCCAGAGATCACAATCACTCAGTTTTCAATTTTCCCCTTCTCCCTTCTCCCCTCATTCCCGCTCTTCCCTTCAGGTACTGTGGCTAATATTCCAACTTTCAGAATCGAATCATGAAGCTTACCCTCTTCGGAGCTCTTGTCATCGTTGGCCTCACTGCCGCCATGAACCACCTGGTTGACAACATGCTCAAGGAATCCCTCCCGGACATGAACAATGCCACCCTCAATGCTACCATCGACAATGGAAACGTTACCCGAAACGTTATGAGCAACTCCTTCCCAACCTACGACTTCGTCGCTTCAATAGAGAACAACACCTTCGCCTTCTACCTCAACGACAAGAAAGGAATCATCTTCAAGGCCACCATGGATGAGCTGTTCAAGCAAGCTGCCTGGTACGGAGGACATGACATCAAGATGACTCTGAACGCCACCGATGAGGGAGTCGCCGTGTACCTGACCAACTGCAAGAACGAGCCGATCAGCTTGAAGCCGAATGTGATCCACCAGGACTACTACTTCCAGAAGAAGGTCATGGCGTGCCCGGATGGCTGCGTCTACATCCACCTGATTGCTACTGATGGAGCTAGCCAGGGACTCATCTCGTTCAACGTCACCCAGCACTCGAAGTGGATTCATGTCCATATCATGATTGGAGTTCTTTTCGGATTTGTTATTTGTAAGGGGACAAGGGTATAAGGAGTAGAAAGGGAAGGGGGTACCAAGCTCATATGTGCTCTCCGGGTTACTGTAACCATCTAATTTTTCAGTCATCCTGATGCTCCGCCAGTGCGCCAACCACATCCTCCGTGCCATCTACTCCTACGACGCCATGCCCGAGGACGTTCAGTCGGCATAAACCGCCCTCTCCTGCTTCTCATCTCCCGTCGTCTTATGTCTTATGTATAACCTAATAACCCGGACACACACTTTCATTTATCCCCCAGTCCTTGTCGTCTTCCTTCTCGGATCCCGTATCCGATTGATTCCTAGGCTTGTAACTCCTTAAAAAGAGTTTCAGCCTCCCCGATCCTTAGTGATCATGTTGAATAAACTTGTGAGTATCCAAAATGATTTCATCGAGTGGTGGGCAGATGTTTGTAGGAGGAGGAAGTGGCTTGGGAACGATGTCATTAGAAGCGGATTAGAAAGAATGTTCTCAAGAGGAAAACAGAGATCATTGTGAGGCAGTGGCCAAGAAATCAAGCTAGGTATTAGTTAGTTCGGCTCAGACCAGATCAGACGATGGTTTATGAATCCTGTTGCTTCTAGGCCAATTTCAGGCCGACTCTAGGCTAGAAGGCCCCTGCCTGAAACCAGTAGACTTCTTTGCTGTCAACATCAGGATTGTAGTATTTCCAACGTTCGTAATCCTTCCCCCCGACGCATTCGAAATCGAAATCCATTGCTCTTATTATATTTTAAATCCAAAAGTCGGATTGAATCACGAGCGGCAGTTACATCATTGAACACTCTTCCGACGGGGGGAGAGGAAGAGTATTCCCGATTTTATGACTTCCGGTAACCAATATGCACACATAACTCGGCCTCACTTTACATGATCCTAAAGACGGCAATGATATCATTCCTTCCGTGTGTTTTAGTGCGCTTTCTCTTCTTTCTTGTGTATGTTTTTTTGACTTTTGTCAAGTGTGTGTGTTCTCTAGAAAGGCTGAAAAATGATATGTGTATTTTGATGTAAACCTGACCAAACTTCCAAAAGAGCAATGTGCAAGTTTGTAGCTGTATCTGTCAAGAAGTGGTCAGTGACCATGAACAACCCAAAATAACAAGAGTGTGCAGAGGAATTGTGATGTTTCGAATTTCAGTTTGATTCTAACAAGTTTTGGAGAGCATACAGAAGACGTGTTCCGTTTTCTGAATGTTCATGATCATGATTCACAAAAAAAGTGTTCCATCTCCCGTTCTTATTGTTTGCAACACATGTTTTCCCGTCTAGACATGTACGTCTTACCAAAAACTCTTCTGCAAGCAAAGAATCTAACCAAGAATCGGATTCGAACTCACAATTCTGAATACCAATCCAAATGTCTCAAGTACTTTCTTTCTTCTTAAACCGATTGGATAGCTCCTCCAAAAACTAAAAAAAACTTGGACCGAATAGACCCTAGACATCAGTTTTACATGCGGTGTTATGTCACAATCAAAAGTTCAGCAAAACCATCAAAACATGACACTTGCACTGATGTCTGATCCGTTGTGTGCATTGCTCTCCTTGAGGAGTAAACAACTACTTTCCGGGTGCAAAGTAGACTTGCAAATGTCCTTTTTTTATTCACTTTCTTTCAATTACATCAGATGTCTTATGCCTGCCTTCTAGTCTTCCTCAGAATCCTCCATTTCTCGAAATATGTTCTAGCCTAGCCTACTATGTAGTTTCTGTAGCCTCCGAGCAGCTCAAACCCGAGATGTTTCAGTTAGAGCCTAAACTAGTTAAGACCAGAAAATCAACAAATCTAACAAAGTGATCTATGTCCGAGACGTCTAATTCTCCTATTTTCCCCCCTCGCATTCTTGTTTCCTTGCCCATTCTGACTAGGGGCCGTATTGCATTATAATTAGCACAACTCGACTTGATCAGTCAGATTCTAGGATTGTTCTGCACCCGGAGAACATGACCCTTGCATTCCCTCTACATTTTTTTCTTTTTCCATTTCATAATAAATACTTGAGCATATGTTTTGACCGCTGAATTTAATATCCCCAGTTCCTCCTCCTCGGTTTTATGACCAGATTCCTCTCGTACGATTTCTTCCCGCTTAGCGGAGCTTATTCCCGGCTCCTAAAACTTTAAAACTCCACGTAAGCTCTCGCTAACACACTTTTGGCAACTATCCTCGCCGGATGACACATTTCGTGCATTCATCAATTTCCCAATATCCGTTTCGTCCATTGTACTTCTCTCAACGGGATGTTTGACCTTTTAAGTCATATTGCTCACTTGGCCTCGCACAGAATGATCAGTCACATACTCCCTTTTCACCTGACTTTCTGATCGAACACATTTTTTCATTTCTCGTTTCAGCCTTTTGATTGCAGGTGCAAATATGAAACGCATGTTCGACGACTACCCGTTTGAGTGCTGGAAGCGCTACTGCCTAATGGAAACTGAGTCGGCGCCAAGCCCATCGGATTTCTACGTTCCACTGGACATCCCGCAGGAGATTTTTCAAGTGTTCCCTCACAAAGTGCAAGGGGAGAATGCTCCGGAAGCGGAGGTGAAAGAGCAGGTTCCAGAAACCTCGGAGCCAGCTACACAGGAAGATCCGGTCCCTAGCGCGCCTATTGCGAAACCAAAGGAATTCTACTCCGGGTGAGCCAAAATGAGGTTATCTCTAACCCAATAACATAAATTTCAGTGAAAATGGAATAATTCACCTCAAAAAGAACGTGATCTCCATTGTCGACCCAACACCACGCGTTCTCAACCAGTGGCAACTCGCGGCTCTCAAAAAACCCGGAACCTACTTTGCGCAGTAAGTTGTATCTGTGTGTGTGCTCTCCGTTGTATGAAACTGATGTTTGAGTTATACATCTCGTAGACGGCGTCGAACGTGCAGAACCGACAGAAATATGAGAAGTGTTGTGGTTTCTTGGTTTATAGGCGCCATCCGGATCAAAATAGACTTAGCCATCCTGAATGTTGTTTGATGTTCTTTCAGAACGAAAACTACACTTTTCGGACCGTTTTCGATGACACCAACACCCGCCGAACTGCCGAAAGGGGAACTAGTGATGATTTATGAGGTAGCAAGCGAACCATGGCTAGAATTTCAAAATAAATGACGATTTTCAGTGCTGCAGCAGCAAGTTCTCCGAAACAAGCACATCATGCTTCAGACCAGTGGGACTGCTTCAGAACTGATGTCAACGCCGCATAATTATCGTTTCATGGAACATTTGGATATTCATTTCATAGCAACGCTTTTTGTTTTTTCAATAAAGAAAATGGGGTCTTTTGAGCATTGAGTACACAAGCACGATCACGTTGAACGCCTAGTTCTCTTGGAATCTCAATTGAAATCACTTGCTGTTCAGAAAAAGCGCAATTATTTTTACTCTCGAGGTCTTTGGCGTCTACGTTATAGTCGGCTGGGCTCTCGGTTCCGCTGGGCGACTAGTAGAGTGCAGAACCGACAGGAATGTGTGTTATGGTTTTATGATTTACTTGCACACATTTTTTCTCATGAAGCAAGATTCCCCTTTGCCTACCTGTACACTTTTTTCTCAAATAGCTCAATTTGCCAAACACGTCAACCCGAATTAGTTTCGAGATCTCATATTCAACCTCTGATGATCCTTTCACCTACCTGTTCACCTCCCATCACAGTTTTCATTGTGTTTCTCAGAAACTCTAAAGAAAAGACCATACGACTATCTACTTTGGTCCATTTCTACAGATTCTCTGTGAAACACGTTTTGCTGTGGGAGGTGTTACATGTACAGCAGGTCCGTTCGTTGCTGAAGAATCTAAACATTTACCCGACGCTTCTACGGTCGGGTAAATCACAGAAACATGGTATTAGGCATCTATCGCATTCCACGTCTCCGGTCGGAGTTGCTGGGGTAGAGAAGCGACATGACGAACGATGATTCCGAGAAGAGCCGATTCAGTTGTCGGACATTGCAACACCTCGAAGACCAATTCCCTTCAGGTTCAGTTCTGCCTCAACTTGTCAAAACGACCAATCCATATGGTGAACTGTCTGAAATTTGAAAAACTTTTGTTCGGCTTGAGAAAAGAACAACTCACTGTGATATTCTTATGATAGTGGTCTTTTAGCAGAATATCCGCTTTCTCTTTGATTTCCTTTCGTTTTTGGCAAAAATGCCACATCATACTGGAGAGGAAAACGGAACGACTATCGCATCGGAATGACAATTCCATCGCGATGGCAGGCCGTCGTCGACTGCAGGAACTGTCGCACGGCCCGGTGCACTGACGCCAATCATCGAGCATTCGTTTCTGCCTGAATCAGCTACGTCGTTGATCCAAATCCGTCTGTTTGCTTTCCAATGTCCCGCGTTGAGCTTTCTGGCACCGCCGGCAAGCTTATGACAACCACAATCCAGGTTCCAATGGTAGCGTGTCCACCCGGAATCCTACGGACACTTATTTTCAATGTCATTTGCTTGGTTGGTTTTTCGCAGACACAAACCAAACGACGAGCCCAATGGACAAGCAACCTGAAATAAGAAATATTCTCTTTTCTTTTGAGAGCAATCAATGAACTACCGTTTGATTTTCGTGACAGTGGTTATTCCGAAGTTTCGAGCCAGATGTCTTCGTCTTATCGTCTTCCTCGAATTGATGTGGTGCTCAAGATTTCGAAACGACGAATCCAGTTGGTGAACTGTCTGAGATTCAAAAAAATTTTGTTTGGCTTGAGAAAAATAACAACTCACTGTGATATTCTTGTGATAGTGATCTATCCGAGCATTTTTGCAGTACATTCGCTTTCTCTTTGACTTCCCGGCGTTTTCGGTTCTCATCCGTGCATCCGTTCTCATTCTCTTCATTCCGACCGTGCTTGCAACACGATGAAGTGAAATGTTGCGGCCAACATTTACACAGCTCTCGTCGTTGTGAAGTCCAGTGGAGATTCTTCTCTCAATCTCTTTGTGAACAGCTAGTCATCTGATTTATTCGCGATTCTCGACTTGGCTGAAGGGCTTCGAGTGACACAACTGTCACATAATACTTCAGAGAAGAACGGAGCAACCCGAAGTGTATCAGTGACCGTCGGATTTTGCAGCTTGTCGTTCTCCAAACTATTCGGCGTTCAATTGGCGGGTATTACTCCGATAAACGAGCGAATCGGCAGTCATCGTCGTTGAGTTCCATTCATTTATCACATTCATGGTGAGAACGACGGTGATCTTCTAAAATGAATTCAATGATTACTGGAAGAGAAACATAAGGTACTTACTTGTAAAACGCTCCTCTTTTCGTTGAGAATCAATCGGGTAGCCCTCGTCGCCCAAACCTTCAGCATCCATCGCAAACATTTGGTTTCTTTTGTCGAACCTCAGTCGTCGATCATCTGTTTACGCTTGATGGAGAAATCGTGTTTCTTCCCAATCCGTCCGTGTCGCCATGAAATTGTGCACGTTCAGTTATCCAGCGAAGGCCGGTGCGTCCGTGACGACTTTCAATTGCCGCCGTCGTCCGATCGCTGCGGAACAGAGCCTCATTGCATACGCTTCTCTTTTCATATGTCCGGCTGCCATAACGTTGTCGTCGACCCTTCTGAAACGAGGTTACTAATGACGGCCAAAGAGAAATGAAAGACTCACTTGCGAAACGTCCCTTTCGTTTTGAAAACGAGATTTTCAAACAGAAACATCTTGTTTTCCTGAACGTGTCACAATTCTCGTTTTCCCGTCTTGTGAATCACATTCGACAATCACGTTCAAAATCCATCCCACGAATTTGGTAGCTGGTGTGGAAATTCACCAACGAAATCATCGACCCAAGCTTCATTTCTCTGTTACATCCTTCCTAGTATTGAACATTGTCTCCGAGTAGGTTTCACGTATGCTCTATTGTATTTTTGGCCTGAGCCTGAAGTAGACAGTTACGGAACACGGAGGCGAACAACAACAAGCTGTGAATCGCAGCAAACGGAACGCAGCAAACAGACCGCGATGGATGAGGTTTTGCACAAAAAATGTTCGGCCGCGTAGTCCTCTCGGACAAAACGAATGTTTTTTCGTGTGCTCATTTTCGGGTTTTCATAGGAACAAGAAGGAGATTTAGCAAATTATTATATGAAAATTGAAGAGGAAGCAAGTGTGCTTAAATGGGACAACTTGGAATCTTTGTGGACCCGATGCTTTTCAAGAAAATGATGCATTTCCGGAATACAACTCATGTCTGTCTAAAAAATAATTTGTGTGAAATGTGGAAGTGCAAATGTGTTTTTTCATATGAAGGCTGTTCAGCAGAAACCAACACCTCGGGACGATACTCCGTCTCTCATCATAGAAGATGGCTCGGCTTCGTTGTGTAAGATTTTTGTTTAACTTTTTCAGATCATGTCTGTGCGCGTTTTATCTCATACGTTTGCGACGTTAAAGGTTTCGACCCTGAAGATTTGAAGCGAGTGAAACACTCGTAATAATGTTGGGTCGTGTCCCCGTGTTGAAACTTCACTATCGCATCGAAATGACGATTCCCTTTCGTCTTCGCAGGCGGTCGATTACTGCAGAAACTTTCGAACGTCCGTTGAACTAAAGCCAGTCGTCGAGCATCCGTTCCTGCTTGTCCCAGCTACGTCGGCGTTCCAAATCCGTCGTTCGCATTCAAATGTTCCGCGCTGAGTACCGCCGGCGAGTTCGCGACAACCTCAATCATGCTTTCACGTCCAATGGTCCAATGGAACCTCACAGACGCTTTTTTCATTTTCAGCTGTTTGGTCATTCACAGACACAAACCAAACGACGAACCCATTTGGCAAGCAACCTGAAATTTAAAATAGTTTCTTTTCGTTTGAGAAAAATCAATAAATTGCCTTTCGATTTTCGTGACTGTGGTCGTTCCGAAGTTTCCAGCCAGGTGTCTTCGTCTTATCGCCTTCCTCGTACTGGTCCGAACTGATATGATGGAGAAGCGATATTACGAACCGTGATGTCGAGAAGAACCAATTCAACATTGCAACACCTCGAAGACAAATTCCCTCCAGGTTCCGTTTTGCCTCAACTTGTCGAAACGAAGAATCCAGTTGGTGGACTGTCCGAAATTTGAAAAACTTTTTTCGGCTTGAGAAAAATAACAACTCACTGTGATTTTTTTGTGATAGTGGTCTATCCCAGCATTTTTGCAGTACATTCGCTTTCTCGTTGACTTCCCGGCGTTTTCGGTTCTCATCCGTGCGCCCATTTACATTTTCTTCATTCCGACCGTGCGCCGTGCACCTGATCCAATTACGATTCTCGACTCGGCTGAAGGTCGTCGAGTGACACAATTGTCACATCATACTGGAGAAAAGAGCGGAGTGTGCCCGTGACCGTCGGATTTTGCACCTTGTCGTTTCCCAACTATTCGGCGTTCAGTTGGCGGGAATCGCTCTGGGGAACAAGAATATCGGCAGTCGTCGTCGTTGAGTTCTTTTCATTTGTCACAATCACGGCGAGACCGACGAAGATCTAATGTTTCTAAAGTGAAACATCGATTACTGGAAGTGAAGCATGAGGCTTACTTGTAAAACGCTCTTCTTGTGCTGAGAACGAATTGAGTCGCCCTTATCGTCGTGAAGTCCAGTCGAGTTCTTTCTCTCAATCGCTTGGCACCTTATCCATTTGGTTGAAGGGCTTCGAGTGACACAACTGTCACATCATACTGGAGAGAAGAACGGAATAACTATCGCATCAAAACGACGAATCTATTGCGATTCTTGACTTGGCAAGCGGTCGTCGACTGCAGGAACTACTGCCAGGTCCGGTGAACTGACGCCAGTCGTCGGGCATCCGTTTCTGCCTGAATCAGTTACGTCATCAGTCCAAATCCGTCTGTTCTATGTCCCGCGCTGAGCTCTCTGGCACCGCCGGCAAGCTTGTGACAACCGCAATCATGCTTTCACGTTCCAATGGTTGCGTGTCTATCCGGAACCTTTCGGACGCTGCTGCTTGATCTAACCAAACGACGAACCGAAATGGCAAGCAACCTGAAATACGAAATAGTTTCTTTTCGTTTGAGAAAAATCGATCAACTACCTTTCAATTTTCGTGACTGTGGTCATTCAAAAGTTTCAAGCCAGATATATTCGTCAAACTGCGATATGACTAGGGGTTTGGTCACCGATTTGTGCTTCTACTTTTATTGCATCTCAACAGTGTTCAGCTTTCTGGCGAGCATTACGGCATGGCAAGAAGCTCCAATTTGTTCCCTCCTGATGCATAAATATCGTTGAAGTTCGCCCGCTTGTATCGTTTTCAAACTATTCGCGCTCAGCTTTCTTGTAACCTGCTAGTAGCAAGGACGTGTTATAGCTCCATTCGTCCATCAGTGAATGCGTCCGCAACGTAATCGATCTGACCTATTGCAGAATTTGTAACGGAAAACTTCATTCTTCAATATCCTTGCACTTGTCGTGCAACTCCCACTCCGACCAACATAAACGTTGCGACCTGTCCTCGTCGTAACCCGACTACCGAGTAGAACGATTTCGGTTGTCGAGCATCCGTTTTTTGCTTGATGCTCCGATGTTGCCGTTACAATCCGTTCGTCCATTCGCATAGCTTTCAAATTCCGTCAATGAGCCCGTGACGGCTACTGCACTGCTTCGTCGCTCAGTCGTTGCAATTGACGGTTTCCCAATTTTTCGTCATTGTGCCATTCCACGAGAAAAATGAAGAGTGCAGCATCTGAAATTTGGAAATCAACCAGTGAAAGCCAGGAGTTCTAAAGTTACCTCCGTGACTGTCTTTTCAAAATGATTCTTTTCACACGAACTCGTACGTTTCTCAGCGAACAACATGAATGTCTTTCGCAACAATGTTATCGGATTTGTGCTGGATGTTCGCATTTGATTGCCCAGTTTTTTGTTGACATGGTTAGTTTTTCATGGTCAACAGCTAAAAATGAAGGTTTTTTTTTCAAAACTTGAAAATAACAAGTGTCGGAAAACACGTAAGCGACAAAAAAAGCGGAAAAAAACGACTTGCGACACAAGACGACGACGACAATGACCGAACTTTTCTACTGTTTTTCTCGGCCACCACGCGCGTAGTCCTCTCGGACGAATGAAACTTTTTTTTTCTTGGACTGAATTTCCAGATTGCTATGAGAATATGAAATCAAATGATTATAAAGGATTTTCATAGTAAACAGTCGAACAATGTGCGTCTTTTGAAAACAAGATCTTTGGCGAATAATGCAGAATTTCACAAAACGGCGGAAGCAGACGTTACGTTTTCATCGTCCGGGAAAGCGGTTGGGCAACTTCGTCACGCAAATTAATTTCAATCAGTTTACTGAGTAGGGTATTTACTTTTTGTGTATCTAGGCTGAAATAGTGTATCTAAAAACAGTTCGGAGACACAGCAAACTTCAGCAACACGAAACCAATACGTGCAGTCGCAACGCCGTCGGGTCGGTCGACTTTGACGGAGTTACGGCTGATTCCATTGCATTAGAAATTTCAGTTTGGAATTGTTGGAAGTACAGACCATGATTCTGACTCGGAACTTTCAAAACACGGAGCAGTGTCGAAAAAATGCAGTCGTGGTGGCGGTTGTGGTCGTGTAGCTGCTTTTTTTGTTTCGGTGGCTGCTTTCTGAAATTTTGAGATATCAGCATACGGCGCTTGTGTTCTTGAGGACGTTCTCGTTCCTAAAGTTGTCGTAGTATGTCATGAAATGGTTTAGGTTACTTTTATTTTAATACGTTTGGGACTGACTAACGGGAATTTAAAAAAATGAAACGGAAATAAAAAATAAAAATAAATATCTTCTAACTTCAGTATTAGAATCAAAAATGATTAATGCGATCGAGGTATGGAAGGAAAAAGTTGTAGTATGGCAGAGAGTACTGCGACTTGTTGAACGGATGTGTTGTGTATTCCGACTCGGGGAGGCCGACCGGGATCACTTTGATTAGAATGTGAGTGATCCTGTCTTCTACACGGATGTTGTGGAAGAGCAGTTGCCTATCGGCGTCGATCATCCGGAGCAATAGATGGTCATCACTTTTTTGTCTTAAATCTGCTAGTTTTTGGCTGATATTTGAATAACTCTTACATAATTTTGTCCCGAAATTCGTCGACAAATGATTCAAGTTTTGGCCAAAGGAACAGCTCGATTGACTTTCCCACAGGCGTATGCGTTTCGAGCCACGTGCTGATAGTGGGTTTGATCGCTTCTGCATTTCTAATGTTTGAGCATTCCATGTGTTTGGCGCCAAGAACCTATAATCAAGATAAATAAAGCTATTGATTGTGAAGTTATAAACTCACAGCCGGAAGCTGGAACACATCTTCGTTCGTGTCTACGAAACGTAAAGCGTCGATACTGACACTTTTCAGTGCAATGCAGTTTTTCAGAACGAACACATTCACTTCCCAATTGTCCCCGCAAACGAACCGCTCAAATCGGAATGGAACGAGCTGAGCGATGCTTTGGGAAGAATACTCTCGGGGTGGACGAAAGTTGTTGAAGAAGAAACACTTGACGTCACATGTTGCGAAAATCCTTCTCATTGTTTCTTCGAACTGCTCAGCGAAACCTATACGATCAACCCGAAATTCGAATCGAACACGGCGGTCGCCAACGAGACTATATCCTCTAAGGGAACAACGGTCGATTCTATCTCTGTAGATCTGCCTTCCATTTGTGTAGACTCGCAAGCCGTTCAAGGGGAACTTCTTTCTCTCAACCATTTCTTTTTCGGTTTTTGAAGCAGCGGCAAGACGGGTTCTGATATTATTCCAAATGGAAGCAGGAAAATCACCAACAAGTACCTTGTTAAAAAATCCATTCGTTCAAGCACTTCTTCTTTCATTTCATTAGGCAGAATCGACCAATTACTGTCCTCTTCTGGGTTGTAGCCGACTTCCTCTGACGTCGCAATCACATTTTTTGTGGCTTTTTCGAGATTTTCCGGTGTAGACGGAACAATAGTGAACGGATAATTCATCCTTAACAAAAGTAACAAATTATCAAGTTTTTTTTCGGAAACAAATGAGGAATAAGGACAAACACGTTTCAGAAAAAATGGAAAATCAATATGCGTTGTGCGGAGAAATAACGCATGCGGAAGCAGAGGAAGGCAACACAGCGACAGCAAAGGAGAGCAATCTTGTGCTGTTCCATGCGGACGCCCTCGATTTCATAGATAAGAAACGTGAGGTGAGAGAGCATTTCGCAAAGCAGAGAGATGATGATGCTTCAAAGAAATTGTTCGCGTAAAAAAGATGGAATAGAAGCGCCTCCAACCCGACAGTTGTTGTCGGCGTTCATAGTTCAGAATAAACATTTTTTCGAATAAGAACCGAAATGGTATAACATTTCGAGTTAAGATCGGTCTCTCGGGCTCTCGGTTGTTAGATTTCTGTTTCCTTAATGATTTTACTAATCAGCGTTCGCTACAGGAGACAACCATGCTAAGAGTCTTTGGGACGATCAAGACATACATAGTTAATTAATACTGGCAATGAATTTAATGACAAGCACGAAAAGAAAGCTCAACTCAAACAGTATCAAACAAAACTGGAAGAGTGTCGGAGGGAAAACACTCTTCACAGATTTGGTCACTACCATCGAACGAGCACAGTCTTTGTCGTGTTTCGTTCAACGTTCGATAGGAATCGTCTGCTCTTGAATCAGCCACGCTTATTTCAAAGTCTTCGTTACGACTGTAATCGGCTGGGTTCGCAGTGATCCACCCGATACGTCACAGCAAAATGGTCAACCAAGCTTCGCTACAATTCCCATTGATCAAAAACGTTTGGTTGTGGCAGTTGTTGCACGCAGAATAGATCCATTCGTTACGAGAAACCTGTGAAGTGAATACAAATACATCGACGCTTCTACGGCCAGGTCACGGAAGAGAAGAGGATGGCCAATTCACGTCGAAAGGCAGTTGTGCAATGTCCGTACTATTGCATCCCTCGCTCTTCTCCTGGTTGCGAATCGTTGAGGTGGAGAAGCGACGTGACAAATGGTGGTGAGTTTCAGCACTCATTGAACAATGGAGCACTCGAACGAGGTGTTCTCTCCGGTTGGCAATCAGAATGAATGCAGACGGCAAACAGTCTGAAAATCAAGCAATTCTTTTTCTTCTTGGACGATGAACGATACACGCTGTAATATCTTTGTGAAACTGGCGATTGCGAACATTTGGGGCAATGCGGCCGTGCAAGCATTACGATGTGTTCCGTGTAGCCCATGCGTTGTTTCGCAACCGTTCCCTCTTCAAAATGCCGAGACGTTTTACCTAATTCTTCCCAAATTCCATGAGCAGAAAGAGGCGTGCTAAATTTTGTAGCTAGCACCGAGAACTTCTACAATGACGCCGATGACGTAAGGAAAACCACTCGGGTCATTGAAAAACATCGCAGAATTCGAAGAACGCATTCTCTCTAGACTCCGTGTTTTCACAACATTGCAAAACGGTTATTTGCCAAAGTGAAAAGCCAAAAACAACTCCATCGACTCTATTTGCTCGAGAAAAAGGGGACACTCACTGTGAAATCCTTGTTTGGACATTTGAGCATCCCTTCATTCTCCTTGTGACATCGCAACGTTGGTTATTTCAATTCAATCTTCTGCATGGATACTCCGTCGTCGTATTTGTCCGTGGACAGACGCCAGTTGCCAAGCATCGGTTCCCTGTTTGACCGTGGTCGCAACGCATCCTGTTCAGATTCCGTATTGTCACAACGATTTGACACAGTTTTCTTTCGAAGTGGAACGTCGAACGACGACCCCAGTGGGCGAACAATCTCAAACATGAGGAATTGGTTTTTTTATCCGTGTCTCGACTGGTGCTTCGACGTTGCTAATTCCAATCCGTCCGTCCACTCGCATTGCCATCCAATTGCGTCTATGAGTCAGTACTGCAATGCTTCATCGCTCAGTCGTTGCAATTGACGGTTCTCCCGATTTGTCGTGAGTGCATCATCTGAAATTTGGAAATCAACCAGTGAAAGCTAAGAGTTGTGAAATTACCTCTGAAATCGTCTTCTCAAAATTATCCCTTTCACACGAACTCGTATGTTTCTTGAAGTCTGCTATCTATCGGTCTTGCGTGTGATGGTTTGATCCGCTTGCCGATTGTTTTGTTGACATCTTTAGTGTTCCCGTGCTCATCGTTTGAAAGTTCATTTGTTGAATCTGGAAGAAGAAAGTGTTGGAAAGCGTGGGAGGGAAATAAACGGACATGCAACACAAGACGACGACGACAACAATGACGACGGCCGCACTTTTTCATGTGTTTATTCGTCCACCGCGCGCGTAGTCCTCTCGGACAAACGGAACTATTTTTTCTTGGACTGAATTTCCAGATTGCTATGAGAATATGAAGTGAATTAGAAAAAACCGACTTTCAGAGTAAACGACTAGACAATGTGAGTCTTTTGAAACAAAATCTCTAGAAAATAAAACAGAATTTTACAAAAGGACGGGAACAAAAAAATCCGTTCTCATAGTCCGTGAAAGCGGTTGGGCAATTTCGTCACGGAAATCAACGTCAATCAGTGAAGAGTGCTTACTTTGCGCGTATCTAGGCTGAAATATTGTATCTGAAACCACTTCGGAGACACAGCGAACTTCAGCAACACGAAACCAATACGCGCAGTCGCAACGCCGTCGGGTCGGTCGGCATTGACGGAGTGACGATTGATTTCAATTCAACAGTTGTGGCGGTTCGAAAAATTCGAGACACGGAGCAGTGTCGACCAAAATAGCAGTCGTAATCGCGGTTGTGGTAGTGTAGCTGGTGCTTGGTTCTTCTCTACAGCTCTTGAGCGCTTCTGAGAAAGTTATGCTATCCGTATCAATTGCAAAGAAAATGCGTTGTGATAGTCAGAGAAAACGGTTACGCAACTTTGTCACAGAAACCAACTTCAATCAGTTGATGAGTACAGTACTTACTTTGCGTGTATCGATGTTGAAATGTTGTATACCAATTCAGAGGCATAGTGTACTTCAGCGACACGAAACCAAGACGCTCAAACGCAACGACGTTAGGTCAGTCGGCGTTGACGGAGTTACGATTGATTTGATTGCATTAGAAACATCAGTTCGGAATAGTTAGATGTAGATACCATGATTTTGTCTCGGAACATTCAAAAAAGAGAACAGTGTCGGAAACGTTGCAGTCGGGGGTTGCGGTTTTGGTTGTGTAGCTGCTGTTTCGTTTCGGTGGCTGCTTTCTGAAATTTTGAGATATCAGCATACGGCGCTTGTGTTCCCGGCAGCTTTCCCGTTTCAAAAATTGTCGTAGAATGTCTAGAAATAGTTTCAGGTACTTTTATTTCAACACGTTTGGGACTGGAAACGGAAATGAATCATCAAAAAATCAATATCTTCTAATTTCAGGTGGGGTATCGACAATTATTCATGTGATCGATGTATGGGGTGAAATGGTTGGAGTGTGGCAGAGAGTACTGCGACTTGTTGAACGGATGCGTTGTGTATTCCGACTCGGGGAGGCCGACCGGGATGACCTTGATCAGAACGTGAGAAATAAAGTCTTTTTCACGGATTCTGTGGAAGAGCAGTTGCCTATCGGCGTCGATCATCCGGAGCAAGAGATGGTCATCACTGTTTTGACTGAAATCTCTCAGTTTTTGGCTGATATTTTGAAAAATTCTTACATGATTTTGTCCCGAAATTCGTTGACATATGATTCAAGAAATGGCCAGAAGATCAGCTCGATTGACTTTCCAATAGGCGTATGCGTTTCGAGCCACGTTCTGATAGTGGGATGGATCGCTTCTGGATTTCTAATGTTCGCTAATTCCATGTGTTCGGCGCCGAGAACCTATATTTTAAATAAATAAAGTTATTGATTGGGAAGTTATAAACTCACAGCCGGAAGCTGCAACACATTTTCGTTTGTGTCTCCGAAACGTGAGGTGTCGAACGCATTTTCGCGAGTTGCCGGATAGCGGCAATAGAGTCGATAAGCGTCGATGCTGACACTTTTTAGTCCAACGCAGTTTTTCAGAATGAATACATTCACTTCCCAATTCTCCCCGCAAACGAACCGCTCGAATCGGAATGGAACGAGCTGAGCAATGCCTTGGGAAGAAAACTCTCTGGGTGGACGAAAGTTGTTGAAGAAGAAACATTTAACGTCGCATGTTGCGAAAATCCTTCTCATTGTTTCTTCAAATCGCTCAGCGGAGCCTATATGATCTAGTTGAAATTCGAATCGGACACGGTGGTCGCCAACAAGACTATATCCTTTAATGTAACAACAATCGAGTGAATATCTGTCGACTCGCATTATATTCGTCTCGACTCGCAAGCCGTTCAAGGGGAACTTCTTTCTCTCAACCATTTCTTTGTCGATTTTCGAAGCAGCGGCAAGACGGGTTCTGACATTATTCCGAATGGAAGCAGGACAAATATAAATGATTACCTTGTTAAGAAATCCATTCGTTCAAGCACTTCTTCTTTCATTTCATTAGGCAGAATCGACCAATTACTGTCCTCTTCTGGGTTGTAGCCGACTTCCTCTGACGTCGCAATCACATTTTTTGTGGCATTTTCGAGATTTTCCGGTGTAGACGGAACCATAGTGAACGGGGGTTGCATCTTTAACAAATGTTACGAATTATCAAGTTTTTTTTGGAAACAAATAAGAAATAAGGACAAACACGTCTCAGACAAAAATGGAAAATCAATATGCGTTGTGCGGAGAAATAACGCATGCGGAGGCAGTGGAAAATAACGCATAAGAGGCAGAGGAGGAGGCAGAGGAAAACAACACAGCGACAGCAAAGGAGAGCAATCTTGTACTGTTAGATGCGGACGCCCTCTAGATAAGAAACGTGAGGTGAGAGAGCAAATCGCAAAGCACATAGATGATGATGCTTCAAAGAAATTGTTTGCGTAAAAAGAATGGAATAAAAGTGCCTCCAACCCGACAGTTGTTGTCAGCGTTCATAGTTTATAGTAAAAAATGTTTTGAATGAGAACCAAATTGGTATAACATTTAGAGTTGAGCTAAACTTCTTGGTTCCAGATTCCTACTTCCTCAAGGATTTCACCAATCGTCGCTAGCTGCAAGAGACAGCCTGTGCTAAGAAGGATGAACCGTGTTTTTTGCAGCATGCATGTATCTAATCTTTTGGTCGAATTAGACAGAGTTGACTAATGCAGCAATTGAATTCGATGACAAGGAAGGAAAAAGAGCTCAATTGAGACAGTATCAAACAAAACTGGAAGAGTGTTGGAAGTAAGACACTCTTCACAGATTTGGCCATTACTATCAAACGAGCACAGTCTTTGTCGTGTGTTGGATAACGTTGGATAGGAATCGTCTGTTCTTGAATCAGCCACGCTTGTTTCAAAGTCTACGTTACGGCTGTAATCGGCTGGGTTTGCAGTGATCCACCCGATACGTCACAGCAAAATGATTAACCAAGCGATCAAAAACGTTTTGGTGTGGGAGTTGCTGCACAAAAAGCAGATCTATTCGTTGCGAGAAATCTGTGAAGCAAATGCAAATACATCGACGCTTTTTCGGTCAGGTCACGGAAGAGAAGAGGATGGCCAATTCACGTCGAAAGGCAGTTGTGAAATGTCCGTGTTATAGCATTTCTCGTTTTTCTCCTGATTGCGAAATCGTTGAGGTGGAAAAGCGACGTGACAAATGGTGATGAGTTTCAGCACTCATTGAACAATGGAACACTCCAACGAGGTGTTCTCTCCGGTTAACGATCAAAATGAATGCAGACGACGAACAGTCTGAAAATTGAGCAATTCTTTTTTTCTTGAACGATAAACGATACTCACTGTAATATCTTTATGAAAGTTACGATTCCCAACATTTGGGCAACATCTTCGCAGTCTCTTCGTGATATCCATCCGTTCTCAGCTCTTATCCATGCTTTTCATTCTTATCATTCTCAGTTGAACGGAACCAGCAGCCGCTCGAGCATTACGATGTGTTCCGTGTTACCTACGAATTTCGCAATCGTCCCGACTTCGAACTGCCAAGAGATTGCCGACGAATTCTTCCCAAATGACATGAGGTATGACGCGTGCTAAGTTTGCTAGCTAGCACCGATAACTCCGCCAATGACGCCGATGACATAAGGAAAACCACTCGGGTCACTGAAAAACATCGCAACACTCGAACAACGCATTTCCTTCAGATTCCGTCTTATCAGAACATCTCAAAACGGTTATTTGCCAGAGTAAAGAGCCAAAAACAAATCCATCGACTGTTTTTGCTCGAGAAAAAGGGGACACTCACTGTGATAGCCTTGTGAGAGTGGCGATTCTGAACATTTGAGCATCCTTGCATTCTCTTTGTGACATCGCAACGTTTTTGATTTTGATTCGTCTCCGTTCAGTTTTGTTGTATGTTGCGTAGAGCCTCGGTCACGACCAAAATGTGCAATCTTCTGCATGGATACACCGTCGTCGTTGTTATTCGTCCGTGGACAGACGCCAGTTGCCAAGCATCGGTTCCTTGTTTGACCTTGTGAGAAAACCATACTGGTCGCAACGCATCCTGTTTAGATTCCGTACTGTCACAACGTTCTGACACAGTTTTCTTTTGAATTGCAACGTCGAACGACGAATCCAGTGGGCGAATTACTTGAAACTGGGCATTCTTTGTGACTGATAAATATCGGAAACCTTGTTTTTGTGCATCCGTGTCTTGACTGGTGCTTCAACGTTGCTAATTACAATCCGTCCGTCCATTTTCATTACCATCCAATTGCGTCAACGGGTATGTGGTGAGTACTGCACTGCTTCATCGCGCAGTCGTTGCAATTGACGGTACTACCAATTCGTCGGCATTGTGAGTGCATCATCTGAAATTTGGAAATCAATTCGTGAAAGCTAGGAGCTGTAAAGTTACCTCTGAAACTGTCTTATCAAAACAATCCCTCTCACACAAACTCGTATGTTTCTTGAAGTCTGCTATCGGTCTTGCGTTTGATGGTTTGATCCGATTGCCGAGTGTTTTGTTTAAGTTTGAGTGTTCCCGTGCTCATCGTTTGAAAGTTCATTTGTTTAATCTGGAAGAAGAAAGGGTTGGAGAGCGTGGCAGCGAAATAAACGGACATGCAACACAAGACGACGACGACAACAATGACGACGGCCGCACATTTCCCCTGTTTTCTCGGCCACCGCGCGCGTAGTCTCGGACGAGCGGAACTATTTTTTCTTGGACTGAATTTCCAGATTGTTATGAGAATATGAAGTGAATTGGAAAAAGAGTAAACGACCAGACAATGTGAGTTTTTTAAAACAAGATCTCTAGCAAATAAAGCAGCATTTCACGAGACGACGGAAACAGAAACACCGTTTTCGTTTTCCGTGAAAGCGGTTGGGCAACTTCATCACGGAAATCAACGTCAATCAGTTGATAAGTAGAGTATTTACTTCTCGTGTGTCTAGGCTGAAATAGTGCATCTGAAACCACTTCAGAGACACAGAAAACTTCAGCGACACAAAACCAATACGTGCAGTCGCAACGGCGTTCGGTCGATCGGCATTGATGGAGTTACAATTGATTCCATTGCAACAGTTGTGTGGCGGTCCAAAAAATTTGGAAGTAGAGTTCATGATACTGTCAAGCACAATTGGAACATTTGAGGCACGGAGCAGTGTCGGCTAAGATAGCAGTCGTGATCGCGGTTGTGGTCGTGTAGCTGGTGTTTGGTTCTTCTCTACAGCTCCTGAGCGCTTCCGGAAAAGTTATGCTATCCGTATCAATTGCAATTGTTTCAGGCAAAGTTCTTGTTTCTGAGGCTGTCATATTATGTTTTGAAATATCTCAAGGTACTCTGATTTCAACAGGTTTGAAGCTCAAAAGAAAAAACGAAAACATGAAAATGAGTGTATATTTATTATCAACAGGACAATATACGAGGGAATCTCAGTAATGGGGAGGATCCGGAAATTGACGGAAAGTATTGAACTGCGGCAGAGTGTACTGCCACTTATCAAATGGAAGAGTTGTGTATTCCGACTCGGGGAGGCCGACCGGGATCACCTTGATCAGAACGTGAGAAATCCAGTCTTCTTCACGAATTCTGTGGAAGAGCAGTTGCCGATCGGCGTGTTCCATCCGGAGCAAAAGATGGTCATCACTTTTTTGACTGAAATCTGTTAGTTTTTGACTGATATTTGGAAGAATTCTTACATGACTCTGTTCTCGAACTTGGTGGCAATTGATTCGAGAGTTAGGCCGCCCCATAACCATCTGAGCTCGATCGATTTTCCTACAGGTGTGCGCCTTTCGAGCCAAGTTTGAATAGTGGGGTGGATCACTTCTGCTTTATCAATGTTCGCGCATTCCATGTGTTCGGCACCGCGAACCTAGAATTAAGATAAATAAAGTAATTGATTGTGAAGTTATAAACTCACAGCCGGAAGCTGGAACACATCTTCGCGACTTGCCGGATTGCGGCAATAGAGTCGATAAGCGTCGATGCTAACACTTTTCAGTGCGACGCAGTTCTTCAGAACAAACAAGTTCACTTCCCAATTCTCTCCGCAAATGAACCGCTCGAATCGGAATGGAGCGAGCTGAGCGATGCCTTGGGAAGAGAACTCATTGGGTGGACAAAAGTTGTTGAAGAAGAAACACTTGACGTCACAGTCTCGGAAAATCCTTCGAATAGTGCTTTGGAATTGTGTAGTGAAGCGTTTACGATCGAGCCGAAACTCGTATCGGACGCGGCGGTCACCGACCAAGCTGTGTCCGGCAATACGGCAGTCAACTTTTGTTGTCCTGATTTCCAAGCCGTTCAGTTTGAACTTCTTCTTCTCCACGATTTCCTTCTCGGTTTTTGAAGTAGCAGCAAGGCGTTTTCTGAATATATTTCGAATGACAGCAGAATAACTAACAATACATACATCGTTATGAGATCCATCCTCTGCAAAACTTGCTCCTTCATCTCATTGGGCAGAATCGACCAATTCGTGTCATCCTCTGGGTCGTAGCCGACTTCTTCTGACGTCGCAACCACATTCCTGGTCGCATTTTCAAGGTTTTCCGGTGTTGCCGGAACAATAGTGAAGGGGTATTGCATCTTAAAAGAAAATAGTAATTTTTGAAGTTTACTTATGGAAACGAAAGCAAATAAAGACATTTGTCGGATGCGTTCCTTGCAACGCATTCGGCATGATAGATAGCAAAAGTATGACGTGACTCAGAGAAAAACAGAAGATCGATATTTAGGTGGCAAGAGAACAGCACACAACACGGCGAAGGAAAGCGGCATATCTTCGCGCTGTCCATGCTGTCTTGCTTTTCTTAATGAGGAGGAAACCTGTGCGATTGAACGGAAGAACAACTTGTCGAAAGATCAGCCGACACATGTGAGCAAGCTGGAGCTGACGAAAAGTTGTATTTTTTGGGAGAAACACTTTGCAAATCTGCCGAATTCCCACAGAAAAAGAATTTGATCTTTGAACTTTTGAAATTCCTCAAAATCCCAGACACCAACACACGAACGGTTGGTTCCCAGCGGTTCCTTGGGAACCGGTGCAGTATGGGAACGAGTAGTCGCATAAATAGCGCGACGACTAGCTAGAAACCACCAACAAGGATGACTTCCCTACTGCCACTTCTTCTCGTCTTTGCCATTGTCGTCGGAGCAAGCTGTAATATGTGCCCTGTGAGCATCGAAACGAACGCGAAAAATCTGGTCAGAGCAATTCGTGAAACTGCTGTTAAGAGAGACGATGTGGTTCTGAGAAAGCTGTTTGCGTACGAAGGGTGGACTAAAACCGCCCCCAATCCAAAAGTTGTTTCTGGTGAGGAGAGCTCAAGATTTGGAGAAAATAATGGATTTTTCAGATGAGGACCTTCGAAAGTACACGATGATCGTCGTAGTTGACAAAATGATGGCGGCATACAGCGTTTGGGAACAGGGAATTTATGCGTCGTTCATCGGTGTCGACGGCACAATAACCACGTTGAGAATGCGCGATGTACAACCAGTAAAAACACTTCCGACAAATCTAAAACTTTCAGAGTTGGGATCATCATTTCGGCCATCGGTTCCTGATTCCTCAAGGAAATTCTACCATCCGTCGTTCGCTGTCGGCAGAAGGCAACCGTACCGAGAAAGCTAACTAGTCCGTTTTGTCTTCTCGAATATAACGATGTTAACAGATAAAGTATTTTGCATTCAATGACAAACAAGAAAAGAAGGCTCAAGTCAGACAGTATCAAACAAATCTGGAAGAGTGTCGGATGGAGAACACTCTTCACAAATTTGGCCACTACTATCAGACGAGCACGTTTTACTTCTGAAATCGCTTGCTCTTCGTGTTCCGAATCAGTCACGTTCTCTTTGAGGTCGTTTTTCGTTGCGGTGTCGGCTGGGTTCTCGGTTCCTCTCCGCGGCGGATGCGGAATTGGAGATGTAGACTGTTTGTTTGCAGAACCAGCGCCTCCGCACGATTGGATTGTCAGTTCCATGCCATATCTTTGGCGCCGAGAACTTAGATAAAGATGATTGAAGTTATTGATAGTAAAGTTATGAACTCACTGCTGGAACACATCTTCGGAGCGCTTCTAGCCTCTGAGTCGGAAGACATCGATAGTGACATTTTTTGAGTGCGACGCAGTTCCGCAGTCATCGAAGAACATCACAGCACTCGAGTAATGCATTCCCTCTAGATTACGTGTTTTCACAATGTTTCAAAACGGTTATTTGCCGAAATGTCTGTGATATCTTCGTGACAGCGGCGATGCTGAACATTTGAGCATCCTTGCATTCTCCTTGTGACATTGCAACGTTGGTGATTTCAATTCATCTCCGTTCCGTTCGGCTATGACCTTGTGAAGAAACCATACTGGTCGCGACGCATCCATTTCAGATTCCGTACTGTCACAACGTTTTGACCCAGTTTTCTTTTGAATTGCAACATAAAACGACGAATTGAGTGGGCGAACTACCTGAAACATGAGATGATTTCTTTCCGACTGATTAAAAGTCAATTACACACTTTGCAGTCTTTGTGACAGTGATAATATCGAACGCCTTAGCAGCATTCCTTAATCTTCTCATGATACGGCGAGGATGCTGGTTTCCTCTTTCCGAACGTGTTCTACTTTCTAACGAACAAGGTTCATGAGAATATTCGGGACGGGACATCTTCGCCATTCGATCTACACGTGAAGCTTCGGCAGATAAGCACATCGCACTTGTTCGCATCTCAAGAGTCCATTCGCCGAGCATCAAAATGTCAATCGCGAATCATTCAGACGAATCGAGTGAAGCACTCGCAACCGTGCTTTCGAGCAAGCGCCAATGAGGTTGTAACGTCTTTCGCACTGCTCCTTCGTCTGATTCCAAAACAGCTGTAGTCGAGTGCAGAAGCCGTCCGACTGCCGAGTAGACTGATTCGGATTGCCGAGCACCCGTTTTCAGTTTGATGCTTCAATGTTTTCAGATCTCAATCCGTGCATCCATTCGTATTCCCATCCAATTGGAACAACAGCTCCGTCGCCCAGTCTCTGCTAATGGGGCGCTTTTCCCAATTCGTCGTCGTTGTGCCATTCCACGAGAAAAATAAAGAGCGAATCATCTGAAATGATATTATCAACCCGTGAAAGCTAGAAGTTGTGAAACTACCTCCGAAACTGTCTTCTCAAATCGATTCCTCACACACGAACTCGTGTGTTTCTTGGAGTCTGCTATCGGTTTTGCGTTTTATGCTTCAATCCGATGGCCGGTTGTTTCGTTGACATTTTGAGTGTTTCCGTGATCTTCGTCTGAAAAATAATTTGTTAGATCTAAAATAAGAGAGTCTTGGAGAGCGCGGAAGCGAAATAAACCGACTTGCGACACAAGGCGACGACGACAACAACAACGGCCGCACTTTTTCACTGTTTTCTCGGCCACCACGCGCGTAGTCCTCTCGGACAAACGGAACTATTTTTTCTTGGACTGAATTTCCAGATTACTATGGGAATATGGAATGAATTTGAAAAAGCGGACTTTCGGAGTAAACGGTCAGATTGATCACTGCTATCAGCCACTACTATCAGACGAGCACGTTTTACACCGTGTTTTCTTGGAATCGCTTGCTCTCCGTGTTCTGATTTAGTCACGTTCCCTTCGAGGTCGCGGCGTCTACGAGATGGCTTGGATCTCGGTTTCTCTCCGCGGCTGAGTTTCAGCGATCCTCCCCAAGTTCCCGAAGTTGTGTTGAAAGAGCCAAATGGTGGTTTCCGTGAAGAGTCGCCTGTGAGAATGTGTTGAATTCCGTTCATGATGCCGTTATCTGCAGAATAAAGTTGGCAGTCGTATTCTTTCGCAGACTCGCCCAATCGGAGTGGATCTAACTGAAAGTCACGAGCTGAAAGTCACGAAAAAGAAGATATCGAGTGTCTTGAACACGTTCACTTATAGTTCTCTAAAATTTTTTTCCCATTTCGATTTATTGAAAATAATTCTTAAAAAGCAATTGACTGGTGACCAAAAAAAAGGGGGCAAATTTAAGGATTTGATTAACATATTCAAAAAGACGGGACCTGAAGGGAAGGAACGGGATCTGATGGGGGAGAAACGGGACATGGTGGGGGAATGGCGAAAGAAGGCAAAGTGTCGACAAATACTTGTGAGAGAGAATGTTGGGGGGAGGGAAGGGGGCGAATTACGGGAAATTGAGGGAGAGGAGTTTCGAATAATAACAAAATAAATAATCAGGGGTCCTAAGAAATTAAATGAAAATTTTTTTAGAAGACAAGAGGGTTGTATAACATTTAAGGGAATAAAAGCCAATTTGATGAATTAATGAATAGGTATGGAAAGGATTGAATACGATAGATATAGTGGGATGAGCATAATACGTTTGAAAAGCTTACGGCACATAGTCAGATGATTCGTTGTCAATAGAAATAACTCCCGATGGAGCTACATGACTATGTGCCATAAACCTTGGAAGCTTACTCGAAACGAGCTCGCTTCTCCACTGGCTCGGCGTCGGCTGGAACGGCAGCTTGGACGGCGGGTTCCTGGTTGACGTTGGCTGGGAGAGCATTGAGGAAGGCGGCGGCCATTTCTGCAGCACGCTGGACGTCGACGTCTGGGACGGCGGCTTCCTGCTCGGCGACGCCTGGAGCGGCAGCTTCCTGGTCGGCCACGACCAGAGCAGCAGCCTCCTGATCGACGACGGCTGGGGCGGCGACATCTTGTTGGACAACGGCTGGGGCGGCAGCTTCCTGGTCGGCCACGACCGGAGCAGCAGCCTCCTGGTCGATGACGGCTGGGACGGCGGCTATCTTGACGGTGGCGATGGCAGCTCCGACTGCTTCTGCCAAGCCAGCAGCCAACTCCTTCTCGGCACTCATGTCCTTCGAGGATGAAGCCAAGAGTCCGAGTTGGTCGGCCACTTCTTGGCGGATGGCTTCTCGGAGTGCCGGAACCAGAGCTTTCTGGAGCGCGGCCTGGATGACGGTCTCGGTGGCGGATTCGAGGACCTTCGTGGCAGCTTCTTTCCCAGCATCGGCTCCGGCGGTCATCGCGCTGATGCCAATCGCATCGAACGCGGCCTGGAACTCGGCGTTGTCCAGAACTCTGGTAGCCAGCAGGTTGATTGGCACTACATTTGCCGCCTGCTCTGCTGCAAATTGAGCAGCTTGAGCTTCAATTTGGCCGGCTCGAGCCTTCCTGCAGGCTTTCACAGCTGCTCTTGTCGAAGCTTCGAGAGCTGCTTCTCGGGAAGGCCCTGCCTTTGGCACGGCACAGAGAAATTGAATCTCGTCGTCATCTCCAGGCCCCGGTGGCTCAACGATCGGGAACGCCGGTTCCCCGACGGCAGCCACTGGCGGGACGGCGTATGGATGATGATGAGCCAGCTGGAGGATGGCAGCCAGTTGCTGAGCATCGAGGGGAGCGATGAGCCCCGGAAATCCGGGGAGAGCAGCAAGTGCTTGGAGTGGGCCGTTGGCTCCAAAAGCTGGGGCATCGGCTCCAACAGCTGGGACTCCAACGTCAATCTGCTGGTCGACATCCGAGTCGCCATCCAAATCAACTGCCACGGGGCTTGGAGACCTAAAAATGGTAATGTATTTCTAAAATATATGTCATTAACACTAACCGGTCTCGGATGACCTCGTCGTCTGATTCCTCTCCTTCGTCCGATCCCTCCGGATGTTCCGGAATAGCCGGTCTCACGGGCATCACGTTCTGCACGATGAAGTTTTGGCCGAAGTGTGGCGGACGGAGAAAACGCTGTTGAATCGGCAGATTGTCCTCAGCCTCCTCCTCATCCTCATCTTCGTCCTCCTCTTCCTCATCCTCGCCATCGTCTTCCTCCTCTTCCTCATCTTCTTCATCCTCTCCTTCCTCGACGTCGACGATTTCTTCCTCATCCTCTTCTTCCTCATCCTCTCCTTCCTCGTCGTCGACAACTCCTCCCTCCCTGACTTCGACGACGTCTATTTCTTCTTCGTCATCGCTGGACACCTCGTACAGGACAGCCTCTTCGACCGGTGCTCCAATTGGCGCCTGCTCGACTTCTTCGACGCCATGATCCCTAGAAATGTTTCATTTATCCCTGTCAGATCGGATTCCAAAACTTACGGCGACATTCCCAGCAGATCTCCTTCGCTGATGACCGAATCGGGAGAAGCAGCGTGCTCGAAGTCGGCGCGGAGAAGCTCCTCTTCGTCGATAACAAAATCAGACATTGCGGAGAACGTTGAAGTCTGCAAGTCAGAGAGTTCAGAACAGAAGTTATTATAGTAGGAGTAAAGATAAGAATCGAGTGAAATGGTCGATGAAAAGATAAGAAAGAGAAGAACGGAGACCACGCTGCGAAGAAAAATGTCTCGAGAGAGTGAGAAAGAGAAAGGCAGAGAAACGCATAACTGTTATGAATGGCCGAACCGTGTTGCTGTTGTGTTGCACAACGTGTCCATCAAGACAGAGGTTATGTGCCCTCCACTAGAAGCATACACAACACATGCATTCTCGCTCGCTCTCGCTCTCTTGCCACCTATCACATGTAACACTATCTCGCTCATTGATTTTCTTGGCCGGGGGGCAGTCGAACGGCACCGACAGAGAAGAGAATTGAAATTGGCACTTCCATAGTGCATTTCAGACGACAGAGAAAGATGAAGCATGAGAGAGGGGAGACGTAGGCGATGTAGAGCGAAATTGTGGGTTAGAAGGCAAAAACGAAAAGAAAAAACACGGGATATAAGAGATTATAGAAGGGGAAATTGAAGGAGAAACAAGCGGAAACATAGTTATTGCGAGAAATCGAGAAAGTGAAGAACGAGCGAATGCCGACGGAAAAAAAAGAAGAATTAGTAATGATGACTGATAAAAGATAGAAAACGCCCAGTGAAACCCTGATGAATAAGTAAAACTGGTTTTTTTCTTGCGTCCAGTGCGTCGGAACGAATTACTCATGGAAGCAACTGAAGAATCGGACTGAGTATGAAAAAAATGAAAACAGAGAACGATTTCAGGAGAACAATCGTTTTTTTTTTGAAAATGAGTACTGCCGCCGTGATCAATTAACCGAGGACTATCTCTAGTCAGTCAAAAATCAGTCGGCAACATCTTGATGCCAACGAGAAAGAATTTCAGTTACAGTTTGGGATCTTATCTTCGATCATTACAATCCTCATTCTGGAAAAACGTCGAGCACGGAAAACAATGACGCAAGTGAACGAAAGCGAAGGAAAAAAGTGTTCGGGAGCATATTCCTCGTCGCGCAAATTATTTGTCGCGTGCTGTTTTGTGTTTCAGAGGAGCTAAAAGATACATTTTTGGCGTTTTTTGAAATGCATTCTTTATCTGCCAGAGCGGCGTCTTGAGAGGATGAAAAGGACTTCGGCTTGCACAATGAATTAACACATTTATTTTTAAAATTCGAGTCAAACAGGGTACTGACGACTGACGACGAGAGTGGGCACTTTTGCACGCATTTTCTTCGCTCCGTTAAGTGAATTGGCTCATTTCACTTTGAAAAACTGTTCTTCTCGGCATAATTGGTTTGCAAAGTGACTCCACTCAAAAACACTTCTTGAGAGCTCCGTTTAACCGAGATTTCTTGTCTCGAACAACAGTCGTCACCGGAAACGAGACAGAGACACTAAATATGGTTGAGTGCGACATGACATTCCTGCCGGCGGACTTGATTCTTATGATTCGGTGTTTCATGGCTAATTGAGCCGAGTGAAACATCTCTAGATGCGGAGGTGAATGCAGAAAACTTTATCAAACATTATTGTCACATTTGACAAGAGAATTAGAAGCAGACATGAGGCAACGGGCACCAAGGTCCCTTCTTCTCTTCCTTGATGTGTCGTACCGAGCGCGATTGACGTCCGGGAGAGTCTTCGTTGCGAGGAGTCGAGAAGTCGTGGCCGGTCGGGCTCGCCGAGCTCTGAAAAACATACGATTTCAGATAAATCGGGGTTATTGCGAGTACCGGATGAGCCAGTTCGTTCGAATCCTGAGCCGGAAGATCCTGAGCCGGAAGAGAGGCCATGGCTCCGACGATGAAGAAGCAGATGAGAAGAAGTGATACCAGGGAAGTCATCCTTGTTGATGATTTCTGGCTTGGCGACTCGCTATTTATACAGGCATCGCTCCCATACGGAGGAGGTTCCCAAAGCGGTGCTGAGAACCAGAGAGCGGTTCCCAGAAGAAGATGGGAGACCGTTCCTGCGGTGGTGTTTGATATTTTGAACATTTTGTGCTTGCTGTTCAAAAATCAACATCGGATTTCCAGGTTTTGCTCCGTTTACAAATGGAACTGGAAGCCAAGGGTTGAATTAATGGGTTATTTGAAAATGGGAGTGTCCTTCCAATCTACTTCTCCAAATCTCCATGAACAAAGCCATTTCGACTATTCAGTGACCAGCAGCTGTGACCATGTACTTCCATCTGCTGTATGCCACACGTTTTTTCCTGATACTTTACCTCCGCACTCGTTCAAATACGGAACCGGATAATCATTTATGACTAATTAAACGTGACTGATTTAAAACACGGAGAACAAGCGATTCCAAGACAACACGACGTGAAACATGTTCGTCTGATAGCAGTGACCAATGCAGTGACCGTTCACTCTGTAAAGTCCGCTCTTTCAAATTCATTCCATATTCCCATAGTAAACTGGAAAATCAGAATTCCGTATCTGCCGCGGAGAAGAACCGAGAACCCAGTCAACTCGCAGACGTCGCGACGAAAGACGACCTCGAAGGGAACGTGACTGATCGGGAACACGGAGAGCAAGCGATTCCAAGAAAAAACGGTGTGAAACGTGCTTCTCTGATAGTGGTGGCTGATAGAAGTGACGGCTCCGCGACGTTTTGCCACTGTGTCATCTCGCCACTGTGCAGTTTTGCCACTATTACAAGTTTCGTCACCGGCCACCTCGTCACCAGCCATTTTGCCACTATGCCATTTTGCCACTGGTCTAGAAGAGCCAAAAATGCACTCATTTTTAGGTTTTTTGTGGAAAATCAGAGTGAAATCGAAACAAAATGGAGTCTAATTGCAAATATTGAGTACCTATACGAAATCCTACTGATTTTGTAAGAAGAAAAACAAGAAAACTAGTGTTTTGAGTGAGTGGCAAAATGGCACAGTTGCGAGATGGCTGGTGGCGAGATGGCACAGTAGCGAAATTTGACATAGTGGCGAAATGGCATAGTGGCGAGTTGGCTGGTGGCGGAACGTCACGGAGCCGCAGTGACCATTCTGACCGTTCTTTCTGAAAGTCCGCTCTTTCAAATTCATTCCACATCCACATAGTCATCTGGAAATTCAGTCCAAGAAAAAATAGTTCCGTTTGTCCGAGAGGACTACGCGCGCGGTGGCCGAAAAAACAGTGAAAAAGTTCGGCCGCCGTTGTTGTTGTCGTCGTCGTCTTGTGTTGCAAGTCTTTTTGTTTCGCTTTTGCGCTCTCCAACTTTTTTATTTTTCCAGATTCAGCAAATGAACTTTTCGGCGATGAGCACGGAATACTGAGAATGTCAACAAAAAACTCGGCAATTAAGTTGAAGCATGGAACGCAAGACCGATAGCAGACTCCAAGAAACACAAGTTCGTGTGTGAGGAATCAATTTGAGAAGACAGTTTCGGAGGTTCACAACTCCTAGCTTCACAACTCCTAGCTTTCACGGGTTGATAGTATCATTTCAGATGATGCACTCTTTATTTCTGTCGCAAAGTGGCACAACGACGACAAATTGGGAACAGCGCCATTATCAACGTCTGAGCGACGGAGCTGTGCAGTAGCCGTCACGAACTCATAAACGCAATTGGATGGGAATACGAATGGATGCACGGATTGGGAGCTGAAAACATTGAAGCATCAGACTGAAAACGGATGTTTGCCAATTCGAATCGGTCTACTCGGCAGTCGGGCGAACTCGACTACAGATGTTTTGTTCTCGACTACAGATGTTTTGAGCATTTTGGAATCAGGCGAAGGAGCAGTGCAAAGGACGTTACAACCTCATTGGCGTTTGCTCAAAAGCACGAGTGCGAGTGCTTCACTCGATTCGACTGAATGATTCGCGATTGACATTCTGATGCTTGGCGAATGGACTCTTGAGATGCGAACTAGTGCGATGTGCCTGTCTGCCCAAGCTTTACGTGAAGATTGAATGGCGAAGATGTCCCGTCCCGAATATTCTCATGATCACTGCTCGTTAGAAAGTAGAACACATTGAAAGTGAGGGCACCATTTAGGAATCAGCATCCTCGTCGTATCACAAAAAGATAAAGGAACGCTGCTAAGGTTTTCGATAGGTCACAAAGACTGCACAGTGAGTAATTGAGTTTTCCTTAATCGGGAAGAAACTCTCATGTTTCTGGTAGTTTGCCCACTGGATTGGTCTTCGACGTTCCACTTCAAAAGAAAAATGGGTCAAAACGTTGTGACAGTACTGAATCTAAACAAAATGCGTTTCAACTGATACGGTTCTCTCAGAAGTTCATAGTCGCTAGCAAGGAAACAGAAAGCAGACAATTCGAAGACGATGCCAGCAAACTAACAGATTGAGAACGACAACGCTGCTGTGAAAACCGGGAACCGATGCTTGGCAACTGGCGTCTTTCCATGGACGAATGGCAACGACGACGGAGTATGCATGTGGAACTTTGCACAATTTGGTCGTGACCGAGACGCTACGCAACAAACAGCAAAGTTGTGGAACTGGACGAAGACGAATTGAAATCACCAACGTTGCGATGTCACAAGGAGAATGCAAGGATGCTCAAATGTTCAGCATCGCCGCTCTCACAAGGAAAACACAGCCACTTCGGCAAATATCCTTTTTGAGACGTTGTGAAAACACGGAATGTAGAGGGAATGCATTACTCAAGTGCTGCGATGTGCTTCAATAACTGCGGAACTGCGTCGCACTCAAAAATGTCACTGTCGATGGCTTCCGAATCGGAGGCAGGTATGAGCGCCGCTTCGAAGGAGTGTTCCAGCTTCCAGTAGTGAGTTCACAACTTTACTATCAATACCTTCAAATCTCCTTATCATAGGTTCTCGTCACCATACAAATGACATGCGTCTTCGTTGGAACTGACAATCTTATCGTGCGAAGGCGATCGTTCTGCAAGTAAACAGTCTACATCTCCAATTCCGCATTCGCCGCGGAGAGAAACCGAGAACCCATCCGACTCGGAGACGTTGCGACAAAAAACGACCTCAAAGAGAACGTGACTGATTCGGAACACGAAGACCGAGCGATTTCAGAAGTAAAACGTGCTCGTCTGATAGTAGTGGATAAATCTGTGAGAAGTGTTCTCCCTCCAACACTCTTCCAGATTTGTTTGATGCTGTCTGATTTGAGCTTACTTTTCTTGTTTGTCATTAAATGCAAAACACTTTATCATCACAACCTTCATTTCAGAAAACGTCGAGCACGGAAAACGATGATGCAAGTGAAAAAAAGCAAAGGAAAAAGTGTTCAGAGCACGTTTCTCGACGCGCAATTGATTTTTGGCGTTTTTTGGAATGCATTCTTTATTTACAAGAGCGACTTCTTGGATGGAGAGGATTTCGGCTTACACAATGAATTAATACACTTCTTGTCGAAATTCGAGTCAAAATAGGTACCGACGACTGACAACGAGAGTAGGCACTTCGAATCCATTTTCGTCGCTCCGTTAACTGAATTGGTTCATTTCACTTCGAAAAACTGTTCTCCTCGGCATGATTGGTTCGTAAAGTAGCTGTACTCGAGACCACTTCTTGAGAGCTTTTTTCATCCAAGATTTTTTGTCTCGAACGACAGTCGTCAGTGAAAAATCCCTAAATACGGACTTGAATGCAGAAAACTTTATCAAACATCATTTTCACATTTGACAAGAGAATTAGAAGCAGACATGCGGCAACGGGCACTAATCCGGCTTCTTTTCCTTGCCGTGTCGTACCGAGCGCGATTGACGTCCGGGAGAGTCTTCGTTGCGAGGAGTCAAAAAGTCTTGGCCGGTCGGGCTTGCCGAGCTCTGAAAAACGTTCAAATTCAGATAAATCTAGGTTTTTGTGAGTACCGGATGAGCCAGTTCGTTCGAATCCTGAGCCGGAAGATCCTGAGTCGGAAGAGAGGCCATGGCTCCGACGATGAAGAAGCAGATGAGGAGAAGTGATACCAGGGAAGTCATCTTTGTTGATGATTTCTGGGTTTCCGACTCGCTATTTATACAGGCACCGTTCCCATACGGAGGAGGTTCCCAAAGCGGTGCTGAGAACTAGAGAGCGGTTCCCAGAAGAAGATGGGAAACCGTTCCTGCGTTGGTGTTTGATATTTTGAACTTTTTGTGCTTGCTGTTCAAAAATTAACATTGGTTTCCCAGGTTTTGCTTTATTTACAGGCGGAATTTGAGGCTGAGGGTAAAATTGATGGGTTATTTGAAAATGGGAGTGTCCTTCTAATCTAATTCTCCAAATCTCTACGAACAAAAGCCATTCCGACCATTCAGTGACCAGCAGCTGTGACCATGTACTTCCATCTTCTGTATGCCGTTCTCTACACGTTTTTCCTAACACTTTACCTTCTCATTCGTTCAAACACGGACCCTGATAATCATAATGTTGATGGATTCAAAAGCTTTCAAAAGTCTTATCTGATTGTTTACCTCGTGGCAGTTGGTACGTTGGGTTTCTCGATCAAAGTCAGCAGCAGGATGTTTCAGCCGAAGACTGGCTTCAACGACCTCACCTCTACGTTTTATACGAATCACATGGTTTTTCGAAGCATCAGATTGGGATTCTGTTTGCAACCGCGGTTGTAGCGAGCATGATGTTTGGAGCGTTTTGCGCAGTTGTACCTTTGAAATTGTGAGTGCTCGGAAAAACAACCAAGTCGGTACAAACTTATAGCGGACACCGGAACGAATTCGTCATTTATGCTCTTTTTCAAATCTTGGCATGTACTGCTAATCATTTCGACAACTTTTCAATTATCATGTTCGGTCGGCTTCTTTCCGGCATTGCGTTCACTATTCTCAACACTTTCTCCGCATCCTGGCTCAACGAAGAATGCTGCTTGGTTGGTTTTCATCCCTGAAAATTATCATGAGTCCAGCGACCATTTCAGCAAGGATTCTCCAACAAACAACTTTCCAGCATCTTGGCGAATGCTTCTTTTGGAAGTCTTCTAGTTGCTATTCTTGCAGGACTAGTTTCTCAATTCCTGGCAGAAAAAGTTGGGCTCTTGTGAGTGTTCATGATTCCTTATCCAATATCACCTGGATTTCAGGGCTCCCTATGATCTCTCTATCCTGATTCTGCTGATTTCGATTACAACAAAAAGAAACTCAGGGTCCGAGAGTAACGGATGTGACAAACCTCTTTCTGTGGGGTTTCGGAGATCGATTCGAGCTTGGAAAGAAGGTTGGCGCCACGAAACAAAAATGATCTGCTTCGGACTCGTACAGTCCGTTCTCGAAGGATTCTTACACCTATTCTCGTTTGAATGGTCTCCAATAATATTCCGTGCTGCTGGTGCTCATACTCTACCTCACGGGCACATCTTTGCTGCAGTTTTGATATCCACTCTCATCGGTTCATCATCTTTTGGATTAGTTGAGAAAAGATCGAACATGAAAGGTTACCACTTCCTGTTAATAGCAGCTGCAGGACTTTTATTGTCAGTTATCGAACCGGACGATTTCCGATATGTGTTCTCCGGATTTCTAGTTTTTGGAGTAAGTTCCAATCGCCGTCACTTCACTAGGAAATCCCTTCGTTTCAGTTCTGCTCTGGTGTCATGTGGAAAACTTTGAGGAGTTTGAGTGAAACTTATACGTCAGAAGAACACAAAACGGCAATCATGCTGATGAGATTTCCTGTCTACTCAATTGTGATCACCATTCTTATACTCGACCTCCCAGTCATTCTCATAACTCAATTCACTGTAGCCTTACTTCTCTCAGCGGCAATTGCACACTACGTCCTCTTCAAGTAAGCGGATTTACACTCTTTCAAACTCAAACGTTATTTTGCAGAAGTTTTGAAAGCGACAGACAGTACGAGAAACTACCACTGACTGAAAATAATCATGATCTCTCATAATTTTGCTGAGGTGCCTTTCAATACAACTTGTGTTCTGATTTCTCGATTTTTTGTTATACGGTTTGCTACACCAATGATATGAACTTGCTACACCAATGATATAGTGCCACGATCACCCATGTTTCTGGAACTTTCAAATTGACATCTCCTCTCTAGATTGTTCACTCGAATTCATTCTTCTGAAAGGACAGATGTCGGTAGCTGATAAGTGACCCTCGCCAAAATGAGAAATGGAAGTAAAAACAGAGTAGTACTGGACAGCGGTCAAATTTTGGGTAGCCATTGATCTCATTCTCTCCTCCCCTCCTCATAGATCGCAAGGAACACCTGTCTGGATCAGATTAGAAGATGAAACCGAGAAAATGAAGCATGTGGTGAAGGAGAGAGAAGAAAAGATATCTATTTGATTGCAAGCTGGCAAACATTTGAGACAAGTCATCAATATGGTATCAGAATAAAAGTGCTCTCTGCCCTATATCAAGTAGTTCCTTCTCGGCCGAGCAATCAAAGCCTGACGGAAAGACCAACTCCAAACCATACTCACTTTTGGATTCGCCAAGTCAATTTTCAACAAGTGTGACAGGAATATGTCTAGTTTTTTCTGACTGAAAGACATTTATTTAGTGTGTGGTTTCTAAAAACTTCAAATAGCAAAAAAACAGTTAGAATGAAACTTCGATACCTAGAAATGCGAGTATCGCTTCTTCGGAAGCTTGGACGATTTTCCTGGGTCTTTGTTGCTTTCTCGGTTTTCTCTTTGATGGGGTTGCTGGAGCGCTGCATTTCACGGCGGCCCTTGAACAATCGTTGATAGTACAGCAGAGTTCGCATTCCTTGGAAGTCTTGATGATGGTGGCGTCGACGATGGTGATGCCGATGGTGGTACAGCCAATGTCACGTACGTCAGGGATTACAGGTACCGTAGTAACATCGGCGGAAATGTTGGTCCGATCAGGAGTTGGAGATCGGGGCATAAAGCGATCCGCTCTCACTCTTGCCCTTTGGTTTCTTGGGGTGTCAACACTTTTGGGTGGTTTAGAAGCGGCTTGCTCTTTCTCGACCTTCCTCTCTGAAACGCAAAAGGTTATGAAACTGCATGAACCTTTGGTTTCAACTCACTTCTCCACTTCTCCTCCTCTTCTTTCTCTTGTTTCGTTGGTCTTCCTCTTTTCAAATACATATTGTATTCTATCTGAAAGCAATACATTATTCTTAATAGGAACAGCAAAAGCAAATACTAATAACAATTGGAAATGGATTGGTCAAGCGTTATCCGAGTGGGAACTAAGAGCAACTGACCTGGTACGAAAAGAGGGCGATAGACTAAATGCAATTAATCATGAAGAAAAAAAACCCCGTCGGGGGCGAACAGTTGCGTTTCGGAACCCCGTGAAATATCGCCGTATCTTTTCGCTAGGAGGGACACATTCTTCCAGCGAGAACTAGTCATTGATCCTGAATTCTTGGCACTGTCCTCGCCACAAAACAGGAAAGTCAGTTACAGTTGTAGTCCGAGTACCAATTCTCGAAATTTTCTTTCTTCGACTCGTTCTCGGAGATCTGTATATTTGAACCAGTCTAGAAGAAGTTTCATTTTCAGTTGCAGTCAGATTTCGGTTACTAGTTGTGTCTGAATCCATGTGCATTCTTGACCACAAACCATTGGTTCATCTTCCTATCCGTCGAACGTATCACAACAGACGTCTAGTCACATTCTCTCTGCGTCCTGGCACGAAAAACTGCTACTCGGTGAGATAACCCGAGTTAACCGAAAATATTGCGGAGAGATATGTGGTCAACATGTGAAAGGGATAAAAATAAAAACCTTCGACCGACCAGGATCTGCCATTGCGCTCAACCCGTCCAGAAGTTTCTGGCTAGTGGGAGAGAGAACCCAACATATCGAAGACCGAACCAAATGACGGGTCATTGTGATCAGAACGTTTATTTTCGAACAAACCATGAAAAAAAGTGTATCGTGCATGGTATCTGTACAATGGTAATACTGTTTGAAAGGTGAATGACGCAAGGAGTTGCAAGACGATAAGTCAATTTCGTCCAGACTTCCGGCTGTTTTTGAATTCCGTTGGTGGTGTCAGGACATCTAGTACAGAATTGTTGTTTACTTACTTACATTCCTCACATTACCTTTTGAGTTCTTGACTGAAAGATGCAAAACTTCTAACCAGAAAGAGACTAGAATAGTTCCAAGTTTCCAGTAACGAGACGTCTTGTTAGATTCTTTGAGAGCAGCATAACCACTAACATTCGACGTCTGCTTGGCAAAATACGAACTTCTAGATACAGCCGTCCATAGGAACTTTTGCTTGATCATCAAGGTCTCTCGCACTTTAGTCCGGCCGTTTTATATCATTTTCGTCTTGGGCGGTCTTCATTAATAACCAGTCCCTTGTACCGTATGCCATCGCCTTGAACTCTGGGTCTCTTTTGTTTCATCAGAAGATTGGACTTGATACGCAGTGGAATGATCGAATGGAGAACTGTCGACAGACATGCGGAACATTTCGAAATGAGAGGACAGGAGACATGAGAACATTTGTCACTTGTGAGATCATTCATTTGTCTTGATTCCTAACTTCACTTGGTTTGAGTCTTTTGTAACTTACACCTTTTTTGTTAACAAGGTTTATTTGAATGGAATTACAAAACATCTAGATAATACGCATAAAAGGTATCAGAACAAGGCTATGAAGAATATTGTAAAATCTACTAGTAGTATCTACTCATAGAACATGGCTACGGGAATATGGGAAGAATTAATATAGGGAAAAACAAATCGGTTGGGTGAACTGGAAGGGGTCAATCATAATCGGCATCAAGACGGTCGGATGGGTAGGTGATCTAGTGGGCGATGGCAGAGGTAGCTGGGATCGAAGCTCCCTTGGCCTTCTCGAGGAGAGCTGGGGAGATCTTGAGGGCCTTAGCCTGTTCCCATGGGAACTCGGTGTGTCCGAAGTGTCCGTTCTCGGCGGTCTTCTCGTAGATTGGGCGCTTGAGGTCGAGCTCCCTGGAAATCATAAGATAATAATTATTCAGATGGTTTTGTGAACTTACTTGATGATCTTTCCTGGGGTCAGGTCGAAGGAGTCGTTGACAACCTGGAGAAGCTCCTCATCGGTGAGAGCGGAGGTTCCGAAGGAGTAGATCAGAACGGAGATTGGCTTGGCGATTCCGATGGCGTAGGAAAGCTGGACGAGGACACGCTTAGCAAGTCCGGCCTTCACGAGGGAAGTGGCGACCCAGCGAGCAGCGTAGGCAGCGGAGCGATCGACCTTGGTTGGGTCCTTTCCGGAGAAAGCACCACCTCCGTGAGCTCCCCATCCTCCGTAGGTGTCGACGATGATCTTGCGTCCGGTGACTCCGGCATCTCCCATTGGTCCTCCGACGATGAAGGTTCCGCATGGGTTGATGTGGAAGACGGTGTTCTCGTCAAGGAGGGAAGCTGGGATGACCTTCTTGACGACCTCGGAGAGGATAGTCTCTCTGAGGGTCTCAAGGGTGACGTCTGGGGAGTGCTGGGTCGAGATGACGACGGTGTGGACGCGGAGTGGGACGCAAGCTCCGTGACGGGACTCGTACTCGATGGTGACCTGGGACTTGGAGTCCGGGCGCACCCACGAGAGGGTTCCGTTGCGGCGAAGACGGTGAAGCTCAGCGTTCAGCTTGTGCGAGAGAACGAGGGTAAGTGGCATGGTCTCCTCAGTCTCGTCGGTGGCATATCCGAACATGATTCCTTGGTCTCCGGCTCCGACATCGTCTCCGTCCTTGTTGACGTGGACTCCGGCGGCAATTTCTGGGGATTGCTGCTCGAGGGCGACGAGGACGTTGCAGGTCTTGTGGTCGAATCCTGAAGAGAAAGCGATGAGAAAAGTTCAAGCAGATATGTTAGGTGGAACTTACCGATGCTGGAATCGGTGAATCCGATCTTCTCGATGACACGACGAACGAGAACCTGGTAGTCGACGACAGCCTTGGAGGTGATCTCTCCGCAGAGCATGACCATTCCGGT
>LR539209.1:0-10656 GCA_900536315.3 Caenorhabditis becei
TGAAATGTGGGGGCCCGCAAATGTTGAGATGAAATGTGGGGGCCCGCAAATGTTGGAATGAAATGTGGGGGCCCGCAAATGTTCAGATAAAATGTGGCCTAACAAGTGAGCATAAGAAATATGAGTTCCTTATTTATTCGAGACAAATTAATGGAAACGGTCAAGTTCAGAGGTCAAGTGATCACTGCTTCTCCTCCTGCTCCGTGCTCTTCTCGACCTCAACCACCTCCGCGCCTTTCCCATCCTCTTCCTCTTGAACCAGTACGTAGTTCTGCAGAACGCAGATGATCGGATCTGTCAGTTTGCAGGTGGACTTGTTGTTCATCACGTTTCGGATCTCCGTTTCCGAGACACCTGGAAAACTTTTTTAAAAATCGGAAAGCTTTTCATGTTTACCTGAAGCGGTCGCAATCAGACTAGGGCTCTGTCCGAGAGCCTTTAGCCGTTCCGCCAGCGTCGACTTCTTCCACTTGTGAACTTCTCTCTTGTTGAACTGTACGATGTGATTCTCCTTCTTCTTCTTGCTCTCCTCTTTCTTATCCGTCTTGTACCTTTTCTTCTTCTTTTTCAGCTCCGGATCTAATACTTCCGACATTTCTTGAAGCCTCCGTTTCATTGCCGTTCTTTGCGAAGTCATCGCTTCCAAGACTTCGTTCCTGTCCCGTTGAATTCCTCTTCGTTTCTCCCTCATATCCTCCAATCTCTGCGAATGAATTGAAATTTGATCATCGACTTCTGCGAGTTGTTCGTCAAGTTGCGAGATTTGTTCTTGGAAGTCGGCCTGAAACACGAGTTATTCAATGGTCTCTAATGAAAATGCCAACTCACCATTCTTGCACTTGCTGTTATTCACCGTCTCGCTGGCAAAATCTAGTAGAAATGGAAGCTTTTCACACGTGTCATCTTCGAACACACGTCAAAATCAGTTCCGGATCAGGTTCAAAAAAGTTCACGTAAAGAAAGGAATAAAACATTGTTTTGGAGCGTTTATCAGTTCTTCAAGAAAGTTCTCCGTTATTCTGTGTAAATATTCGAATAAGAGAGTTTTGGGAACAGATTTCAAAACAAAATCATATCATTTTATCAAGTTGGAATGTTTTCCATTGGTTCCGTGTACGCAGATTCCGTTGGTTCGACTCTTGAATTCAACGAATTGACCATGCAACAGCAACAACAACAAATCTCAGTTTTCAACGTCTCCCAGTTGGTCTTGTTGCTCAAAAGATACGCAAATTGGATCATGAGTGGAGTGGTTATCGATTCACAAGCCAGTTGCAGAAGGAACATCTGAATGAATCTCTTCAAGAAGTTTCGGGGATTCTGAACGTACCGGTGCTCCAATGAAAGCGTTCGTTGGTCGGGAATTCGGAACTGCGATGAGGAACGGAAGGATGCAAATCTTGCAGATGAAGATCACAACTATCTGGTATTTGATGTATTTTTCCGGGGAAGACTGCCGATTTGAAGATGCTCGAGTGAGTCTTCGGATACTGCAGATGATGAGGAAATAGGGAAGAGATCCGAGAAGAACTAGGAGGTTCAGGGAGAGTAGGAGGGTCTGGAAGTGATAAGGGTTCATTATCAGTGTGATAAGGGAGTCACCTGCATCTTATCATCCCACACTTTCTTCTGGCCAATTGTAGTTGTTCCGGGAACCAAAAGAGCTCGGAACACTATACTGAACACTGCCAAGTGCAACACAACTAGCAGAATCGTGCCTTTTCTCTTGGAAGGAGTCAAGAAGTTGACTATTTTTGGGAAAAAATACAGAAAGAATCTGTAAAGAGCCAGCAGAAATGTGAAAAAATCTAGTGATAAGGTGATATTCAGCCTTATCTGAATCCAAATTGCCCAGTAAAATGTGAAGAAAACATTGTATGCATTTGTCCCTGTTATCTCATCGATTATCATTAGAATCACACTGATAAGAACTCCAATGATGAGAAGGGATTCAGTGATAAAAGTGGTTTTGTAGAAGTGATTGGTGATGGGGAATATCGGGAATCGCTCATCTCTCTTTCGGTTTTTTCGAAAAACTCGGATGTAATACGGGAAGATTAGCATGGAAAGGACGGGTAGTCCGAATAGGAAGAAGTTCAGAAAGATCTGGAAGGCTTGGGTGAAGGTTTGGTGTTTAATGAAGAAAGTGGTGAGGCCATCGAATAGGACCATTTTGAGAAGGAAGGGAAGTGGAGGGGGAAACGTGAGAAAGAGATAATTTGATAAGAGTTAGTGAAATTAGGTTGGGAGAAGAAGAAAAAGGATTAGGTGTTGAATGCACTGAGAGCAAGGTACATACACTGATAAGTGATCAGAACTGATGATGTCGACGAAAAAGTAGACGGTCAACGGGTAGATCGAGGTTCTTGGGTCGTGTTTCTTGGTCTATTGAGTGTAGAATGGGAATGGTGGTGATGAGGTTGATGGTGATAAAAAAGATTTTGAAGTAGGAGAATTCCGATGGGAGTCTCATCTCAGAGCACGTATTTTCGTTGCATCTGAAAGTTGCCGCTCGCATTCAAAATTTCAAAATGGCGCGCACGATATCTCGCAACGAAAACTACAGTAAGACGTGTATTTTTCAGTGTTTTCTGGCTAATTTTGAGTTTTTACAGACTGTTTTTGAATGCATTATTGCATTTTTCGCATTTTCTTACAACACTTCACCCAAAACAGTCAAAAAAACACCAAAAAATGTATGTCTCACTGTAGTTTTCGCTGCGAGATATCGTGGGCGCCAATTTGAAATTTTGAATGCGAGCGGCAGTTTCCAGATGCAACGATAATACCTACCAAGGCGACAAGTAGGAATGCACAATTTGACGTACCTGTTAGCAGGTTTGGGACTGCGGAGCCAAAATTTCTCTGCACTTTGTATCCTTTCGAAAATCATCAGTCGCTGAAACTTTGAAGTCATCAGTCAGTCTTGTCAAAATGATCCCAAAATCCCAACTGGCGCCACTTTTGTCCACACACAACACGATCTCTTAAAAGTATCCAAGTTGACCTTATTGTTAAGAAGATACGATGTCTGGATGGTCACTGAACTCGTAGCTGTCTCCCAGAGCAGTTGATTGAGAAACACCTGATTATTCTCAAAGTAAAGGGAGTTCAATGTAAAGCTTACCGAGTCCGGCATTCCTCTTATCAAACTCCCCTTATCTAAACTGCATATCAAGAACGGGATCATAAATATCTTCGCCAAAACAATGATCCCAATTTGGTATTTGATGTATCGTTCCGGATTCAAATGGATTTTCGAGCTCAAATTGCTCAATTTCCGGATGCTCATAATCATTAAAAAGTAGGGGAAGATGCAGAAAAGGACCAATCCGTAGAGGGAGAACTGAAGGATTCGCATTCTATTGTCCCATGTCTTCTGATCGGAACTCTGGGAAGTGAGAGCAGTGAAGAACACGTAGAAGACGAGGAAATGCAAGATCGAAATGAGGAAATGCGCGATTTTCCTTGTGAGAAGTCCTTGAACTGCAATTTTCGGAAAAAAAGTAGAGAATCGATCGTTGAAAAGCAAGTAGAGATGTTAGGATGTTGAGCATCAGAGCCACTGTCATCTTGACCAACAAACAGATTCCCCACGTCCAAATTGTGATCCACAGATAATCAATTTGAATATAAACAATTATCAGTGATAGTAATCCACCCAAAAACAAAGCTTCTGTGACACAAGTGACATGATAAAAGTACAAGATGAATGGAAATATCACAGTCTGCAAAAAGCAAAGTCTCTGATTAGTTACAGTAACCCAACCTGTTCATCTCTTTCTCGATTCTTCCTGCTAACTTTTATGAAAAATGGGAGAAGAATCGTGGAAATGATAGGACAGCCAATGAGAGTGATAAGAATGGGGATAAAGAGAGCGATTCCAATTGGGGAAAGATTGGGTTCTAGGGTGAAAAGGCTGGTGTTCATAAGAAAAATGGAAATGGAGAACTGATTAGTAAGGTGTTTTTGGCTGGGTTGTTTTGACATAAAGTCAGGGCGTAATTAGGGAAAAAACACATGTCTAGAGGGAATATGTCACCTTTTTGGGGAACTGAGCACTTTTGAGTCAGGGTAAGGGCTTATAGACTTTGACTTTGCTCCGAAGAAGGAAAAAAAAGAGAGATGGAGGAAGGACGGGCTTTTGTTGAAGACAGACACCTACAGAATCCGTACTTTACCAGGTTTGCCATGGAGCGACACATCTACTGTTCAGTAGAGCACACTTGCATTATCTTCTGTTTCAGAAACTGGAGAAATAACTTGTTGAACTTTTGAGCTATTGCAAAGTACGATGGAGCTTTAAAATGATAGACTTCCTAGGTACAGTAACCCCACTATGATACGGATTCATTAGGGCCGTGCTGAACACAGTTTCAAGAAATTGTGAAAGTGTGAAACGTTTTTCGAGATCGTTATCTCGTAAAAAAGATCCCCTTCATTTCGATTCGAACTTTAAAAAATATCACAAACAATAATTCTAGTTGAATCCAAACAAGGTATAGCAAAATTAGTAAAATTATCAAAATGCCCCCAATGAAAATGCCGAGATTGAAACAGGAAAAGTAGAAAAGCCCCAATTGTTCATTCCGAATTCTTATCTGAAAATCCTCACTCTTTGTCCCATAAATCTCACCATTTCCTCACTGAAAAACATCTCTTCGGCCGCTTTCTCAGGGTCAAAATCGTCAAAATCTGGAGTTGGTTGAGTTGAAATGGATGGGAATTGATTGGAAGAACATGGGATGAGATAAGTTGTCGGCCATGTATAGACCATTTGTTGATGGGGATTCTGAGCCAATTGACGTTTCTTCTTCTGGCTCATGATAGGCGGACGGTGATAAGGATGGTGGTCTGGAAATGCGGAAGTTACATAATTCCTCTTTGAAACTGCAAAACTCACATTGAACATTCATCACTGGACCTTGGAAGCTCTGATGGCCATAGCTTGGCTGATATCTCTGATAAGAGGCTTGAGCCGAGAAGTTTCCAGTGCACACAACATCACCAATGTTTGGAGGATCGAAAGTTTCGTTCAAGGAGATCATGACTGGATCGGAGGCAGACTTCGCGATTACTGTAGCCGTCTTCGGAGCCTCATTAGGAGTCTTTTTGCTGGCACGAAGTGGTTTATCAAAAAGTGGAGCGAGAGCAGTGGAGTTGGCGGAGATGGTGGAGATGTCGGGCATGTCGTAAACTGGAATGGGAAGTGATAAAGTGATAGGGATTCACACTGATGGAAAAAAAGTTTTCTTGTTTCTAATGAATCCAATAAAGAAAGGTGAGATTGTGTCTATGGTAAAATATCGCAGGAACGATGGGAAAAGTTATCACTTATCAGTTGATAACTTTTCGCATTACTGTTTCAGAAAGTTCAAAAAAAAAGTTCATTGAGTGTGATTTACCAGTTCTTATAGAATGAGGATACGATTTAACATCACTACAACAATTGGAGCGTGAAGTATTCAGCAAAACTCATATCATTGTTGAAACCGATTTGTTTCCTATTTGCTATTTCTCAGTATTCACCACCGTTCTCAATTATTATCGTTTCATCCCAAAACTTCATCTCACATTTCAAAATTTCAAATTTGCGCGCACGATATCTCGCAACGAAAACTACAGTAAGACGTGCGGTTTTCAGTGATTTTGGGCTATTTTTGAGTTTTTCCGACTGTTTTTGAATGAATCATTGCATTTTTCGCATTCTCAGACAACAATTTACTAAACTGCACGTCTTACTGTAGTTTTCGCTGCGAGATATCGTGCGCGCCAATTTGAAATTTTGAATGTGAGATGAAGTTTTGAGATACAACGATAATATCAAGCCGCAGGAATCAGATTGCTTATTTTCATATTTTAAAATGAACGATTAACTAATTCCAGTAAAGTTATCTCAAAATTATGTAATCAGTGAAACAGTAAAAACTTGCGAACGGCATCATTTGTTAACTTCAAGTGTAACTTTTGACTTACTGTTTCGAAAAGTTTACAAAAAACTGAATTCAATGTGTTTCAATGATTCGCTCAACTTTTGATCAACTTGATCAACAACTTGAAAAAGTACTAACCATCCCATACTGCTAGAGCAATGAAATGCAATACTTTCCTAACAACTGATACATTATGTAAAACAGTATTCGTTCTTTTGGCTCTGACTCTCTTCTTCCCAAACACCCCGATTTCCCATTCCTTTGCGGCGCCATTAGTATGTGGGAACCTTGCGGTGCCACCCCACAACTCACACAACGGCCCATCTTTCTTCGGGGACGCGGATCCTTTTCCGAGGAACTTCATCGAATTGAGAATTGGAAGATCCAGCGGAGAATCCGAAAAGTACTGTTTCTTGAGTTCCATCCATTTGGCAAAAGTCTCGGAAGCTGAAAACCCCTCTTTTGGCTGGATCTTTAACTCTAAACCTACGAGTATAGCATTTCCCGAACTTGCTCGTCAAGTTCTTTGCAATCTTCGCAATGTCCGACTGAAAGCTTATCTCATTGATAAGAAGTCTCTTATCACCTCACCATCTGCTTCTCTATCTCCAACTCCGACTCTAATTCCATCGGATTCTTCCACAACGACTGATACTTCTTCACCTCATCCACAATCCCGTGGACCCATTTCGAATTGAACCGATCCACGTTGGGAAAGAACGGATTCTGATGGTATTTGGGGTTCTGACACATATTCCAGTCCATGAGAACAGAAAAGGAACGGGAAAGAGGAATGGAACGGGGGAAGAGCGGGGGATGACTGTGCGGCGGCGCCCGTATTGCCCCTTTTTTATCGAGCCGATTTTATCATTTTATCACTCTCTCCGTCTCTTTTTGGGGAGGGCTTCAGTGATGGAATGGAACGGCGGGAGAGAGTGAATATGCAAATGTGTGAGGGCTTTTGTGGAAACTACAATGCAGGGGGAGTAAGGTGATAAGAGATAAGGAGTGAGTTGAAGCTGATAAGGTGATAAGAAGGGGCCAGATCACTGATATGTCACTTTTTCTCTTTCCTTATCAATTTTTCTCGAATTTTGCGCTCTATTGCAAAAAATGAAAAAAAAGTCTGTTTCTGAAAAGTTTCATAAAAAATTTGAAAAATGACAAAGCTAATAAGACGTTAGCTATTTTTCATAGATAAAAAACGGAAATGCGCTCCAATGCAAAAATATCCAGAACTACGAATTCGCCTTTTTTTTCAAATTCCGGATTTTTTCTAGAAATTTCCCACTTTCAGTCAACTTGAATCATTTTTATTTTAAAAAATAAAAATTGAAAAAATTTTGGGACTGAAAAAAATTTTTACAGTTTCGTCGAAAACTTTCACACTAAAAGAGTTCAAAAAAAATAAATTTTTTTTCAGAATTCGTAAAATTTTCAATTTCTCTTTTTTTTTTCTTTTTTCTCCAGTTTCAAGACCTCTATGAAACAGTACACAGGTAATCGTCAGTTGTCTATCCCTAATCCATCAATTGACTCCTCTGTAAGCGTTTCTGAAAAATCGATACCCCAGAATCCCCACAGGCATCACCACCTACCTTCATTCATTCATTCCTTCCCCCACTCACCTACCCCTCACAGTCTTTTTGTGTATTCTCTCTAACACAAAATGACTTCCACCACTGCCCCAGCCCTCACCGTTACCCTCACTTCCACCCTTCCCGAGTCCCCAACACCAAAGCAACTTTTCAAGTTAGCTAAGGCCAAGATCCAGAAGGAACGAAGCGTCAAGAAGAGAAAGGAGAAGGCCATGTTGCCGCGTCTCCTGCAACACTGGTTCTGTAAGAAGATGAAGAAGTTGGTGAATGAGGAGAGGAAGGAGAAGCTGGAGAGAAAAATGGAGAGACAAATGGAGAAAGCGATGGAGAAGATGGCCATTGAAGGAGAGCAGTGAATCGAGATGGACACGCCGATGGAGCACTGATAAATTGATTTTTCTTGTCTTTTTTGTCTCTTTTTTCTGTTTCAAAGTTGTAGTATTAAAATGAATAATAAATGTGTATTTCACTAGAGCGACTTTTCTATTCGTATGATCAACCTTTGCTTCCTCCGTAATCTGTCCCCGTTTCACAAGATTGCCTTCATTGTAGTATGTCGCCTCGAGAAAAATTTCTCGTGAGACCGGGAAACTCTCGAAGTTTCACGGTTTTCCCGTTCATTCCCGACTCGTCCGGTTCCCGATCAGTTTTGTCCCGGATTTCCCGAACTCCCCTCCCGATTCCCGCGTGACGCCTAATGAGCACTGACCTCGCCAACTTAACACTTTTCAATCAGTTTCCCCAAGCCGATAGATGTGGCAGTCAGATAGGGGGAAGCTGATTGGAAAGTGTCAAGTTGGTCTTTCTAATCCCTGAATTGACCCCCTTGTTCTCATTGTTCTCACGATTCTGAAAAATCGATACTCCAGAATCCCCACAGACATCACCACATAGCTCCTCCATTCATTCATTCCCCTCATTCACCTTCCCCCACACAGTCCTTTCGTGTATTCTCTAACACAAAATGACGTTCCCCACTACCCCAGCCCTCACCGTTTCCCTCTCCTCCAACCTTCCGGAGACACCAACACCTGAGCAACTGTTCAAGTTAGCTAAAGCCAAACTCGAGAAGGACCAAAGTGCCAAGACGAGAAAGGAGAAGCCCGTTCTGCCGCTTCTCCTGCAATTTCAGTTCTGCAAGAAGATGAGAGAATTGGTGGTAGAGGAGAGGGAGGAGAAGCTGGAGAGAAGAATGAAGAGACGAATGGAGGATGCGATGGCGAAGACGGCCGTCGAAGGAGAGCAGCAGAAGAAGCGGTTGAGGAACGAGACGATCGAGATGGACACTCCGATGGAACACTGATCTATTGATTTTTCGGGTTTTTGGGTTTTTTTCCTTTTTCAAAATTGTAATATTAAAACGAACAATAAACTTGTATTTACATTATTTCAATAAAACAGTTTTTGTTATTTGTATCTTCCAAAATCAGGACCTATTCGCTTTTCAGAATTCCTGTTATGCATAAGTTGATAACATTAATGATAGACTGATTCCTACACGTCTAAAATTGATCAGCTCTCAAAGTTTCTCCGTTTCACAAGATTGCTTCCATTCCTGATCAACACTTCGTTCACTCCGAAACACTCTAAACTTATTATTGCTGTCCCGCGGCGAGTCACCTGGTGGGTCTCACCACGAAAATGGTTTATGGCTAACATACGACTTCTGAACTGGGTTTTGGCACTTTTTCTGATGAAAACGGGTAAAGTTTCGTGGATTCAATCATTTTCAGCCAAATATCAGAAGTTTTCACCGATTTTGAGTACAAAACATGCATTTTTGGGTATTTTGACGATTTTTTTTCAAAAACACCAAATTTTCTCGAAAAATCAGTGAAAACTGCTGAAATTTGGTTGGAAATTATTGAATTCCCGTAATTTCACCCATTTCCATCAGCAAAAGTGTCAAAACCTCATCCAGAAGTTGTTTCGCAGCCAGAAACCATTTTCGTGGCGAGACCCATCAGGACGACAATAATATGTGCAAATGCGCTCTACCTAGCCAATAACCGTGTTCAAAAACTATACGCGAGAATTACAGTACAACAGAGCGCATTTGCAATTTTCCTGAAATTCTGAAAGAATGGCCTAGAACACTCAAAACTAGGTCCGGCACCTTCAAGTCTGCAACAGAGCGCAGAAGTACCTATCATTCCATTATCCCTCAAGTACTTCTCCTCCAAACAAGGTAACCCATCCCTTCCTTCGGTGTCTTCCCCTCCGTATTTACCTCGCAACTATTATTAACTCGTGTCTCGAGTGCTCTCTTGGCACACAAAGACACAAAGTGCCGACTGATTTTTGTAACTTGTTACCAATTCGTTCAACTAACAAACATCTGTTACCGTGGTTTATGGTTTATTGTTGACTGGAACAATGAGTCAGTTCGGAAGGAATGCACTGGAAAAATTGAACTTTTCTCAGTTTCAAGAGGGTTTCTTCTAGAATTGAGCACTTTTAGGATTGATATGGGACCGAATACTCCGATTTTTATCATTTCCCTCAACTGATAACTTTCCTTATCATTATCAAATCTCCCTCTGACGTATCCCTCCAGGTTCCCAGTTTCAAATCGAAATTTCCGAAATCGCCGAAAGAAACACGGTCTGCGTCTCTCGCTCCCACACACTCTCTCGTCGTGCTCAAACAGAGCACATGCTCGCAACTTCTCGGTTTATTTACCCAAACTTGCCGCCTTTTCCCTCTGTCTCACCGTTTCGTATAATTCGGGAATCCTCCCGAAACGAACGTGAATTCACACTTTCTTGTTCTCCGTTTACTGTTTGGAACAGTTATTTCTGGGAGCTAATGTCTAGGGAATACTGGGTTTCTTGTTCACTTTACAAATGTTTCTCTGTTTCAATATCCTTCTTTTTGAAAAGTACCTTGGAAGCTTCATTAAACATACAATGGTTTTATGTTTTAACCTGGAAGGTCCAAAACTGTCAGAGCATTTTTCACTACAGTTTCACAAAAACCTTGAAACGGAAAGTCACATAAACGTTTTGTTCCTCAAGCAATTTCAGCGGCGCTCTCTTAATTCAGTCTAGGAATTGTGTCCATTTTCCACTCTTTTGCCTATCAACCCAAATCTAACCTCAACACTCTCCCGTTTCAGTCACCC
>LR539209.1:10677-34209 GCA_900536315.3 Caenorhabditis becei
CCCCCCTTGAAATCATTCCTCACATCTCCTTGATTGATTTGAAAAGTTCAATTTGCACTTCACTGTTTCCCCATCTCCCCATAATCACATCCCGTTCCAAGTTCTCGTTTTCTTCTCTTCATCAAGTTAAAATCCACGTTGTCACAAGTCCCTTCTTGTGATCAACGTGGGAAAAATCAGTGCACGAGTTACACTACTGCCATCTATACGAATTCCCACGACACAATCACGTTTTTCCTAGAAACTTGTGATAGACATGAGTAGTATACTTGGTCTACTGGGAGAACTTGTAAGAAAAAAAGAAAAAATATATGATTGTCATAGTGAATTGTCACTTTTACCAAATTCACTTGAACACACTGTGAAAAAGTAACATTTTTATAGGTCGCTGTCCTTTTTTTTTGTTTTTCAAATTGTTTTACTGTTCCAAGTACAAAAGTTAATGACAGTGATGTTCCAATGAGCAATATGTTTTGTTCCGCCTTTTTTTTCAATTTTACAGTAAAGTAACATTTTTACTTCCAAAATGTTTCCCACTGTTCCAACAAGACAATATAATTTTCTAACTTTTCCCAATCCTCAGTGGATAAAAGTTTGCCGGAGAATCAAAATCTGAAAAATAATCGTGGATTGCTCAACTCACACGTTGTTCTTCATATGATTCCACTTACTTTTTTCCAACTGTCTCCTTTTTTCCTAAATTGTTTCCCTGTTTCAACCAGTCCATATCATTTTCTGTATCTTTTGAATCTTCAGTGAGAAGTGATCCTTCACAAGAATCAAATTTTGAATTACCTCGAAAATCACTCAAATCCCACCTTTTCTATCCATTTCTTTTTAAAGGGGTACTGTCGTGTTTTTTTTTCTTGTCGAGATTCCTTCAGCATCGGATAGAGCGCAAAAAGTTGTTCAAAAAGTTCAACTGACACAAGTTACGAAAATGGCTTCTAGAAGGTGAACCAGCGGCCCAAAGGTGCCCCGCGCGGCTCTCCATTGCGCAAAATTACAGGCCCATCCTCATTTTTTCACGTGAAAATTAGCCAATTTGCACTGGAAAAAGCACGAATTTTTAATTATTTTTTCACGTGCGCAATGGGGGCACAGGAATGAACGGGTTTGAGCGATGAAGACGTGCTGAAGACGTTAGGAATGAGGATGGGCCTGTAATTTTGCGCAATGGAGAGCCGCGCGGGGCACCTTTGGACCGCTGGTTCACCCACTAGAAGTCATTGTCGTAATTTGTGTCAGTTGAACTTTTTGAACAACTTTTTGCGCTCTATCCGATGCTGAAGGAATCTCGGCAAGAAAAATAATGCGACAGTACCCCTTTAAATCAATTTTTCACTGTTTCCAACAAAAAATATCAAAAAACCCGTCTTTTCCGTACCAATGTATGATCAATGAGGTCTTCAAATTCCCCCAAAAATTCATCATTTCCCTCCCATTTCTCTTCAACTCCCACCTGATCTCCGCTTCTTTCCGTTCCATTTCCATCACCAAAACCCTCAAAAATCAGTGACCTTTCCCTCTTTTCTCACTATTCTCTTGTGATCAACGTGGGAAAAATCAGTAAACGAGTTGGACTACTGCCATCTATTATTCGTAAAATCTGAAATGCGTAGCTGGCCTAGGAATCCATTCAGCGCGGCCGCCAGGTCTCGAAGCGAAAAAAAAATGCGCATTCCGTGCTGCGCCTTTAAAAAAACTACGGTTTTCACCTGCACTTACCGTAGTTTTATTAAAGGCGCAGCACGGAATTCGCATTTTTTCGCTTCGAGACCTGGCGGCCGCGCTGAACAGATTCCTAGGCCAGCTAAGCATTTCAGATTTTACGAATAATATACGAATTCCCACGACACAATCACGTTTTTCCTGGAAACTTGTGACAGACATGAGTAGTATAGTTGTGTAGCTTGATTTACGTGAACAACTTGTAAGAAAAAACGAAGAGGTTTACAGAGTGAATTGTCACTTTCATAGAATCTACTCGAACACATTGTGAAAAAATAACATTTTTTACGTTGATCCCCTTTTTTTTGTTTTTCAAATTATTTTACTGTTCCAAATACAACATTTAATTAGAGTGGCGTTTCAATGAGCAATGTGTGACGATACATGCCTCTGTTTCCAATTTCACTTCCAAAATGTTTCCCACTGTTCCAACACGACCATATAAATTTCTAACTTTTCCTAATCCTCAGTACTTGGAAGGTTGCCTAAGTAAACCAAAATCTGAAAAATAATTGAAAACTGTTCAACATTGTTTTATGTCACCATGTGATTCCACTTACTTTTCTCCAACTTTCCCATTTTCTCTAAATTTTCCCCTGTTTCAACCAGTCCATATCATTTTCTGGCATTTCCAAATCTTCAGTGCATGTTAAAAATGGTCTGAAATTCCGTCTTTTCCGTACCAATGTCTCTATCATCTCTCCTTCAAAAATCCCTCCAATAATCAACCATTTCCCACCTGATCTCCGCTCCTTTCCGTTCCATTTCCATCCCCAAAACCCTCAAAAATCGAGTGACCTTTCCCTCTTTTCTCACTATTTGATTTCTGCTGTCTCGTCAGCCCCCTATCTAATTATTCCCACCGAAAGACAAAAACAAGAGAGAACCTTTCTCTGAAAAACATTGTCATCACGTGTTGCGAAATCTCTCCGCTTCTGGAGCTCCATTGGATCTCCGTGGAGCTCCAGAAAAGATCAAAAGTATATGCCTTAATTATAATCAACTCTCCCCCCGTGTCTCCCCCCATTGTACACATTCCCCCGTCTTTTTCCAACTCTCCAGAGTTTTCCGGGGGGCTCATACACACACACGAGAAGCCCTTCCATAGCAACGTGACCACTGAATTATAAGGATTTTTCCGCGCTCCTCTCCCTTTTTTTGTTGTCTGGCTTTGTTATTTTAGTACTAATTTTTTTTTTGAAATTCTCATATCCCTCGTATTGATTAAAAATTGTCTGTTTTCAAATAATGACACTTTGAAACAGTACTTTTTTTTATTTTCCGATTCAACAATTGTTTATTTATTCGTATAGGAATATGGGAATTGATTTGAATTCAGATAGAACGTCCAAAAATTGACAATTTCCACAGATGATTTTCTATAATTTTTCAGTTGGCTCAGTGCCAAAAAACCTCATTTTTCTCTAAAGTTTTGCCGAATTACATTTATATCCATCAAGGAATCGACAAAATCAGCATAATTTGAGGAAAAATACTTTGTTAGGAACAGTAAAAAATTCGGTTTTTTTTTTAACATTAGATTTTGTTCTAATAGCAGGTCCGAAAAGTGATACAAACTGATAACCTTATCACGAAACAGAAAATTCGAAAACCAGCGAAATTAGACACTTTTCCCAACTTTTTGTTTCAGACTCTCTTCATAAACATTTCACATGGTTTTTCTTTGCTAACCTGATTTCTGTCTGTGAAAAGATTACTGTTCCCAATATTCCAGTTATAAAAGTTACAAACTCTCAATTTTGATACAATAGCTCTTGTTCCATCTTCTCAATCCAATTTTTCAAAACTTGCGTTCACAAAGATCTTGCAATTAGTCCATTCATTATTCATTCACACTGACTCAGTTTACACTTCTCACAACCAGACTAAAAGAACCTGGGAACTGGAAAGATCTGGAAAATGAGAACACCTGTTTCAAAAAATTGCCAAATTATTGTGAAGATCTCGTGATGTTCAGTAGTCCTGTAGGTGTAGCTTTACTGTTCCACCAATTCTTTCTATTTTTGAAAACATTTTTACAACTCATTCGCTTTTTTGAATTTCATAACCCTCCGATGAACCCAATCCAAAAAAAAAACGCAAAAGTATCAAATTACCTCACTTCTTTTTGGTTTCTCTCTTCATGGAGTCCAGGTGAAAAAGTAAATAAAACAAAGATGAAAAAGGAGGGAAAGTAGAGATGTAGGTATGGAAAAGGGAGGATTAGGACATCACAAAAGAAAATGTCCCGTTTCATCGTGTGCTTTTGATAACTGAAGATGGAAAAGATTTGGTGATGGAAGATGATTTTTGAACTGAGCTCTACGGGAATTATGTGACGATCCACTGTTTCAATAGGTGTTCTTATCGGTTGGATTCTTTAAAATTCAGTGCATAATCTGGAGAACCTACTCAACTTTTCGATCCCTCAACTAGAGAATACTCGTTTTTCTGATTGATCAATGTCTCATGACCCTTTCAAAACAGTAGTTCTACTTTGACAAGCTTGACCTCATTTCCAGCTTTGTATGTGATAAACTTTTCAGTTTCACAACTCTCTAAAGTGTTTCTCCGATTTTCTCTTCTCGATCAGATGAACACATTAGTAATCAAGTACGTTTATCCACCACGAACTTGTGCTCTTTTTCAAACTCCCACTCCATGTATTTTTTTCGGTTTCACTAATGAGACAAATAATTTCGGGTTTCAGTAGTTCTCATTACTCTCAGTTAGATTTGTCTTTCGTAAAAACTATTCAACAATCACTGACTTCATATTGTTTTCAAACCATTTACTCTAAGAAAAAATGCAACATCATAGGTGCGTTGATTACTGTGTTACCTAACTTCCGACTCTATCCGATATCTCTGCAACAGAAAGAAAGTTCAAAGTGTCAGTTATCACCTGATCCTTATCAATGTTTCAAAACTGTGTAAGAGCTATCAAGGTTTCATCTCACTTCCCTCCATCATTTCCCTTTTCTGAAACCGGAAATTGCAACAATTTCATCCCTCTCTTTATCTTTCAAGCCGTACCCTCCCAAATCCCTCTTATCACCCTTATCACTCTCCATATGATTTCCCCAAACCACCTGCCACCCATGTCATATTCAGAATCCTTTCTCTCGAGTCCCCGCTTTTCTTTTCAATGTTCTCCGTCTGGAATACATGACTAGTGATTCTGATTCTGATTGTGAGAGTTATGGAAAAAGAGAAAAAAAGAGAAAAATAGGGAGAACTAGAACAAAAATGTAATCAATTTCTTTCTTTTTCCCGTTCTTTTCCTGTCACTCACTCTACTCGTGAAATTGCTCTCTGAGAAAGAAAAAACGAAAAGAACTGGGTTCTTTTCGACTTTTGGCTATTTTTATATAATTGTTGGTTGGAGGGGGAGGGGAGAGAGAACGGCAATTATAAAGATAGAAGTAGAAAAAAAAGGAAAAGTTGTGATTTTTCTGTTTCAAGGAGTTTTCAAAAGATTGGGAACACAAGAATTGTAAGATTATCTGTTATCAGTTCTCTTAATCAGTTCGAAAAAAACATATATCGCGGTTTCTCAAATTCCATATTCCCCAAATTTAGTCTAGAATAGTGATTCGAGGTAATCATCATCTCTTCCGAAATCCCCATTTTTCGCCAGGATCTCATCATTTCCCAGTATTCCCCTTGAGACCCCTTCTATTGTTCCAATTAGTCCTAAAAAGCTGATTATTTTCCATATTTTCCACCCATCTCTCCCAATTATGAATCACTCTCCGATTCACAACTCTTCTTTCATTGTTATGATGATCAGACTAGAATGGAAACGATGGAATTGAATGATGGGAGCACATGTTCAGTTTGGGGTTTCTAGCATCAAAAACGTTGGATGTTCTACTGATTGAAAGTTATTTAGCAAACTACAAGTGATCAAGTTGAAACAGACACTAAATTTTGTGAATTTTGGAGAAAATTTTAGATTTTGAAAAAATAAAAGCTGTTTCGTAATGAACGTAAAATTTTCACTGGGTTTGATTTTTTCACTATGAAGAGGCTGCTATGTACATAATCAGAAGAGTTTATGGTGACCTACTTTTCTCACAACCATCAGCAGCATATTCTTCTTCCAAAATTAGCGAAGAATTGAAACATAAAACTTTACTTTTCTAGTCATTTTTTCCCGTTTCTCACCAAAACCATGTTCCGGATCACATTTCCATTATCACTCCTCCTCGCCTTGCGCTTTTATCACTTACAAATCCCTCACAATTCTACCATTTTCCTCCCCGTTTTTTCCCATTTTCACAAATATTTTGTTGACTCACTTCCCCCTATTTTTCGTCATCATCCTGCCAAACCAAACGCCCTTCCACTTTTTGCTCACGTTTCCACTCGCCCTTTGTGTCCCGTCGTTTTGTGACTTTGGGGAATTTCGGGGTAAAATGACATGAGGGAAGGAAATCTGATCCGAATTTCCATTAGAGTTCTGAAAAAAAGTGTGTTTCAAATAGTTTTCAAAAGTTCACTCTTTCTATCAATTCCAATTATTCAATAATTTTGAAATCCTTTCTTTTGCCGTTTCACCCAATTCACTTGATTTCAAAGCTACTGTTCTTACTTGATTCGACACCGACTGTGTGGTTTATCTGAAACTGGCTTTCCAGTAGAATAGAACTTAAACTCCCGCATTTTTCCAGTTTCAGCTTTTTTTTGAAATTGGCCCAGCAACTAAAGGGATACTCTTCTTGTTGAATTTTCCTTTGCTCATACCTCTCTACAATCTTTCCTCTTGTGACCCATTTGCAACTGTAAACTTCTTATTCTTCCTCCCAGTTTCACTAACACCTCTTTTCATTTCCAACCTTTGAATACGGTTCCTACTTATCTTCTCCTCTGTTCGTTCACATCCCCGTCATTTTCAAGAGGTTCATGTCGTTTCTCCCTTGCCCTCCCCGATCGGTTCGCAAACTACAAGTTTGCACAGTTACTTATGAAATACCCTATTGATTTGTGACTTGTTTCGGAACTTTTTTGAACCACTCTAAATAAGTATTGTAAATTAGAAAATGCATATCTTTATATTTATTATTCAAGTATAAAAAAAGTTTCCAGTTACAGAAAAGGTGAAAGTGTGAACATTTTTGAGAACAATCGGTAGGCAGTATATTGCCATATCACAAATTGGGTTCTTATCAGTGGAAATATACTATTTTATCAGTTTCAATCTTTCAATGAATGTTAAATTTGCTGACAACTACAATAGGAAATCCACCTGACATGAACCGTTTCAAAATCTCTTCAAACTTCCAAACCTATCAATCACAAACACTCGACGCCATCTATAGCTTCAGACCCTTATCAATCCCCTTCTTGTCCCGAAAACCGCCCAAAAATCCATGTGTTATTTCCTGATTATCCCACACCCCCGTGGCCAACTTGTCGCCCCTTCCATTGCAATTTCCGTAGTTTTTCCCGTGGTTTGTAGTCAGGATTCTGTGTGGGAAAAGCTATGAGATTTTCTGATTCACACATTGTCTAAACAAGTCATTGTATCGTGTACTTCATTGGTTGTTTCTGGGAATTTGGAAACAGAAAAACAAAGAAAAATTTTTCAATTTTCAAATTTTCCAATTTTTCCCCTGTTCCACGCAGTCCTCATCACTCTTCTCTACCTATTTTTCCACTCAGCTTAAGATAACCACTACATCAGAAATTTTTTCAATTTCCAGACCGATCCCCCCTGGATTCGACGCATCTCATTCCCCCAATCACTCTATCACTTCGATCCGATCCGATATCCCCTTCATTCGCTCTTTTTCAAAACGATGGCATTGTGTTGAGGCAGCAAGAGAGCGTTGATAATCGAGAGACGCAGACGTTGGCTGAACAAATAAAGTGGAGAAACGGAGCAGTTTCCATCCGATATGGGTATGTTTTGTGTGTGTTTATTTGGAAGCGTGCCAATGTTTTTGTCTGTATACTTTTATTATATTCTTCTTCTTTTACTGTTGTTGATAGAGCTTCCGGGTGATAGATCTTGTCATTCACAGTTTCATGGAATTCATAAAATTTGTACTGATGGGTTTGCATCAGTTCTCTCTTTATCTTATAGAGAAATAGAACCTATCGGATTTTTCTTCTCTGGACTCCGAACTCAATCGTGCCACCTATCACTTGTCTAGTAAAGTTATCAACGGAGCGCATTTTCAAAAAGTTCTAAAATCCCAAACTTTTTGCCGACATTATTAGGTGTGAACTCGGCCCTCAAAATCTGAACATGTCTTGAAACGGGGGAAAAGTTTTGACTTTCTGATTAGAATTGTGTTCCTAGTAGCATCGAAATTGATGGCACTGTCATGTTCACTGTTCCAACTTTTCTGTTTCTGTTAGCAAAATTTCAGAAATTCATCACTAGTTGCATTTATCTGAGATTTATCAACGGAGCGCATATACCAAAAGCTCAAACATTTTCGGTTTCCACTGGTTTATGAGATCTTCCCGCTAAACAGTTCAACATTACTGAAGGTCTTCTTTCTTGATTCGTGAGAGTTCATGCCATTGTATCTTCGATTACCTTCTTTCGATTCCCCGAAGAGAAAAGAAAAGTTTGAAACAGGGAATTTTTGAAATTTCACGATTTTCCACTGTTTCAACTTGTAGCCAAACTGTGACAATGAACGCAATAGTTCATTAGACAATCGCTATGTTGAACTTTTTACTGTTAGAGATGCATATTTCAGGTCAGAGTGTTCAGAATTGAACAGTAGCATTTTTGTTAGCCCTTCTTTTACAAAATCTGAAAATCTACAGTTTCAAAACAGAAACTTATTCTATGCTCAACCTCTTCCATCACTAGTCACTCAGAGACCCATTTTCATTTATTTCGACTTTTGCTAGAGATCATGTCCCCACTAGACGCAGACATGCAAAGTGAGTCCACAGACAGTCCCCGATAAGAGACGGTTTGGACTGTGAACACAGAGGGGGAAGAAAAGAAGGAGACGAGTTTTACCACTTGGCAAACATTTAATCGGGGCAACGGACACACATTTCGACCTCGAACGTGACTCATTTTTCATAGACAGATATCGAGGAAAAGCTCGGTTTTATGGATTTTTGAAGGATTTTTTCTGTTTCGAAATTGTCATTTTGGCGACTTTGTTGATGAAAACATAGTTCTTCGTCTGGTTTTCTGTCCGATTCAGTCCATAAGAGTACATTTGTTCCAAGAAACAGTTCAATCCAGGTATTAGCTCCCATGACAAGCTATCAGCTATTATCACTTTCCTGAAACAGGTTTTCAAAAAATACAGTTTCCCTAAAATCCGAAATTCTCACAAAATCCCTTTTTCGCACTGATATGCGTTTCCTCTCCCTCCTTTCCGCTTGATTATTGACTTTTTGATGACTCTTCCATGGATCAGTTTGTGGGAGGATTACTGTGTCACACACTTCCCGTTTCCCAAGTTTGAACAGTTGTCATTCCGAAACGCTTTTCGATGAATGACTATGATTCCGACAATGTAAAGTAACCATTAGCTTTCTAACTTTTTGCTTGTAAACTTTTCGAAACAGTGAACATTTCAAACTTTACCTGGAAAACCTCTGAATGATGTGTGCAATGAGCCAATGAGCCTTATCAGACCCAATCTAGTCATACTTCAAGAAGTTTCCTGGAAAAATCCGTACAGGAAGATACCAACCGAGTTTTGAAAACCATCATTTTCCCAGTTTTTGATCGTATAAACGCAAACGCACATCACTTCCCCCACATCTTCCACCTCTTCTCATCTTCCCTCTGAAACACACAAAAAGCAAAATCCCTTTCAAATGTCGTAAAATGCGGGCTCGTCTTTTTGAAATCGTCATCTTTCCCATCTTTCCGGGGGTGGTCTCCTAGCAGCTAGCTGGAGCATTCTCGTATTCATTTTCATATTTTGTGCTTATTCTGAATACTATGCCTCGAAAAGAAGGCGATTTTTCCAAGATCAAGGTTAAAAAGAAGGCACAGAAGAAGGTGAAAAGAAGAGGGAGAGTGGGTCCGGCTGACTCTAATTCCAAGGCTTCTACAACTTCGAAAGGCTCGAAATCTTCGAAATCTTCCAAGAAATCCAAAAAATCCAAGATTTCCAAAGTCTCCAAGTCATCCGGAACTTCTAAAAAGTCCAAGAAGTCTGGGAAATCCAAGTCAGCCAAAGTTGGCCCAGTGACCCTTCCCAAGGCCCCGAAGAGCCAGGACCCCCAAAAAATAGACGATTTGGACTTGATACTGGGACCAAATGGGCCAAGGGTGAGAAGAGGTGGGTGAACATGGGATCACTGTTGCAATAGTTGCATTTGTCATGGGGGAAGTTATGAGAAATCAGTATTGTGGCGATTTCTAAACATTTACTGTTTCTCAGAGTGCATAAGGATAACAGAGAACTACCTTCAATTATTCGAAATCTGTCAACTTATAACTTTACTGATTTCTTATCGTTTATCAGTTTGGTGATTTTCTGTTTCAATTTGGTGATGAATAACTGACCCAATTGACTTCATCATTGCCGAATGCACATCTCTATGTAAAAATGCAAACGTTTAGCAAAACTTGATGAAATGTTCACTTTATATAATAACGAGAACGTACAACGAAATCACTAAAGTTACCAGTTTCGAAACTGTTATTTCTCATTTCCATGAAACCGTTGTCTTGATTCCCTCTGTTTCTCTGTTTCAAAACTTCCTCAAAACCGTAGCACCCCATGCTGAAATTCAGTATTTCCTGTGTGTTCTAAACTACTTTCCCTCTCCCTTCTTTGTCACAATCCTCTCTATCAGAACCCCGTCTCCTCTGACTCATACTCCTATTTCATTTTCTTGTCACTTTTCCCCGTTTTCTCCTCTTTTTTTCCGTGACTCACTTACAACATTCAGCTCTTTTTGACTCACACATTTTTCTCTGATCTTTTTTATGATTTTTTTTGGAAGTTTTTCTGTTTCGAAATTTTGCCAAAGCTTTGGAGTTTACAAACTTTGATTGGTGTGACATGTTAGAAGAATTGGAGCTTTTCTTCTAAAATTCATATAAAAATCGAAACGGTTGTACATAGTTTTGTTGACAATCACACACACACATCCGTTTCCCAATATTTCGCACGGTGGCTGTAGTCAACAAAATATTTGTATACAGGGAAAGAGAAAAAGGACGAAAGCTTTTCATTTCCTGCAAAAAAACACTTTTTTCACTGTTTCGGGAGCATGTTTTTAAGGGATTATGTATGAATTTTTGGTTGCAAACGTGATAAAGTCGAGTTCAAAAATGTCCCTGTTTCTGAAATGTTTGATAGTTTGACAGCTTGGGGAGCAGCTCAATCATTTCTTTTGAGAATTGAGCTCAAATTTCAGAATTGAACATTTTTCCCGCTTTCCGAAAATTTTGAATGCTTGGATAGCATTTCAATCCGTCGCTTCACGCTTCCATTACCCAAAGTTAGCAGTTCAATAGAGCGCACATACAATACCAATTTTTCACAAGCGACACATCGCAACGATCAAAAGTTAAATAATTGAAACCTGTTTCAAGACTTTTTCAAAACGGGGAACATTTTTTTGAAAATGCTTGGTCTTGAGTAGCGGAAGATACTTCAAATTTCGAAAACCAGTTCTTCAAAACCAACTTTGACCCTTTTTTGACAGGATTTCACAAAAAAAACATGTTTCAAAGTTTCGACTTAATGGTTACTCAAATATCTCAACATTACGACTTATAGTGAATCAGTAGAACTTCCTGTTTCAAAAACCCCATAAATCAATGTGTACTTCCAGAACAGTAATGGAACCTTCTGTCTCCGTAACTCAAAATCAACTAATTTATCATTAGAGCGCACTTCCTTCCTCTTCCTCCTTTTCAATGCCTTTCGCATCAAACAAATCGGAAATGCCCTTTATACCCATGTGCCTTGCGACCGTCCTCTGATAATCCCCGCTTATGTAAATTGGACGACCCGACAGAATCATGCCAAATACACACACACATATCCGCGAGTAACGGAAAATAAGTTCATGTGTTTTGTTTCGACTTCTCAGCTTGCAATAAGTGGTTTTAATAGATTTCGAATAGTTTTTCTGGAAGATTTGAAACAGGAATGCACAATATTTTTAGATTTCGGTTTCGAAAAAGCTTGGTTCCATGTCATTCCGCACTCCATCAACAGAGAAAATCCCGTTTCTAGAACTTTTTTTGTCAATTTCGCATCCTCTCGTTGAGTTCTCCAATCAATTCCTCTTCGAAAACGTGAAAGATAGATTCTCTTTTCTGAATCCCTATATTCTGAATCCTCCCAAATCCAGCCAATCCCCAGACATCCCAGAGTTCAGTGCGCCCAGTTCCGCACTTTCCGTCCGTTCTTTCCCATATTCCGTAACAAAACACAAAATGTCGCCATTTCCTTGCTCTCTCCCAGTCCGTTATCAGTGAATCACCGTCCCTATCACTACATACACGTTGTCTTTCTTCTCGCACAGGAAAAGCACAAAAAACGTATTAGTCACGGTTTGAAACAGAGTTTTCTTTTATTGTCCATTCAAAAATTGGTGCAGTAATCGGCGTGTTCAAAAAGGCCGGGGGTCTAACTTTCGCCTCGGTCACGTTCCAACTATTTGCACTGAAACTCTGAAAATAGTTGGAACGTGACCGAGGCGAAAGTTAGACCCCCGGCCTTTTTGAACACGCCGATTACTGCACCGATTTTTGAACTGACAATACTGTTCTGTCCTGTTTCACTAAAATTTTGAATTTGGCGGGGGGAGTTTTAGAATAATACTTCTTCAAGTTGTTTTCTTAAATTGGAATAATCAATTTCTGATTTTCAGCGCCCATAGCACCGGTGTACGTGCCACCACATCAGTCATTCAACGATAAATCGAGCGGTGAGTCCTTTTTTTTTTGAAACTCTTCGGGATGATCGGAAAACAAGAAGTAACGGTAGTTTAATGAAATTTTAGAAACAGAAAGAAACATTTATTCTCGAAAAATTAGCTCGCTTGAATTTATTGAATGTATTGCTGCTAGACTATAGTTGCTGGAATTTCAAATTTGCTAGAAACGGAACTATTTTTCAGTGATTTCTATGCGAGAAAATGTAAATTTGGAGTAAAAGTTCAATGAAAACAGGGTTTCATATTTGAGAAATTCTAAAAAGGGTAAAACATTATTATTTCTCAATACAACCACCAAAAACTTAAAAACTGGTGGAAACTGTAAACTTTTTTTGACGAAATCAAATGATTAGTGAAAAGAATCAAATTTCGCAAAAATTTGAGGATCACTTGGAACAGAGAATTTTTGGCTGATTCACTGATTTTTTTGAAAATTCGAAAGCGGCAATCTGTTAACTTTTATTCCGTCCCATCGGCACTCTAAACGAATAAAATTGAATGGACATTCTGAAATCAAAAATTTGAAACAGTTTCAAAATTTCTGCAAATTTTTGAAATATGAAAAATGTAACCTGATCGAATTTGTTTCTCGAACGGAATCACATTTCTGGACAAAATTTATACTGTTTCAGCGAAACAGTAAGAAATTTGAGACAGAGTTGTCTAATGATAATCACAACGGCATTGTTTTGAAATCTATTTCATTTGTTTTGCAGAAGAAAAAGAGACGAAGGCGAAAGGTGGCGGTGGGATGTTGAGTTGGCTGCCGTGTTGTTCCAGTGCGCCGAACGAAAAGAATGTGCCGACGGAAAGGAGGTTACGGGCCAACGATAGGGAATACAATGCACAGTTCAAGTATGCGGTGAGTTCGGATACGTAAAAATTATTGAAAAAAGTAGTTGGAGGACACTTGAAATGGGTCATGTGAAACAGTAAATGGAAAAAAAGGAATAATTGGAGCTTGATTAAAAAAAAATCATATTGGAAGACTGATTTTTCGAAATTAATGTTGAAATTTTATAAAATTCACCGAAGTTTGAAGTAATTATTGATCACAATCAGTTTATCAGTGATGAAAACTTTTTTTTGAAACCGGAGAAAAAATTTTCAAAAATTTCGAAAATTTTTTTTTTAATTTTTGAAATTTTTGAAATTTTTTTTTGGATGTTTTGTTGAAAATTCACTTATCTGCCTTTTTCTCTAGCTCCTTATCACTGATAACAAATCACCTCATAACATCTTTGCAGGACAACCTAATCAAAACCTCCAAATACAACATAATCACCTTCGTTCCTCAAAACTTATTCGAGCAATTCCAGCGGATAGCCAACTTTTATTTTCTAATCCTCATGATTCTACAGGTAATCCTTATCATCCTCTTATCACCTTATCACTTAATTCTTTTTCAGTTCGTCCCTCAAATCTCATCCATCTCATGGTACTCCACAGCTGTTCCACTCGTCATAGTACTCGCATTTTCAGCTATCAAAGATGGGTACGATGATGTGGTAAGTGATATCTTATCAGGTGATTCTTATCAGATATCAATCTTTTCAGCAAAGACACATATCAGATAGGAATGTGAACGGAAGGAAGTCATATGTGGTCCGGAACGGAAGTCTTTGTGAAGAGGATTGGAGTAACGTGAAAGTTGGCGATGTGATAAGGATGATGAGTAATCAGTTCGTCGCGGTGAGTGGAAGATTTGGCAACGTGTCGATTGAAAATCACTGATAAGAACTGATAAAAAGAGGATTTTGGAACAGAAATGTTCAGTTTCAAAAATGTCATAAAATATTTGGATTACCAGCTTCCTCGATCTTACCATACTTTTCTGTTTCACTACAGCTTCCTATTCCCTTCAATTCAACTTTTTCCTGTTTCGTACATATTACTTTCCTTTCTCACTCCCTCTTTTCCAGGCCGATCTTCTCCTCCTTTCCACTTCGGAACCCCATGGAATGTGCTACATTGAGACGATGGAATTGGATGGGGAGACCAATTTGAAGACGAGAGGAGCGATGACAGATACGGCAGAGATGGGAGATGATTTGGATGGGATTACGAGGTTTGATGGTAAGGAAGGCTTGGAAAAACTAGTGGAGAGGAAAAAATTGAGAAAAAGTTATGGAACATCTGAAACTGAATAAAAATAAAACGATTTTCTTGAAATTTTCGAAAAATTTCTCCCATTTCACAATTAGCTCAAAAAATCAGACTTTCAGTGTTTTTTTGATTGAATTTTTTCTGGTTTTTTCTCAAAAAAAAATTTCTGTTCCACTAAAAATTCGAAACAATTTCAATTTCAGAATTTCTTGTTACACAGTTATTGCAGTTTACCTTGTTATTTGAGTTTCCAATTTTCCATTTTCCAGGCGAAATCGTCTGTGAACCGCCCAACAACAAACTTGACAAGTTCACTGGAAAACTGATTTGGAACAATAAGGAGTACGGTATCACTAATGACAACATTTTGTTGAGAGGATGCATTTTGAAGAATACGAGATGGTGAGTTAAATTACCAACAAAAAGACAGATTGAATCGGCAAAACACACTTTTTACGAAAACTTATCAAATTTGAGAAACAGAAAAATGTTACTTTTTCGAAAAATGTATAAAAACAGAACAATACTCTTTCTATACTGTTTCCCTTTATTATTGTTCCGGAATACCCTAACAGTAGTATATGAAAACGTTGAAACCGATTTTTCAGGTGCTACGGAGTAGTAATCTTCGCCGGAAAAGACACAAAACTGATGATGAACAGTGGAAAGACAAAGTTCAAACGGACGTCTTTGGATCGGTTCCTGAACATTCTCATCGTCGGAATCGTCCTATTCCTCATCGCGATGTGCCTTATCTGCACGATTTTGTGTGCTGTTTGGGAATATCAGACTGGAAGGTACTTCACGATGTACTTGCCGTGGGATGATGTTGTGCCGAATCCGGAGCAGAGAGGTGTGTTTGGTTGGGGACACCCGAAACATAATTGTGAAAAGAAACTGTGAAGGGTAGTTGTTAGGGTGTTGAAACATTGAAATGTTCGGAAGTTATTTGTAAAAAAGAATGTGTTTGGTATTGCTTGAATTTTGAAATTTCAGTGAATGTCTACGATGGCCCTAAAAAACTGAACTTCAAAATTTCCAATTTTGACATTAGCTGTTTCAGAAACAGAATATTTTCGAATAGTTTGATTTGTAATCATTACCATATGCATCTTTAATTTTTAATTTTAAAAAAACTAACAATTATAAGGAATTGAAAAGAAGCTGCTGTTCCAAACAATTCGAAAGAAAGGACTTGTTGACCCTATTCACATGGTTTTTCAATTTTCGCTGGTTCAGGTTCACGACAGCTTGATCGTCTTTTCAAAACAGTTTTTTGTTGTGATCATTGTGGACATTATCGTTTCAGTGTTCCATTCTTCTATTCTCATATTCCAGGAGGTCGTCAAATCGCTTTGATCGCATTCCTGCAGTTCTTCTCGTACATCATCCTCCTGAACACCGTCGTGCCCATCTCCCTGTACGTCTCCGTTGAAATCATTCGATTCATTCACTCTCTTTGGATCAACTACGACACCCAAATGTTCTATGAAAACGGCGAGAAGAGTGTTCCAGCGAAGGCGCATACGACAACGTTGAATGAGGAATTGGGACAGGTACTTCGGATACTTCTGACTGATTAGGAGTGGGGAAGCAATGATAAGACGACTTGGTGATACCGAAAAAAACATTATCAATGTTTCAGGTTCAGTACGTGTTCAGTGATAAGACAGGGACACTGACAAGGAATATCATGACTTTCAATAAGGTACGGTCGAATACAAGAAGAACTGTTTGGTTAGGAACTGATAAAGATTAGAGATGGATTTGAAACTGGAAATGTTACCTGTTTCAAAATTGTGATGAGTGATTGGAACGTAACTAAGATACGATCCGTCCTGGTTTTGCATATGTGTAACATGTAAGGTTTTCTCAAAAATCCAATAATTCCCGTTTCAAAACCTTCACAAAAATAGGTTTTTGTTATCATCCGTCATTGGGAATACCAAATCGTTGTTATTTTTCGGCTTCAAAAACTTCTCAATTATAGTGTTGTATTTTTCATTTTTCAATATTCGATGTGTCTTTTTTACAGTGCACAATCAACGGAATATCCTACGGAGATGTGTACGACAGGAAGGGAGAGGTCATTGAGCCGAGTGATGTGAGTTTTCAACATTTCTTATCACCAGAACTGTAGAATCAGTTGCGACTGAAAAAGTTAGAGTAGATTTGCAATGTTTGGAACAGAACATTTCAGTTTTCCGATATTTTTTCACATATTGATAATGTTATGCTCTCAGCAAAAGTATTTGACATTTATCAAGATTTGATATGTTTGGAACAGAAAAAAAGACAAAAAAAAGATGAATTGCTTTGAAAACTGTAGAATTCACTGTTTCAACTTTCAAGTTATAGTTTCCAAAATCACCAAGAAACTATTGAAAAAACCGAAGACGAAACTTTAGTTGAGGAACTTTTGAAAATCTGAAAATTCAAAAAATTACGGTTTCAATTAGCTTATTTGGTTTGGGGGAAATTTGAAAAGGGCAATGCAAGATCACCCAAGATTGTGAAAAAACTTGTTCATTCTGAATCCTATCTTTTCCAGAAGACTCCCTCCTTGGACTTCTCTTGGAACTCCTCCTCCGAGTCCAACTTCAAATTCTACGACTCCAATCTTCTCGATGCAACCCGTCAAAGAGTCCCTGAAGTGGATGACTTCTGGCGTCTCCTGGCCCTTTGCCACACCGTTATGCCCGAGAGAGACAAGGGACAACTGGTCTACCAGGCACAGTCCCCCGATGAAGCCGCATTGACATCTGCCGCCAGGAACTTTGGATACGTGTTTAGGGCGAGAACTCCGCAGAGTATAACGATCGAAGTGATGGGAAGGGAGGAGACTTACGAGTTGTTGTGCATTCTGGACTTTAACAACGAGAGGAAGCGGATGAGTGTGATTGTGAGAGGAGCTGATGGGAAGATACGGTTGTACTGCAAGGGAGCTGATATGATGATTATGCAGAGGATTAAGGTGAGACCCTATCAATGACTGCTAGAACGTTTACCGTTTCACAAATCTTTTGAAACAGCGATCGGTTTTTGAAACTTCAATAGTCACGATCAGTGCACAAAAACACCCATTTCGAGCTTTTGGAAAAGCTTCAAAACTATGATATCACTCCGACCCTTATCACCAATTCCTTATCACCCCCATGAAACCGTAATCCTCTTCCAGCCCACCACCTCCCCAATCTTCCGTGATTCCACCACAACCCATCTCGCCGATTTCGCGAATATCGGCTTGAGAACTCTTTGCCTGGCTTATAAGGACATTGACTCAAACTACTACGCTGATTGGATTGTGAGTTGTTATCAGTTTATCAGTGATAAAAACCTGATGATTTCCAGAGACGTCAAGCAGAAGCTCAAGTGTCATTGAATGATCGGGAGGCGATGTTGGATGCGGTTTATGAGGAGATTGAGAAAGGTGGGTAAGGGGAGTGATAAGGGGTTATCAGTGATAACAAATGTGAACAGTTTCTCTCCAACCATTCCTATTTCCAGACATGACCCTAATCGGAGCCACCGCCATTGAAGACAAGCTGCAGGATGGTGTCCCTGAGGCAATTGCGAGGTTGTCAGAGGCAAATATCAAGATTTGGGTGTTGACAGGAGACAAAACGGTGAGAAATATCGGAAGCGGATGTAGTTCAGTAATAAAGAAGATAAGAAGAAGTGGGATTTTGGAAACGGGGAAATTTTGAAGTTACTGTTTCTGTAGTTTGACTAATCTTAATTCTAAGTGACCGAGCATTCGCTTGATGGTTGAAGTGTAGAATGTGAAGCAGAAAATTATCACTTATCACTTACCTCGAAATTTAAAAAAATCAATATAAAAATGGAAATCTAGGTTAATTCACAGCTCCAAAGGCTAATTATGAAAAAGTAAAAATTTTATGTTTCACGACTTCCACTTATCAGTTCACATATCTCGTATCAGTAATCAATGGAATGAAAAGCCATTTTCAAAAAAACAATTTTTTCAGGAAACGGCCATCAACATTGCCTATTCGTGCCGCCTTCTCACTGATGACACCAAGGAAATCGTCGTGATTGATGGGCACACAGAACCCGAAGTGGAAGTTCAGTTGAAGGACACAAGGAACACTTTTGAGCAGATTTTGGCGGCGGTGAGTTGGGAAAATAAATTTTTCAGTAAAGCGAAAGAAGAATGAGAATAAATTTTGAGTTTGGGGTTCATGAAAGTTTCGAAACGGAAAAAATTTCAAAATTCCAAAAACGAAAAAGTTGGAAAAAAGGAAAATCAGTTTCACGACATCCATATGAATTGAGAAAAGATTGGGGGAACAGTGACTATGCCTTTTTTTTTAAATAAAATTTGAATATTGCATTTGGGTCTCGCCACGAAAACTTGAAAATACACGAAAGTTCGCGGAACTACCAAAACTGCAAAAACAGCAGGTCCCAAAGATTTTTAGAACAGAACAATTTGAGAAGAAATCTGTTTCTTGAAAACTGTAAAATTTGGGAAATGTTTGAGGAAATAGTTTACTAGTGTTCGAACCACGATTCAACCGCTTCAAAAATTTCGGAAATTTTTGAAACAGTGTAATTTTGAAATTTGAAAAACATGGACTAGCAACTCAATCATGTAAATCTCTTCTTAATGTCCCCCTTGAAACCGCTTCAAGAAATCAGAAACCCGCACTGGAAACACGTCGTTCGGAAGACGTCGACACTTACATAAACGAGATCATCCATCTGTTAGATGCGATGGAAAAACGGGTTTGAAATGAGACTTTTTGGCCGCCAGCATGCTCTTTTCCGTTGCTCAAAGGGATTGTAATCTAACTTTATCATTTATCTTTTCTCTTATCAGCTTATCACTTCCAGCCAACACCTGGAGATAAGCCACGAATTGAGATCGAGACTATTCATGAAGACTCGGAAATCCTCTCGGCTAGGAGTATGGACAGTAAGCTTCCTTATCAGTTCCTTATCACCTCTCCAATTTTCCAGGAAACATTGTCACTCCCGACCTGAAATCTGCCGAAATGGCCGAGAATGATAACGGAGGGGGCGTGGCCTTGGTGATAAACGGAGATTCGCTGGCTTTTGCTCTCGGAGCAAGACTAGAAAGAACGTTTTTAGAGGTGGCTTGTATGTGTAATGTGAGTTGATAAGAAGTGATAAAAGCTGATAAACAAGGGATTGCAGGCAGTGATCTGTTGCCGTGTGACACCTCTCCAAAAGGCTCAAGTAGTGGATCTAGTGAAAAGGAACAAGAAAGCAGTGACACTGTCGATTGGAGATGGAGCAAATGATGTCAGTATGATCAAGACGGCGCATATTGGAGTGGGAATTTCGGGTGAGTAGTATTGATATTGAAAAAAATGTGTACTGAATATAAGGGAAAAGGGGGGACAAACTAAATGTGAGAGGTGAAGCTGGAAAAGTATGAAATTTCAGTTTCAAGAAATTTAGGAGAATCGAGAAGAATTGACTTGATTGATGAGAAAAATAGTTGAGTTTCGGAGATTTGAATTGTCTGATGCAGTAGGAAAATACCTGATTTTTTTGAAACAGTAGAACTTTTCTTTCAGCTATGAATCGATAGTAAACATTAGTTTCAGCTCTTCACCAGATTCTGAATCAGTAAAAGATTCAAAAAAGCAACATCTCGTTTTTTCAAAGGACTGAAAAGTTTTGAACTGGGAATCGTTATTTTATAGTTTTGGAACAGTGGAGGTTTATTGTTAATGATAACAAGAGTTACAAGAAACATATCGAAAATAGCACATTGGTTTTGGGATTCCTTGAAATGTTGGAACAGAAAAACCCATTTCGCAAATGTTCTGTTCCACAACTCCCACAAAATGTTGGCGGAATAACATGAAATCTGTTTCCTCCGTCTTTACATGACCATAATGTTTTCACTTTTCTAGGCCAGGAAGGAATGCAAGCGGTGCTCGCCTCGGACTACTCGATCGGTCAGTTCAAGTATCTCGAACGCCTTCTTCTCGTCCACGGCCGCTGGTCCTACATCCGAATGGCCAAGTTCCTCCGCTACTTTTTCTACAAGAACTTTGCCTTCACCCTCACCAACTTCTGGTACTCGTTCTTCTGTGGATACTCTGCCCAGACTGTCTTCGATGCCATCCTCATTGCCTGCTACAACCTCTTCTTCACAGCCCTTCCAGTCTTGGCAATGGGATCATTGGATCAGGATGTCGATGACCACTACTCGTTGAGATATCCCAAGTTGTACCTCCCCGGACAGTTCAATCTTTTCTTCAACATGCGCATCTTCATTTATTCGGTGTTGCACGGCATGTTCAGTTCTCTTGTGATATTCTTCATTCCCTACGGAGCATTCTACAATGCTGCTGCTGCTTCCGGAAAGGATTTGGATGACTATTCCGCATTGGCATTCACGACATTCACGGCGCTGATTGTAGTGGTTACTGGACAGGTTGGTGAGAAAAAAAGGATATTTGTATTAAGTGTTGTAATGGTTTTTTGCGACTGAATCCAATTGAAAAGTCAACTAGAAATGTTAGGCTTGAAACTGGAAAATTTGCAAAAATTTAGAAAAAAAAATTTTTTTTTGAATTAAAAAAAATTCAATATTTCACAAGAGAAGATTGTAGGAGAGTAAACTTGGAAACTTCTGAAAATAAAATCTCAAAAATCCAATAAATCGTCCTGAGCACACCACATCTGACCCAGTTATGATGACTGGAAGTGTTTTTCAATACTGAAAAATTTGTTCTAATTTCACGCAAAACTCACTTTTCTTCATTTTTTTCATTTTCCGCGTAAAAAATCAGTTCAATTTTCAGCACTGATAAGCACTTTCAGCCATCATATCTGGGTCAGATTAGGCGTGCTTAGGACGATTTATTGGATTTTTGCGATTTTTTTCCAGAATTTTCCAACTTTACCCCATACAATCTCCACTTTAAAAATTTGTTTTTGACACTTCTATCTATTTGAAAAAATGTTCAGATCGCCTTTGACACTGCCTACTGGACAGCGATCTCTCACTTTGTCATCTGGGGATCCCTTGTCCTTTACTTCCTCGTCGTCTTCCTGCTCTACGAATGGCTGCCCGTCTCTTGGGTCGTCAAAACGTCCTCTTCCATTTCTTTCGGAGTCGTCTATCGAACAATGGTCACTCCACACTTCTGGTTCTCGATTCTGATGGTCAGTGTGATCCTTCTTCTGCCGGTCATGCTCAACAGATTCTTCTGGTTGGACACTCATCCGTCGTTTGCGGATCGATTGAGGGTTAGGAGGAAGATGGGCAAGAAGCCAAGTGCCAAGGATGATAAGAAGTGAGTCACTGCAACATTTGCGAATATACCCATTCATGCACTACAATCAGCATTTTCTCAATTCTCAATACCAATTTCTGAAACCGTAACCTCCATAATTCCAGAACCACCTTCAAACGCACCGCAGCTACCCGAAGAAGTGTGCGTGGATCCCTCCGAAGTGGCTACGCATTCTCGCATTCTCAAGGATTCGGAGAGCTTATTCTCAAAGGAAAACTGTTCAAGAACGTGGACAACATGCGGGGAAGGAACTCCTCCGCGAAGATCCATCCGGCTGATGACAGTCAGCCAATGCTTATTTCAAGTGTACCTGATGTGCGTGGAACTGCGTTTGTTTCTGAACTATCCGATATTAGAAGTTTCAAAAATTTAGCTCAAAACAAATTCAGTAGCCACTTTTATATTCACAAACTTCTCAACCCCTACTGAAACAGTTACAAAGTTGTAAAACTTTTCATTTTGTCAATTTTTTGAAAAATGTACGCTCAAAGGCTCAATGACTCAATAATCATTGTCAAACCTTTTTTGGGAACTTTTTAAAACAGGGAATCTTATCTCTTATCACTTATCACTCCTATCAATTCCAGGACAGCCAAGGGTCCTCTGGCATCCCTACAATGCACTTGCCCATGGGCACCCGACCGCCGCCAAATGTGGCTCACACTTTGAATGTAAATACTGAAGATTGGTGAGTTCTTTTTAAACTTTAGTGATAAGAAACCAAACTGATAAGTGCATGACTAGATGTCGTAACTCTATGCTTCACTTCTACAGTAATCTCCTCTCTTTTCGTGTGTCATTTTCTCACTTCTCCTCGCAGGTCTCACCACGAAAACCGTCCATCATACGCCAAGGAGCCGTCGCCTCTTCAGGGTACTGTAGTCCGTGGAGACGGTCGTCCGGTACGTCACCGACACGTCATCGCAAGGGAAACTCAGGTATAAATGGCTTATCACTTATCACTTCTTATCACTTTTCCGCTGCTTTTTTTCCCTACCCGGATGACTATTTTTGTAGTGTAGATGTTGTGTTTGTGTGTGAAATTTGAATATTTTTTATTTATTTTTATTTATTTATTGATTTTTTTTAAAAAATGTGTGTGTGCGTGATTTTGTGATAATATTGAGATAGAGAGAGTGAGGGGGAAAGGAATTGGAAAAGTAAAAAATTGAACTTTTGATTTTTTTTGGCATATTTTCTGAAAGTATCTGAAAGCAATCTAGAAGTTTTTTTTGAAAATTTTGAAACAGTTACTGACATTTTTGAACTAATTAGATTTTTGAAAAATTAAAAAATTTCGGTTTCCAAATTTTTAAAAAAGACTTTCGAGTTGACACATTTTCGATTAAGTTGAGCTCATATTTTGGAAAAGTAACTTCTGTGATCAACTGTGATCATCTGTGATCAACTGTGCACAACTGTGATCAACTGTGATCAACTGTGATCAACTGTGATCATCTGTGATCAACTCTGATCAACTCTGATCATCTGTGATC
>LR539209.1:35101-158156 GCA_900536315.3 Caenorhabditis becei
CAAGTGTGATCAACTGTGATCAACTGTGATCAAGTGTGATCAACTGTGATCAACTCTGATCAACTCTGATCAACTCTGATCCGTTTCAAAAATTGTGTCTAAAAGTTTATTTTTTCCAATTTTGTACAGTAAATCAGAAGATTCAATTGTTTCTCTAACACCTCTTGAAAATTTTGAAAAAATTTCGAAACCGAAAAATTGTTTTTTTTTTTGTTGAAAAAACGCTGCCGTTTCAAAAAGTTCTGAAAAACTTCCTGGATTTCCACAACTCCAGTCAGCTCTCTTCACCCCACACTCTCATTCTCTTATACCCCTACCGTAGTCCTTTCCATTCCCGATCTCTTTCAAAACAACTTGTTTTTCTCTCTGTGCAGTGCAGTGTGTGCTTTCTCCGTTTGTGCTTTTTTCATATCAATCTTTTTTGAATAAACCTATCAGTTTTGCAACAATCTCCCCAATAAATCAATAAAATCAATAAATCAATCGATAATTGACAGGTCGACGAATCAGAACAACCAGAAGTGATAATTGAGCATCTCTGATAACTGATAATCAACTGATAACCCCTTTTTCCCCTGCATTTCCCCCAAAATATTGCCTTTTTTCATTGGTTGTAGGCACCGGTTTTAGGCTAAAATCCTGGTTTTCTTTCGGAATTTTCGGATTCAAAATCCTTCGAAATTCCAGAATTGTACTGCTTTTTCGAGAAAAAAACAAGAAAAGAATCGTTAATTATGTGATTTGAATGGGTAACTCTCTTGCAATGCAATTCGTGTAATTATTCCCCCTTTTTCTGTCGATTTTGTGTATAAATAAATGCAAAATCAATAAACAGTTTCAAATATTTGTGTTATTTTTAATGGTTGATGTAGATCTTACTTGTTAATCTGGTTAAACTTATAAGCTGATAAGCTGTAAAATTTGATTGAAGAAAAAAATGGAACCAATTGATCGTTGGAAGACCCACAAAAAATGAAATCTTTTGGAAACAGTGATGTTTCGAGAAAATTTCCTTTTTTTTACTTTTTCAAAATGTGACCATAAACGTTAAGATAACTTATCAGCTGCTGGTCTTATCGTATTCACCTCATTTTACCCGTTTCTATCATAAAAATGTCAAAACCTTTTCCAGAAACCGTATTTCAGCCAGAAACCATTTTCGTGGCGAGACCCACCAGCTGACTCGCCGCGGGACGGCAGTAATAATTCTACATGACCAAAACACTCTCTGCCCCGAAACTGAAATAAAAAATCCCCGCCAGTTGCTATGAACTACCAGCCGTTTCATTTCCATTTGGCTCGTTTCTGCTCCCGAATTTTGCATCTTGACATGAATTTTCATTTCTCCCTGTTTCTCCTAATCCTTATTTTCAAAACTCTATCGATTCAAGTGAGTTTTGATTTGTCTTTAACATTAAAGTGAAACAGGCACATTTAGGCCGCAGAGCTTTGGGAGCAGTTTTCTCCAACAACATTGAGTGATCAGAAGAAATGGTATGGATCGTTGACAGGTTCTACTGTTTCAGGAAGGGTACTTATAATTTGTTATCACCTTCATTTCAATTATTTCGTAGACTCCGATATCCCTTCCTCTTACCAACACAAACTTGAACTTCACTGGTAACAACTGGAAGGATGCGTGTTACACTAGAGCGCTGACAACTGGAGATACTTATGTTTCGTTTTGGTTTAGGAATGGACAGGTGTAACACTAATTTAAGGAATGAGAATAAGGAATTCAGGGAATATTATAGGTCTACTGTGAAACCGCAAGATTGTTTGCACCGAATGCAGTCTATGGAACAATTTTCAAGGAGAACGAACTGGTACTGGTGGAAGTGAAGAAGGCGAGGTGTCCAACTACATGAGAGTGAATGGGTTTTGTTTTGAGTTGAATAAAAATAGACTTTGGAGAATGAAACGTTTGTAACAAAACCTGTACTCCACTCAAAAAGATCAGGAGCTGCTGAAACAGTGAAAATTTAGAGCATGTGCTCATCAATAAACGTTGAAATGAACTGTTCGGGAAATGGTGATAAATAATTTATCAGCCATCTTCATTATTCATTGATTTTTAAAAATCTAATTTCTGCCGGAAAATTACTATTCTCAAGACCAAAACACTCTCATCTCTGTCTCGAAACCGGAAAAAAGCTTTCGCCAGTTGCTATTCTTCAAAAGAATAGTTTGCAACTTGAGTCTCGGTGGCAGTTGATAAGAACAAGATGAGTTTGGGGATGGAATCGGATGGAATCGGATGGAATGATGGGAAAGTTGCTCATCTGATAAACGATAACAGTTCTGATGAAGCTGCTCTTAGATTCTCAAGCTCGCGTACATGTAAACAACAGATGAGCAGCGAGCTTCCCAATCCCCGTCTTTTACATTCTGCTGGCATTTTGTGTTCTATGTGGTTTTTTCAAAGAATCATTTATTAAAATCAGAAAATTATGCATAGGGCAGTAGGCTTTGTTTCTGTTGTTCACATTGACGTCCTTCATATTCCTCGAAAATACCGGTCATGACACACTGAAATCCAACAATTAGCACTGTATCTCAATAGAAGCTCACATCAATTTTTTGTTCTTTACTTCGACAGCTTTTCCTCAAACCATTCCGTCATGATACACTGAAATTCAGTAATTAGCCCTGCAAATATGTGTCTGAATAGAAACTTACGCCTTTGTTTTTCGTGCCGGAACAGCGCTGTTCGTAAAACGAAACAAACTTCCAACGAGAAAAATTGGGATTCTGAAACAAAATCTATACAATGATTCGTTTTCAAAGAAACTCACTTTGCCTTCTCTTCTTCGGCTTCCTTAGACCACAGAACCTTTCCGGTCTCAAAGGTGTTCCGAGCAGCGCCTGGTCATCTGTGACACATCCTACTTTTTGTGCTCCCTGAAAGAATGAGATCGAGGTCATGGAAGATTCGAGACACTTACATCCAAGGTGTGTTGCCGAATTTCGAAACAAATCAATCTTTCTGACATCTTCCGGGCAAGCATCACCAACGTCTGAAACATCACTATTCATTTTGTCTTGAGCTACTCTCACCTTCCACAAATCTCATCGAAAAACATCAAAAACCAAACAAAACTTCAAAAAAATCATCGGGAAAGTCCCCTTCAGGGGACACAATTGGTAAAACCTGAAGAATGTTCATTGGGTTCTGGAGCTCCTGAATCTCTTACCTTTAATAAAAATCACATCAAATCAGCAATAAACTTCAGAAAAATTGTGGAGAGAGCCTACCTTCAGGGGGCTGCGAAATGTAACAACCGACAGTTGACAGTGTCTTTTATACGGGACAACGGAGAGGAGAGAGAGTGTGGGGAAGGAGGAGGGTCTTATCACTGACTGATAGTGGGAACAAAGGAGCCACGGAGCAAACGGGTTGAGGATGGAACGAACTGGCACGGGTGCTCCGAACCAAATTGGACTTTCATCCCTTTTATCAGTTATCACGTGAAGAATAGTCAACATGGAATTGCTTTATTATGAAATGTTTAACGATAGGAATTCAGAGAAAAGTAGATGAATCCGATCTTTTGAATTCTCTCTTCTTGTTCGCCCGTTTGATCCTGGAAGTATGAGTTTGAATAAAAAGAAAGCTGCCCGCCCCCCTTTTTAAATTAAAATAAGTTATGTTTTGTATCATAGTGCTATATTTGCAGACCTATTTTTTTGATGATCACTAGATCCCCGTGAAACATCAACCCATGTCCCAGTTCAATGTCCAATTGGGCACGTGAAGAGGCAAGGGTAAATCAAGTGGTAAACAGAACCTTTTACTTATCAATAAACGTGCTCTTTTTCTGATACTCCTTGAACTTCAGCAATCTCTGAAAAGCTTCCCTTACGACCCAGTGGCCTTATCATCGCTCCCGATGAGTTGCTGATACTAATCACGGTCCCTCTAGCTTCACTTTGACTTTTAGTTATCACTGATAAGCTTCCCTTTCAGCCTGGTTGCCTTGTCGGCGGTGGAGTAGTGGCGAAACCTTATCAGTTATCAATTCACGTGCTCCGTGTGGATTAGAATGGGGTCTGTTGATCAGGTTGTTTGTTTTTGTGGCTCTTACTACTGCTGATAACCTCAGTCATCAATTCATGCTTCTTCCCAATTAAATCTCCCTTCTGGTCACTCCCCCGACTCTTAGTCCCTCAACCCACCTCCCTCCAGCTCTTCCTAACAGTTGTTCTACTGGCTCCTTGAACAGTTGGCTCGAGGGCTGGCTCTGAGAATGAATCACAAAGTCATTGAGAAAATAGATTTATTTTTAAAAAAGTTCAGTTTGTTGAGAGGGACAAGCAGCCTACTTCTCTGGGAGTACTTCTTCTCTTCATCTTGCCTGTTGCCGTCGACGAGCCAGTCAATTCTGAAACAAGGGCATTCATAACTTTCAGCATAACTTGATGCTCTCACCAATTCTTCATTTTCTCAGCTTCATTACAGGCCATTGAATCTGAACTCCTTGTGATAATTCCACTTCTCTATTGTTCGAATCGGAACTTTAAAAAAAACATTGGAAGCTGTAAAAAAAAGGCAAACCATACGTCATAGAAGTTTTGGAGTAGCTCTCAGAAGAAGCAGTCCACTTTGGTTATTGTGGTGTCCTGCTGGAAAGATATTGAATAGGTACAATTGATAAACTGATAAGTGTTACCATTCTGTGAGTTTTGCTGCCAAAACATAGGCGTGTACAGTCCATGGTAATTCCAATGCTAAAAGATAGTAAAGTAGAGGTGTACGGTGGATGAAACTCACATCCGGATCAACACGAAGCATTTGAAAAATGGGAACTTCAAGAAAATCATGGAGAAAGTCCTCTTCAGAGGACACAAACATTCGTTACCTGAAACAAGATCATAAGGTCCGAAAGCCCCAGAAACACTTACTTTTCGGGAATTTCAAAAAAATCAATAATTTATAACATAAACATCAGAAAAATAGTAAAGAGAGCCTACCTTCAGGGGGCTGCGAAATGAAGCAATCGACGCGTATCAGTGTCTTTTATACGGGACAACAAGAGGAGAGAGAGAGTGTGTGGAAGGAGGAGGGTCTTATCGGTGGTTGATAGTGGAGGCCGAAGAACAGATGGGTGGAGGATGGAACCAACAGACACGGGGCACTCGGCACTCGGCACTCGGCACCCAATTAACTTCCGGATTCTGATGACCATGGATAGAAAAATGAGAAAACAACACAACATTTCAAAGTTTGACTCGACTTTATTTGAAATTTACAACATTGGAATCAAAAAAAGAATACAAAACTCCTTTATGGTCTTCTTTTCGATTTGGTTCCCTGCGTTGTTTCTTCTTGTCCACTTTTCTGACTTCTCCGTTCCATAATCCTATTTCGGCGGGGAGCGTCATAGTGTACTAGTCCCTCCTGAAAGATTACTGTCTGACAAGTGAAGTTAAGGACTGTGAGGCAAAGGCGCTCTATTGCACTCCTTTTGGAGGGAGACTAAGTGTTGAAATTGTGAGAATGAGAAACTTGGAGAGTGCAATGGAGCACACTTTCCTCTCTAGAACCCTTATCAGAACTCACATTCCATTTCCATCCTGGCATTCCTGGTGAGGTGGATTGTTGGCTTCGGTTGCGGAAGAATGTGCACCTTTTGTTGAGCATTGCATGTATGCATGATGTACCAATAATTTGACTTCGTAGTGATCGGAGCACTGTTACAACTGGAATGATGATAAGGTGATAAGGAGATTATGGAAAACTTACTTCAAAGTCCACTTCATATATTAGAACGTTGGCGCACCAAGTTGTTTGATCAATTAGAGAAGGACCTGACAAAAGATAAGGATAAAATGATAGCGTTCAGGGTCACTTACCATTCAAATCATCCAATCGTTGATACAGTAATTTACAGAAGAAAAAAAAGACAAAACGAAACGAAACATCAGTAAAAATAGAAGTCACAGCCCCCTTCAGGGGACACAAGGGTGAATGAACTAGCCGATGATGCTCGGGACGCCTTGGTTTCATAAAAAACCGAAGAGACGAGAGAGTGTGAGGGACAGGAGAGACGCAGGTTTTTACACTTTTCGAAGGGAGTTCCGGGAGAGAGATAGTGGGGAAACGAGGAGGGTTTGGTGGACGCCACGGAGCCAGAGTGCTCTTTTACGACGATGGAGCCGATCAGTGATGTTTCTGGTCTTATCAGTGATCCCATTGGAAATATTGATAAGATATGATAAGCACTACCATCTACCAGTTTTCCCCTGTATCAACACTGCCTGAATTGGCTCTACTCGGCTTATCAATCAGTATGTAGTCGTATCTGTTTCAAAACAATTCGAAAAGTGATTGAATTGAAAAACAAATTTATTTGGTCACAAAAACAAAAACCACTCCGTTGTAGGGCTTCTTGTTGTTGATCTGAAATATTCCAGATTTCAAGTAAAGCGTTGGCTTTATCCAACCTGCAACCTTCCATCTCATCATCTGAGATTTCCATTCAGCAGTTTTCCCTTTATTCCCTGTAAAACTGCCATTTCTTATGGGAAAACATGAATCTTTTGAACGAACCGTTGAATAAATCAATTTTTTGAACAAAACGCCTTGAATCCAAGGTATGGAGAAAATGATCAGGTTCTTTTTCTGAAACTTTCAGATGAGGTTTGGGATTCTGTATTTTTCGTACCTTTTGTCCGCAGGTTTCCCAAAACAAAGTCATTGTCCCCGTCGGCCATCACTAGTTCGAATGCGAAGCGAATACTGTAGAATTGAGTATTTCAAATTTCAAGGTTTCATTGTGACTCACCAATTCCAATTCATCATCACTGAATGTAGTTGTATGATGAGAAGAGAATTTGGAATCTGAAAATGAAACAATCGTGTGGAAACTCGAACTTTACGAGACTCTTACCAATCTATTCAATCCATCAACAAAATCAAAAATCATTCAAAACTTCAAAAAAATCAGCAAGAGAGCCCGCCTTCTGGGGACAAAACGGTGAGAACCTGAAAGAACATTGGGTCATGGAACTCTTGAATCTCTTACCTTCATTGGATCCAAAAATCTAAATCAAATCAGTAAAAAACATCAAGAAAATAGAAGACAAAGTCCACCTTCAGGGGACTGCAATGTGAAGTATTTAGCCTACAGTTGACAGTGTCTTTTATACGGAAGAACGGAGAGAAGAGAGAGTGTGTGGAAGGAGGAGAGTCTTATCAGTGATTGATAATGACAAGGAGCCAAGGAGCAAACGGGTTGAGGATGGAACGAACTGGCACGGGCGCTCCGTGCCAAGTGATGGGACATAGTCCAATGTCCAATTTGGCTAGACACGTGGAGAGGCTGGGGAAATCATGTGAACCTTATCAGCTATCAATTCACGTGCTCCCATGGAGCTCCGTTGATAAGGTTGTTTGATTTTGTGACTCTAACAACTACATGTTTCTTTCGACCTATTATCCAGTCCCTCAACCGAGGGCTCCTCGAGGGAGGATGGAACCGGCCGGTACGAGGCGCCCGGCGCCGATTTGCACTTTTTCATTGACTGTGAACACAAAGAGGAGTTGGAATGTGATGGATCGGAGTCGGATGGAGTAGGGAGAAGGACGCAATCAGTGTTGTGAAGCCACGGAGCAAATGGGTGGTGGATGGAACGAGCAGGCACGAGCTCCGCGCCAATTACACTTTGATTACGGAGCACGAGGGAGACGCTGGTCAGAGTAGGCTATAGTTCCGTGAAGTTTGATCTTTCCTATGATCCCATTGACCCTAGTCTTTCAGCTTTCCACCTGTTTCAAAGATGAGTGATAAGATTGGCACAGTGGCGTCTTATCAGTACGATCTGTCGGTTGATATGTGGTCTTCAATGGAAATTTGAGAAAATAAAGGTTTATTTTGAGTGAAAGAGTTATCTCTTCTAAAAAATTGTTGAGGCCGCGTCGATGTTCACGAAATCGTTGTCGATCCAAATTCTGTTCCATCACTCTTCTTAATCAAAAGACATTCTGAAAGTTGAAAAGTTAGTTTCCTATCGAAGTTGTCTGTCATACCAAGAACTGAAACGAGTTTGGAAGACTTTCAATCTCATTTGGTCGCTTTCGAAGTCGAATTCAACTATCTGAATAGAATAATGAGAAGACGTTTTGATGGTTAGAACAAGTACTTTCTTTTGCGGCGGTAGAAAGTGAATGGTTCCTTTTTGAACGTCGATTTGAACCAGAACAGCTGAGCTAACGGCGTGTACGATCCAATCTGCAAAAGGAACATTAAAATGAGGACAGAGGCACGAAGAACTACTTACCAGACCATTGGTTCAACAACTCAATCATAGCAAAAAAAACAAAAAACATCAGAAAAAATCGTAGGAGAAGCCTCCTTCTGGGGGCACAAGGTGAATGAAGCAGCCGTCACTGGCCAGTGTCTTTTATACGGGAAAACGGAGGGGAGAGAGAGGGAAGAGACGCAGTTGTTTTATCACTGATTGATAGGGGCGCCGCGGAGAAGAGATGGGACGGGCTGGTACGCGTCTTTTGCACTATCAAAGGGAGAAGAACACTGGCTTATCGATTCAGTTAACACAAGAGGTCACGAGAGTAGAAGTCACTTGATCGGAGTCGGGTGATCTAGAAGAAGTTGTGACGTGCCATGGACGACGTCTCGACATGGATCAGGAGTGCGAGACGGAGAATCCGGACACCTTGCCAGAGAGCGGACTGCCGAGGTGCTGAACGGATCAGAGGGAAATCTCCCCGTGTTTCCGTAAATTTGGTACCCGCCCCAAACCCATAAAGACAGTTCAATTCAATTTATCAGCAATTTTATTATCATTCATTCCATTTAACAGTGCCTTTTCGGATCGATTCGCTGGACCACGCGTCGGACTTTCTGCACGGAGAGATGACGGCTGGGGCAACGTGTCCGCGTTCACTGCTTCACATTCCTGTCGTAGTCTTTCCATATCGATCCTTCTTCCCGTTGCGATTGGATGCAGTCCACCACATCTTGCGCTTCGGAGTTGCTGGAGTTGACCCAGCAAGATGTCCTTGAACCAATTCATCAATTTGGTTTCGTTTTTCGGGTACAGGAATGTAGTCGGGTTGTGCAACCAACGTCGGCCAGTGCTTTGCGGGATCCTTGTGACTGCTTCAAGATTCTGCGGGCTTGTGTTCATCCGGACCAGCAGATCCTTGATGCGGAATTGGTCGCTCTTGATGTAGTTGAGCTGAGCGACCGAACTCTGAACTCAGAGTCGAGTCGCTGTATTTGACGGGTTGTAATCAGTCGTTTTTCCGGTGGCGGGAGCGAGTTGTCCATCGCAACCTGGCACTGCTGATGAAGATCGTTCATGTTTCCACCGGCGAGCATGGCTTCTTCAATACAATCGTGGACGTCTCTCGGGTGCAGCCGGCACCGTCTCGGCCGTGCTGAACCATTGCATCAGTTTCCCCTCGTTCTTCGGTTTCAGGAACTTTGTAGTATTGTTGAGCCATCTTCTAGCCGTGCTCTCCGGGATCTTCGTCACCTTGAAGAGCTTTTCAGGTGATACTTTCAGGGTTTGTAGGAGCTTCTTTATGCGGTCCTGGTCCTGGCGAATGTAGCCAAGTTGTTGGCGGACTGCCGCAGGATCGACGGGAGCAGTGGGGACTGCCGGAATGACAAAATCCCGGCTATTTATAGTGTTAATCTAATCAATTGTCATCATTTACTGATAAGCCTTATCTTTTTTCAAGATCTAATCGAATCATTTCTAGAAATTCAGAGAAAATTTTGAAAATCAATCAATTTTGGAGGATTTCAGTCTTTCCTGCCGCCAGGAGCATGATTGATTACGGTATTGAACACGTGGGGAGATCTCTAGGCTCGAAAGCTTACTTTCAGATCAACGCCGACCCTCCGACAGTAGCCGGGGGTTTTGTCAGTTTGTCGGAGAGTATCCAAATCTACTCGAAAGCTCGAAGAATGGCTCTGCATGTCGACCCCGCTGTCCTACGCCAACAACTCGGATATATCTCGGCGGATCAATTTCGCATCAAAGCACTTCTGGTGAAGCTGAATGTCAGCTCCAAGAAACTGAAGGAAGTGAGCGGAGTGCCGATCAGCACCGGGCGGAGGTGGCTTCACACGCCGGGCCATTTGCTGTACCCGAAAAACGAGGCCCGACTCATGGATTGGTTCAAGGATGCGACGTTGCAGGCTATTCAGCAGCTGAGACGTCGTCTCCACCCGCAAGAAGTCGTGGAGTGCATCGAAGATGCAGTGGCTACGGGAAGACGTCTCGACATGGAGCGTCTGAGGCAAGAGTGCGAGACCGAGAACGCGGAAACATTGCCTCCGCAGGACCGCCGCCACATAAGTATTCGCCAGATTCGCCGAGTCGCGAAACGGATCAGAGGAAAGCGGAAGAAGAAAAAAAGATAACTGAACTGAACTGATGAAATTAATTGTGAATAAATTGAATTGAATCGATCTTTTGAGTGTTTTGATTTTGATAAAGTTAACATTTAGGAAAATGTGATTATTTGGACGTCGTGGGGCATAACTGCTGGCATCAGTTCATCCGGCGAAACTTTTGGTCAGAATCCCAACTTTGTTCGGAACAAAACCAAAGCCAAATGAATAACATGTTTTTTTACTGTTCCAGGTTCAGGTTATGCTAATCATGGAAAGAGTACAAAGGTGCTAGTGACGATTCAACAGCAAGTAACCATGCAATAATCATCCTCATTCATTCATAATCACATCCTTATCAATCTTATCACTTCTTCGCCGGTGGCGGTGTCGGTCCTGCAGTCGCCATTTCCGTCTCCTTGGATTTCAGTGGAGGCAGCTGAAAACAAGGGAGTGGAAGGGGCCTACAGTAATCTCGACTCACCACAACAAAAAGTTTCGAGTTCCATTCGCTGGGGATGTCGTGTTCTTCGGTCTTCTCGCGGAACGACAGGGTCGGGTCTCTGGAAAAAGAGATAAGACACTGATACGGTTCCCTGCAACCCACTTCGTCTTGTTTGCCTTCCTGGTGCTCTTCTTCTTCTCCAACTCCTTCCCATCCTTCTTATCACCTCCTTCCCTGTAAATCGACACTGGCTCCTTGGCTTTCGACAGAATCTCAATGCCCGCTTCGCAATACTTCCGAACGTCTCCTCCGAATGCGTACAACGGACGGTCGGCTTCTTTGGCAGCCGTCTGAAACAAGAAGCTTTTCATCAGAAGAATGCTTCTGAAGGCTGACCGCCAACTGATTCCTGAGCATGTTCTTCTGCGGATCCGACGTCGGGAACTCGACTAGAAGACGTGCGAATCCGTTCGTGGTGCACCCATCCAGTATCCGTTGCCTGACGTCTTCCAAAGTGCTGACGGCCTTATCGTCGACCGCCAGGATGACCTCGCCAATGTTGAGACTCGCATGCGACACCGAATCGGGCGTTGTGTAGTTGACGACGACTCGTTTGTCGACTTGTTGCATGTTCAGGCCGAGTTTCAGGTACTTGAACTGGTAGATGACGGCGCCTTCGAAAGAACTGCCAGGGGTGATTGCGACGGCTGGAAAGGTGATGGGGTTGATAAGGAGTGATAGACTGATGAGCAATAAAGCTCAAAATTGAAGCCCAGAAGCCTTAAATCTAAGCCTTTAACAGCTTGAGGATCTACACTGGAAGGCCTGAAATTCAGGTTTTCAAGCCTTTTCTCACTCACCACTCGGCACTTTCGGACCCGGTAACCTCATCTTCAATCGAATCACTGTGATATCAATCTTGATAACATCCTCCGTCTTTGCCAACAGCTTCCGGATGAATTCCTTGAAGTCCCGCCCTTTTCTGAAAGTTCTTATGATCCATGAATCCCCCAGAATGTTCCACTCACGGTGTCGACTTCTTCCTCGTCGACTTGATCTTGCTGTTGTTGGTGGAACTCTGCTGAATGGCCGTTTTCTCCGGCGCCTTCCTCTCGGAACTCTTCTCATCGAACGACACTTCCTGTCCGTTCACCATCACTATCACATCACCCGTCAGAATCGATCCCTTGAATGGACTGTCGTAGTTGATACGTGTCACCATGCCGTGTCGATGCACCAGTCCCAGCAGCTTTTCCTTCTTCCGCAACTCACAGCTCACTGTCACTCGGGTCTTGAACTCATCCGGCAGCTTCTTCCCTCTCAGCAACATGACTTCTTTGAGTCGCTCGTCGACTCGTTCTTCGGGATTCTCTTCAGAAGGCATATTCTTCTCGATCAAATGCTTTGAATAGTCGATTTATTTCGATTCGGGAAGAGAAAACAGAAATAATGGGGAAACGTGGAACGGGGAGTGATAGGGGTTATCAGTTTATCAGGGTGACACGAAAGGTCACGTGAAATAATCAGTGACAGCCTCTTCCAAACTTCTGATCAGTCACTTCTGGTGCAAAGAGAGGCATCTGAACTTCAGATTCTTCAGATTCTGAAAACATTACTAACTAAAAAAGCTGAAATCTAGCGGGAATCACATAATTCTCAAAATCTCTTTTCAATCCTAGGAATGATTTGATTAGATCTTGAAAAAAGATAAGAATCCGAGGAAATGAGGATAACTGATTAGAAACACTATAAATAGGCAGAGATTTTGTCAGTTCTTCGGAAACAATATCCAAAGATCCACCATGAGTGCAGCCACCTCGACCAACTCGTCTACGAGCCCGATCACTCTGAGTGATAAGCTTCGCTCAATCGGCAATGACCAGAAGGCGATGAAGCTCGTGCTGCGCCAACTCAACATCAGCGCGGAGAAGATGTTCCAAGAGACGAGCATCCCGACATCAAGTTGCCGGAGATGGCTCCATGGAGAGAGCCTGATGAAGAAAAAGAACAAGACGAAGCTGATTGGATGGTGGCAGAGCATCACCCTCGAGAAGCTCCAAAGGCTCAGAAGCCGGAATCACCCGAGAGAAGTCGTCGAGAGCATCGAAGCAGCCTTCAGAGCCGGGATCCCGTCTCTCGGAGACCTTCTCGTTCAGGTCGAGAATGCCTCGTGAAGCCGAGCTGAACCGGAAATGTCCTGAAATATCTTGAATTCGAATAAATTGTCTCTGTCTTCTTCAATATTGCTTTCTTTTTTTCACAGCTTGCACTTTTTCGGCTTCTCTTCACATCAAAAGACTTTGAAGCTCTTTGAACAGTTTTCGATTTGAAAAACGTGGAAAGGGGGAGTAATATCAGTTTATCAAGGTGACACCAATGAGGCTTATCAGTGATTGAAAACTTTATCAGTGAAGCTTTTACATCCTAATCAACCTCTTCTTATCACTTCATCTTCTGAAACTGATGAAAACCTGAAATTCGCCAGTTTCCCTTTACATCCCGGGAATGATTATTCTGACGTTTTTTTTTCTAGAAATGATTCAATCAGATTTTGAAACAAGATAAGGAAAAGATCTGGGCCTCCTGATTAGAAATGCTATAAATAGGAGGCTTTTTGTCAGTTCTACGTTTTTCTACAACGACGAGAAAGATGACTTCCAACCAGAATCCGTCCCGTCTCACCGTCCCGGACCCACTTACCGGACGCTTCGATCCGATGGACCAGTTCCAGATTCGAGAAGTTCTGCAGAGAGTGAATGTGTCCTCCGGGAAACTGAAATCTGCCACGGAGGTTCCGGAGTCGACACTTCGCCGTTGGTTGGCCGAGGAATCGGACCTTGGTCCCCCTAACGAAGCGTTGTTGCTGAAATGGTGGACCGACGGTGTGACTATGGAGGACATCCACAATCTCAGGAGCCGACTCCATCCGAAGAAAGTTCATGAGAAAATCGAAGAAGCTGTGGAGATCAGCAATGGAGGAGCCATCAACCTCAATGAACTGAAAGATGAGTGCCAGGTGGCAAATTTGCAGTCTCTGCCGCCGAAGGAGAGAGAAGTTCTAACTGAGCGGCAGTTCAAACGCGTCCTGGCCACGAAAAAGAACCGTAGAAATGAATAAATTGATTGTAATATATCTGCTGTTTTGTTATTACCATGAGTTTCAAAAACTGCACCAGTTCCGAGCAATCCGGCTCCCAACACCACTCCCTCATCTCTCCTGTGCCTTCTCTTCTCCACCTCCCCCATCAGTTCGTCTCGTCCCTGATCCTCATTTCCTTTCATCCAGTTCCATCAACCAAATCGAACATCACCGCCACGAACTGAAAACATTGGCGGAGAGTACCGATAGTTTGCATGAAAACGGTAATAAACCACCAACCGCCCAACCTTCTCCTTCCGAAGGGTCTGGTTCGTTCTCCGTGACATGCTCATCAAGCGATAAGCTGGCGCAAGGGTCCAATGGGATGCTTTCATACCGAACACAGAGGCTTGGACATTGCCAACGGCTTCTTTTTTATCAGGGTGACACGAAAGGTCACGTGAAATAATCAGTGATTGAACACTTAGAACGATAAGGGCAGAGTTGATAACAATCAGATTGTGAGCAGAATTGAGAAAAATTGGTGGAAAATTCATTTAAAACGTCTTGAGGTCACATTCGGGATCACGGCTCGTCGGTGTACATGTATCCCGTGGTCTTCGAATAGTCCTTTTCGGTCAACTCGGCCGGGATCATTTCCCACACTGCAACCACTCGAATATTGTCTGAATTCTCCTCTTTCTCCTCCACAATCCGCATGACGACGTGCTTCTCATTGTTGTTGGTCTTGATTCGAACAGTCCGTTCGCCTTCTGATCTAAAATACATCTTGGGTGAATTGACTGCTCCAACTCCTGACTTACATAATGTCTTCGGAGAATTCGTACTTGAACTGCTCGAACAGTTCCTCCTCGACTGAATCCGCCTCGTAGTTGAGTCTCTCCTGGGCGTCATCCTCCTTGAACAGCCCCAGATGAATGAGAACTTTCTTTCCGATGTTCTGATCGTTTACAATCCAGCAGTACACTATGATGTTTGCCGGGAAGGCGTCTCGCTCGTCGAATTGGATAATGTTGGCACCAAGGATCACCGGCAGCGTCAGAGGATCCCTGCAGACTCTTTCCAGTGCACGTGTTGGTATCCCAAAGAAGTCGAAGAGCTTCGTTCCGACTGGACAGACTTCGAGAAGAGTGTGGAAATCGTCGGCGTTGAGAAACTGAACGTTGATTGCTGGGAACTGGAAGTGTCTCGTTTCGATGAGCTTCTCCAGGAAGTTGTGTGTGTCTTTGGTGAAGAACGACTCCTCTCCGGATAGCGAGAACACTCCAATCTTTGCGAACAGCAGGAGAGAAGTGATAAGTGATAGGATCTTATCAAGGGATCCCTTGTAAGCTGTCGATCTGAACAGAGTCTACTTTGATAAAATTTTGGAGAAGAACAACTCACAAGAGACCAGGAGAAGGCTGCGGATCCACCACGTAGACGACAAATAAATTGCGTGTTCCGCACACTTGCAGTCCTTTCAGATCCGTCTTCTTCGACTCGACGATCTCCTTTTCCAAACGCGCCGTCCTCCTCATTCTCATCCTGATGATACACTTCTCTCTTATCAGCTTATCTCTTTTAGCTTACTTTGTCTCAAAATCCATTTGTTCAATGATCGCATGTATCATTTCAACTGGAAGATCACTCCAGTTGGGTGGCTGAGTCATAATTTTTGTAGAAAGTTGATAAAATAGAAGAAATGATCGATTGCCAAGTGTCACGTGTTGAGAAAGAGTCTTCCTGATAAGCTGATAACGCTAACTACTCTGTTTAACCTCTTCTCATTGTCAATCACTTCAGCCCCCCCCCCCAAACCGAAGCGTTATAGTTTCAGTCTGAACTGTCAGTCAATCGAAATCTAGGCAACCAAACTGACAAGAAATGGGTTGAACCAACTTCTGAAGAAGTGGATGAACAGATCGGATACTCAAATCGAAATGGTGCAACTGCACACTGAAGTGAAGAAGGAGGTCAAGTACGACGTTGTGTTTGATAAAGCTTCCTAACGAAAAGTGCACTTTTTGTCTGGATTGTGAAAAATTCATCTTTCTCTTTTTATTCAAATAAACCCTTATCAACCTTATCATTCTAGTGCTCTTTCCTTTTCAAGGCTTGTAATTCAACAAGCACTCCGCATAGACGAATACTGTGGTCTTCTCGTAGTCATCCTTGTTGAGATCCGCCGGAATAACTTGCCACATGGCCACAATCCGAGTGTCCCTCGGATCTTCATCTTCTTCTTGCACGATCCGGAACACGATATGCTTTCCAGCATTGTCCGTCGTGATGCGCACACTCGATTCGTCCTCATTCCTGAAAGTAATTAGTTGCAACTGGCTGTTTTCCAATGCTCACTTACACAACTCTTTCCGCAAAGCTCGTCTTGAACTCCGACAGCATCGCTTCTTCGACTGAATCTTCCTCGTAATCTTCCCATCCATACTCGTTGTCGTGGTCCACACCTCCCATAAACACCAACACCTTCTTCCCGATCTCTTGGTCATTCGCAATCCATGCGTTGACGATGGTGTTTGTCAGCGTGCTGTCCTTATTATCAACCTCGATTATTGGCACGTCCATCATCAGTGGCAGCGTGACCGGATCTCGGCACACTCGTTCCAAACCACGCGCCGGTATGCCGTAGAAGTCGATGAGCTGATTTCCAAAGGGCAGAAGTTCAAACAGTGTGTGGAAAGCGTCGGGATCCAGATGGTGGACGTTGAGCACTGGGAAGACAAAACGCTCCCTGTCAACGATTCTCTGGAGGAACTGGAACGAGTCATTCGTCAAGAATCGATCTCGGTGGTCTCCGGAGATGTGGAAGACATCCACTTTGCAGAGGAGCAGCAGTGCCTTGATCAGCGAGACGACCTTATCGAGAGATCCCTTGTAGACCGTCGACCTGAAAAGGATCTATTTCAATCCAGTTTGAGAGAAGAAAGACTCACAAGATCCCTGGAAGTCTGCGATGATAGCCCATTACATAGACCTCAGGAGCGTCTCCGCGACTTCCCATCACATGGATCCCCTGCAGAACTGTCTTCTTCGCCCCCTCGACAATATCCTTTTCCAAATGCGCAGTGGCTCTCATACGCATCCTGAAATATTCCTTTCTTATCATCTTATCAATTTTCGCCTACTTCGTTTCAAAATCCATTTGATTGACACATTCCATTCGCATCTCGACAGGAAGATCACACCAGTTAGGAGCCTGACGAGTCATTTTCTGAGCTGATCGACGAGAAAACTTTTCCTAGAAATGATTCATTTAATCAGATTTCTGGAAAAAAAAACGAAAAATGCTTATCAGTAAATGATGACAATTGATAAGAAAAACACTACAAATAGCACTGTTTCAGCAGTTTTCCGATCTTTTTCACAGCTTTTCTTCCTTTGACCATCCCAGAAGCACGATCTGAACTGTTTCCGATTGTTTTCATCAACTTGTTCCTTATCATTTTAACTCAATTTGCCAGACTGAAAACATGATCAAAACACATCAAAGTTCACCTAATCGGAAACCAAAAACTGGAAGGAAAAACAACATGCCTCGACTGCCAGTGTTTGTTCACTTTCAGTTCCTCATTCCTTTTAGAACCATTCCATTCTTTCTCTGTTTCATCATTCCATCAAACTTATCAGAATCCTGATTTGTTGATAACCTGATACCTTTAGAATGAACCTGAAACTGAAACAACTGCGTCGTCTGGTCGAGTCCTCGTTCCCAGAAATCGACAACTTTTTCGAAAAGGTCACAGTTGACTTTGAGAAACAGGAAGATGTCAAGAGTTTCTGGTCGGAGATCTACTTTGCCAAGTTGAAAGTGAAAGACGGAGTCGAAGGGGTCCAACAGCTGCCAGACACTGTTTTTGTCAAGGTTCGTTAATCTCTGTCGTTTTTCAATGTACTTTCCCGAAACCACAGGTACTAATAGCCTTTCTGAAACAGAAGTTGTTAAATGGATACGTATGGCCATACGGTATGGGAAAGATGTTACTGTCTTCTTCCTCTATTACTCCCAGTAATGTTGACTGTGAAACCGAAAAAGTTCCAATTACCAAAAATTCTTCTTCTTTAGGTCCCCCGAGTCGGCGATAATGTGCATCGAACCGAAGATGTTGATAACCTCGGTGAGGCTTATAACGCGTTGGTTTATTACAGTAAGGTGAGCATTTTTCGAGTGCACCAAAGAATCCATTAACTGAAATAATCTTTCTCCACATACTTATAGGCTATTCGAAACAGAGAAGCCTGTTATTTGAAGAGTGAAATATTCGTGAAAAATTGAAGTTATCTGGTCTTATCACTAATGACTGATATCTGAAACAGTAACCACTACCCGGTGGATTGATAAGCCAACATCTTGAAACCCCTTGTTTAGTAGTCAGATAGATCTACCATATCATCAATATCAGCTCCCCCTTATCACTAATCAGCACTCTCTGAAACAGTGCCTTGTTCCAGAAAGAGAACCTGTTCTACTCTCACTTCCCCCACAACTCCATCCCATTATTCCCGTTTCCACGTGTCTATCACTCGGAAGATATCACCGGAGAAGCGACTGGAGGACTGGTCGCCGAGAATCTGGCTGATGACGTGTACGCGGTGGAACACGTGCCCGGGCTCAACGGAGACAAGGTCCGCAGACTGATGGAGGCGTTGGCCGGACTGCACGCACATCTGATAAGGGCCACTGATAAGGGATACGTGAAGAGCTTCGAGGAGGGCGCTCATGGACGGGAGGTGTTCACGGCGGCGTTTCAGAAGATGATGGTGGGTTTTCCTTTGTAATTAACAAATCAGCACTATTGGATTAGTGAAAAAGATAAATCTGAATTTCGAAACAGTTACTGTTTCAAAACTTTCATTAACTTTTGATTTTTGAAAATCTAGTGTTCGCAAACAAATTTCAATTCTAGCTAGACGAAGCCCTTTTCCTGGAAACAGTCAGCCCGGAAATCTTCGAAATCGGCCGGATGAGGAACTTGGAATGGGCATTCGACTACGAGTACAAGAAGAAAGTGAACAAAGAGGCGGTGGAGGGTGAGTTACGAAATGTCGTGAATGTGTGGATACACTTGAACTGCTGTAACATGCAGAGCTTCAAGAGCTTATTCTGAAACAGTAGCGATGTTAGCTTATCGGAGGGAGTATCTCGAGAAAATATGCGCGAAAAAATCAGAACTGATTAGGAGTTCACTGAACTTCAGTCAAATTTTCGCAGTATCGAGGTCTTTGTGAAACAGAAACTTAACGAATTTCCTATAGTTCGAACAGTTTTTTTAATGTGAACTTGTGAAGTTTGTATTCTTTGTCCAAACAATGTTAGAAAGCGAACTGAACAATGTTATTTTGAAGTTTTGAAACAGTACATCCCTTGAGCACTTTCAATTTTCATTTGAACCGAATAATGAGAAATTTACTACATATCTGTTAACTGTCAACCTATTGAAACTTCAAAACGATATGAAGCCGGACTGATCTTCCGTGAAATTTCAATGGACTCGAGACTTTCGCGAAACAGAAAACTCTTCCGATATACATACATTTCTGAACAGATTTATTACTGCCGTCCCCCACTCACTTCATGGGTCTCGCCACGAAAAAAGTTTCTCTCTGAATTACGGCTTCTGGACAAAGTTTTGACACTTTTTCGGGTGATTTCAATAATTTCCAGCCAAATTTCAGCAGTTTCTACCGATTTTTAGTGAAAATGAGGTGTTTTTGGGAAAAATCGGCAAAATACCTAAAAATGCATGTTTTTGCACTGAAAATTGGTGGAAACTGCTGGAATTTGGCCGAAAATGATTGAATTCACATCATCTTACCCATTTCCATCAGGAAAAGTGTTAAAACCTTGTCCAGAAGCCGTATTTCAGCCAGAAACCATTTCGTGGCGAGACCCATCAGGTGACTCGTCGCGGGACGCCAATAATACATACCAGTTAAAAATTCTGCCAGTATTGTTAGAGAAACACAAACAGAGGCTGATCAATTGAAAATCAGAAGAACGTCTCCCATTTAGCAATCTCCTGAAACAGAAAACATTCCCCTCGTATTTCCAGCCATTCCGGGGATCTTGGTGCACGCCGACATGAACGTGACGAACCTTCTGTGGACCCGAAACTCGGACGAAATCGCCGCGATAATCGATTTCCAAATGGTGATAATCGGATCAGTGGCACATGATATCATTCGGATTCTGACGTTGACACTGCCAAGAGAAGAGAGAAAACGAACGACCGAGGCACATCTCAGACACTATTTCGACACGCTCAACACCTTTTTCGACAACGAGCCGTTCTCGTGGCACGAGGTCAGAAGCCTTATCACTTATCACTTATCAATCCGTGTTTCCAGCTCCTCCGCCAGTACACCGTAATCTTCCCCATCTCCTCCAACTTCTCATTGTTCGGAATCTCGATCTACATCAAAATGTATAAGGATGGCGTGTTGGGATCTCCAGAATCCAGGGATTCTGATTGCAAAGAGCTTCTGGATCGGGCAAGAGGGATTGTGGAGGACATAGAAGAGATGAAGGACACATTCGAGAAGGCTCTTAATTTTTAATTATTTTTCAACACAGATCACTTCGAATGAAATTGAGTTCTCCTTCCCCATTTTGCTCCTCTTTGAAACAGCAAAAACTCCAAAAAGTTCATTTTCCCCAGTCTAGAACCCCAAAAAACACTGGAGTTTGATCGGTTTTCTCTCTGTTCCTGTTCTTCTTTTTTATTATGCAAATTGCCAAATTTCTATGCGATGACACACAAAAAATGCCAAAAAACGGTATAAATTAGCACATGAAATGGGGATAGTTGCGTATTTATTCGTGTCGGTTGATTGGAGCAGACCATAGTGAAAACTAGGGGATCTTTGTGTGGATAGGCAAGTTTTGATTAGATGTTGAAAATTGGAGTGATAAGATTGATGAAAAATTTGTGATTGTGAGCTGAAAACATGGAACTGTTGAATGGTTAGAAGTTCAGTACTCACATTCAAATAAGAGGTTACTGTTTCACTCGTACGATATATGAGTCGAACGAGCTTTTTCCAATTGTGACATGAGAATTCTTGTGACTCTGTGATTCAAATTCATTGAAACATTCGCAAACTTTTCTTCTCTTTTCCATGAAACTGATCATTTTCCGAAATGTTACTGTTCCAGTTAGTTTTCAAGAGCTTATCGACATTTGACTTTTGATGTGTCGATTCTTCCGACTGTTCCAACTTTTCCGTAAAATAAAATTTCATTCATTCCTTCAATCCTTGGCTATTACAATTAGATTTTTCTCTCTTATGAGACGTTCTCTGTAAATGTATGGACCGAGTATAGTCCCGATCTGAAATTCTTTTGGCGTTTGTGTCATGGGAAGTCGAAATTTTACAGAGAACGCGTCTAAATTGCTGTTTTAACGGAAACCCTCAAAAAACCATAATCATATTCGTTTTCATTGAAACTGAAAACTTCTAAAAATTCCTGTTTCCAGAAACTTCCAAATTATCTGCAGTTGATTGTTCAATCAGTGAGTAGAACGCTTGCTTTTTTTCTTTCTGAAATTCTCTGATTCACCAACTCCTTTTCATTTTCTCCGGATTCACAGTTCCTTGATTCTCTCTTTTCATGCACTTCCCCTTTCCAAAAAAGTTCACCTCTCCTCCCCTTCGAAACTAATTCCCTTATCACTATCACCCACCTATCAATTGCCCTTATCAACTTCTTTCAAATTCCAATTCTTTCCGTTTCAACCCCGCTTTTTGAATGTCACATTTGGTCGCGTCTCTCGGTTACATACAATGTCTCCGACAGAAGAACTCATTTCAAAAGACAGTGGGCGGAATCTTGAATGTTCGCACGTATTCCACTCATTCTTTCAGTTTTTCATTAAAAAAGTACAAATCGACCAACATTCTGGTTTCCGTTTCTCTCTTTTTTTCAATTTCTTTGTGGTTTGGTCTTTGTGAATGAAACGGTGATACATCTCTTTTTCTCCCGTTTCAAAGTGTCCAATTAGTCTTGATTAACTGATAAGAAACTGATACTCTTTTGTGATCAAGATCTTTTTCTCATGTCTACTTTACCTAAACCTTTTCATGTTCATTTGTTGTTTGATGCCTTCTCAAGCTCTTCGTTATCAACTGACAACTCTAGAATCATCAACTTCCTTGTACTCGTTCCACTTTCAGCATGAACCTGAAACTGAAACAACTGCGTCGACTGGTCGAGTCCTCGTTTCCAGAAATCGACAACTTTTTCGAAAAGGTCACAGTTGACTTTGAGAAACAGGAAGATGTCAAGAGTTTCTGGTCGGAGATCTACTTTGCCAAGTTGAAAGTGAAAGACGGGGTCGAAGGGGTCCAACAGCTGCCGGAGACTGTTTTTGTCAAGGTTCGTGAGGCTTATCATTCTTATCAATCCATTTCTATCAGCTGCCTCGAATCAGTGAGAACCTCTTCCGTTCCGAATCCAAGAAGACCGATGAGGACGTGTTGAACAAGATTATGGTTTACACCTATAAGGTGAGTTCTTATCACTTATCAGTAGATTGGATTGATGAGTCTTAGTTATCGTTTTCCAAATGTATGAGTTTTATCATTCCATCAATATCAGCTCCCCCTTATCACTAATCAGCACTCCCTGAAACAGTGCCTTTTTGCAGAAAGAGAACCTGTTCTACTCGCACTTCCCCCACAACTCCATCCCATTATTCCCGTTTCCACGTGTCTATCACTCGGAAGATATCACCGGAGAAGCGACTGGAGGACTGGTCGCCGAGAATCTGGCTGATGACGTGTACGCGGTGGAACACGTGCCCGGGCTCAACGGAGACAAGGTCCGCAGACTGATGGAGGCGTTGGCCGGACTGCACGCACATCTGATAAGAGCCACTGATAAGGGATACGTGAAGAGCTTCGAGGAGGGCGCCCATGGAAGGGAGGTGTTGTCGGAGAGGTTGCAGAGGGTCATGGTAGAGAGATAAGAGGGTTATCACTGATAAGGAATCGTTCAGCATGAAGAAGCAATGATGTTCGAGAGGATGGATCCAGAAGTGTTTGGGAACGGAAGAGTTCAGAATATAAAGTGGGCATTTGACTACGAGACAAAGAATCGAGCGATGAGATCTTGTATTTCTGGTAGGTCTTCATAGATTCAGAAGGCCAGGGACCCCTAGAAGTTTCCAGCCGTATTTTAGATTTCTTGAAACCGAGAAGCGAAATGAGAAAAACTGGAAGTTGTAATATTGATCTTTCAAAAATGAAAAAACTTATTCTGAAGCCTTTTTGAAACGAAAGTTCGCTTTGCATTTCCATCGTTTGAACGGATTTTTAAAGAATTGCAACAAGCGTTTTATGTCGGAAAACTATCTAACAAGAATCCCAAAATTTTATTTTGAAAATGTGAAACAGTAACAGAATTGTTTTTTTGTTTCCAATTTTTTGTATCTCTGTTTTCACAGTTTTCGAGTTCTGAATAGTACGAAGAAAAAGAGTGTCAGATAATCAAAAAACTATGCTGGGTGCTCACACTTTACAACTCTCTGAAACCGAAAACATATCCCCCATTATTCCAGCCATTCCGGGGATCTTGGTGCACGCCGACATGAACGTTACGAACCTTCTGTGGACCCGAAACTCGGACGATATCGCCGCGATAATCGATTTCCAAATGGTGATAATCGGATCAGTGGCACATGATATCATTCGGATTCTGACGTTGACACTGCCAAGAGAAGAGAGAAAACGAACGACCGAGGCACATCTCAGACACTATTTCGACACGCTCAACACGTTTTTCGACAACGAACCGTTCTCGTGGCACGAGGTCAGAAGCCTTATCACTTATCTTATCACCTCGACGTCTTTCCAGCTCAACCGCCAATACTCCCTGATCTACCCAGTCGCTTCTAACTTCACTTTGTTCGGAATCTCCATCTACATCAAAATGTATTCCGATGGAACGCTGGGATCTCCAGAATCAAAAGATCAGAACATCAAAGAGCTTATCGATAGGGCAAGGGGAATCGTGGAGGATATGGAGGAGCTGAAGCCGAAAAATCTTTAGGAATTTATGAATTTTTGTTTTTTTTTCAACACAAAAATTTATTACCAAGAAGGCGATATAAATATGGGAAAAATGGTAACAAATACGAAAATCGGAGTGATTTTAATGAATTTTAAATTTTCGGCGTCCAATGACCATCGAAAAAACAGCCATCGGACACCAAAACCGAATATTCTCACTCAAAATCATTTACGGAATTTTTTTTGGGGTTTTCTGATCGAAACGAAGACAGAAAGAGCGAAAGAAGAAGAGGAAACCGGGGAAAATACGATAAATTCACGAGAAAATCCAAAGAATTTAGCGTCTCTTTCCGTACTTGTTCTTGCCGCCACGGTTATTGGAGCGACGGGTGTCCTCTTTGAATCCACGTCCAGCAGCCAGATCCTCTTCCCGAACATTGTCCGAATCGTCCGAATCATCGGATTCCTCCTCGGAATCGTCGGATTCCTCTTCAGATTCTTCCTCTTCGTCGGATTTGTCCGATTCGCTTTCGGATTCCTTCTCAGATTCGCCAGATTCGGCTTCGGCGTCCTCGCCAACGGTGTCCACTGAAAAAATACGAATGTCAACATAAATTTTATCCGCCAAACTTACAAAATTCGACTTCTCCCTCGTCTTGCTCGTCGTTCTCGTTGAGCTTGGCGTTCTCCGGGATCAGACCCTCGTTCTTGAGACGGCGAGCCTCATCAGGGGTGTACTTGAGGATGACGTCTCCCTTGTCGTCCTGGTAGTCTCTCAGACCGACGAGGATGATATCTCCGACGTTGATCCACACCTTCTTTCGCAGTTTTCCGCGAATATGGCAGACACGTTGCTTTCCGTCGAAACAGAACACTTGGACACGCCCGTTACCGAGCATCTTGGAGACTTGTCCGTACTCTGAAAACGGAAATTATGAAAAGTTAGATGGGATTTAAGGATTACCTTGTCCTTCCTCCTTGAGGTCGAGCTCGCGCTTCATGAAGTCGTTCTCATTCTTTCCCCTTCTACGGTTCTTTCCTCCCTTTCCCTTATTCTTCGGCATGACTGAAAGTATTGCGAAATAGATTTTCAAACTAAGAAAAAATAACGGAAAAAGATAACGAGACTAGGAAAAGTGCGTAATAAACCAAAAGATGAAACAAAATTCTCAGTTTATGCACAAATTACAAGAAATTCCTGAGGAAAATGAGCAAAACAAACAAAGTCCTAAACCCATCAATTTTCGAACAAATTTTACGATTGTTTGGAGGTTTTTGAGCATAAAACCGCTGAAAGTCTCATTTACTAGTGAAAATCAAGCAAAACAAAAACAAAACCACGTCACAAACAGCCATAAACACACAAAACTGACCGGAATCGAATAAATCGACGAAAATGTGGAGGGCACGGAAAACTGGGCGTGGCCTATGGATTTGCAATACTGCGGCGCGGAGTTTGTGTAATTGCGGACGATGCATTTAAAGTGACGACATTTCGAAATTTTATTTTTCAGATTTTTATTTTTCAGTTTTTGACCTAATTTCCCGATTTTTTGAACAAGTTCTGTTACAAAAATAAAGAAAAACAGTATGTTCATCGATACAAAGCAAAAAACTGCTTGATAAACTGTCTAGGCATCGCAAAATTCAGCCTTTATCAGTTTTGCTGTTTGCTGCATAAATTTCAACTTCACGTGGCAAATTCACACATCTCTCTCAAATCTCTATCAGCTAATCAGTGTTTTTGTCGAAGTTTGTCTTGTTTGGAAGCTTCCCGAACGAATTTTCGAAAAAAACCAAAAACTAGGTCATCAAACCTTGTGATCTATCTGTTTACCGCGTCATTTCGCGCGCAAACTGTAAACAACCGCCAGTTTCGCAATTTCTTGTCAGCAAATTCTAATAACTTCATTTTCTTCAACTTCTCGCTCAACCCCGCCCACTTTCGTCAAAAACCTCCGAAATTTCGTCAAAATTCCATATTTTTGCAGTTTGCTCATTTGCATGGGAGATTCCCTGGTCGCCGAGCCGACTCCGACAGAGCAGAGCCCGCTGAGCACGAATTCCGTGGCTTTCCAGAGCTCCGCGACAGATTTGCCGGTTTCCACGGAGAATTTCGGTGTGGAGGAGGTGCTACGCGCGTTTGCCTACTTCTGCGATAAGAATTCGTTGGATAAGAAACAAGTTCGCCATTTTTTCTTTGATTTGCATGAAAAACCCACCTAAAACCGTATTTTCTCACTAAAAATTAAATTTCCAGTCAACTTCCCCAATTTTGCAGGTAGCTCTCGGTCTATTCCTCTCACTTCTGCTCATAATCTTCTCCGTCGGCACTATAATCGCTTGGAACCGATATTCTCCGATTATCCAGGAGTTTATCATCAAAGAGAACATCGAGAAGGCTAGGAACAAGTCAAACGAGAAGAACAGTCAGTGATATTGATAAGAGCTGATGAATAACATAGATTTTTTCAGAAAAAGACGAATAATGAACCGATTCAAGAAGTTTCTCAACAAGAAGCGTGTCGAGACCCATTTCAAGCGCAGCGGTGAGGGAACTCGTCTCGACGGACAGTCGTCTTCGTCGACGCCGTCTGGAAATCAGCAGGAGCCGGCGAATGATGCTGCGAGAAATGCGGCTCTGAGAAGATTCGAGCAGTCTCAGGTGAAGGCCGATCCGAATAAGAACATCAGAATGGCGGCGAAGAGAGATATGGAGAGGCAGAAGGCGGCGGAGGAGGAGGAGAGAAAGGAGAGAGAAGCCGAGGAGGCCAGGAAGAATCAGAGGTGAGTTTCAAAAAGTAAAACTTTCAAATTTTCAATTTTTATCAGCTTCGGCAACACGAGCGGCATTTCGCACAGCTCCGAAATCGACGACGAGCCGGAGAACCCGGCGAACTTCCAAGTCTACTTCAGATGTGAAATTCTCGAAGAAAACTTCTCTGCCAGAAAGCCAGAACTTCTGAAGGCCGTCGAGGCGGAACTTGTGAATATTGTGAACAAAGCTGAAGATAACGATGATAAGGTCCAAGCCGCTATCATTTTGATGCACATGTTTGCCACGAAAGAGGCCAAGCCGGTAAGTTATTTTTCTATTTTTCCAAAAAAAAGCAATTCTTGGTTTTTTCAGGTAGCCATCGAAATGATCGAAAAGATTTGCAATAATATTCTACAGCATCCCGATGATCCAAAGTTCAAAAAGGTCAAGAGAGACAGCAACAGTGTTCAGGGGAAATTGGTGCCGGCTAAAGGAGCGATGGAGTTCCTGAAAGCCGTCGGATTTGAGGAGCAGGTCATCGACGGAGATAATATGCTCGTGTTCGTCAGGGATTCAGATGCTCATCTGGTGGGACATCTGGAGGAGTTGAGAGTCGGACAGACTGTCCCGATAAAGGTGTCCCGAGAGCTGAAGCTGTTCTTGGTGAAGAAGGGCGAGAAGCCGAAGGCTCCGGAGCTCTCGAAGGACTTTTTCAATCTGAGCATTGCGGAAGTGAGGGCGGAGCAGAAGGCGTTGACGGCGAACGTCGAGAGAGAGTTGAGATTGCGAACGAAAGAGATGAGGATGAAGGACGAGGGTGGCAATAAGGACAAGTACAAGTACACTCTGATCCGCGTCAGATTGCCTAATAATGTTGTGATCCAGGTGTGAACAATCGATAATTCCCCTAATTTTTCCATTTTCCAGGGTGTCTTCGGTGCCGGTGAGCCCTTCTCTGCTGTCCGTCTCTTCGTCGCTTCGGTTCTCTCTCCCGCCGTCGCCGCTTCTGAATTCACTCTCCACGACGCCATCGGCCAGAAGACCAACGACGAATCCATCTCTCTGGGAGCCCTGGATCTCGCTCCGACCGCCCTTCTCCATCTGGACTTTGCCGAGACGATTTCTGAATCCGAAGAGCTCATCGACGACATGTATCGTCATCTTCTGGAGCAGCAGGAATAATCTTGACTCGTCATTTTCATTTATTTTCCTTCTCCTGGCTGGTACTGTATAATTTCATAATGTTTTATAATTCTTCCCCAAGTTCCTCTAATCACTTTTATCACTGAAATCCCCGGAATTTCTTTGAAATTGTACTTTTCTCGTTGCTTCTACTCGGTTCTTTTTTATCCATTATCAACAGTCCGATGCTTGTTTTTTCCTGAAATCTCGGTAGAAAATGAATGTTTTGTGCAGGGAAATTATCAAATTTTTAATTTTTTTTTCTTCAATTTTTTTTCAAATTGAGCTCGTTGAAAGCGATACCATTTTTACTTTTCTTGAGTAAAAAACTATGTAAAAATGTCAAGAAATAATAATTTTGATAATTTTCCCAATTTTGCCCGTTTCAGATGTCCCAGGAGCCGAACATTTCCAATTTTCTCAACGGAAAACCGTCAATTGAGCCAGTTGCTCCGTCGGCTCTTTTTTCCAGGTAAATGAAGTGAAAAACATTAAAAATCAGCGAAAAACCAGAAAAATCATGGATTTTCGCGTTTTTCCCACGAAAATCGCAATATTTCGAAGATTTTCAGTAAAAAAAACGTTTTTCATGTATTTTTCTCAGTTTTCTCCATAGAGCGCACTTCCAACCGCTTATTCTTCCAGACTCCGAACATTTCTTCCACAAATGGAACAAGCCAATCGGAACATTCCCGAAGGTTCGGCTGCAGATGCGTTTGAAATCGAAAAGGGGGCGGAGTCGAGTTCAGATGACAGTTCAGATGAGGAAGACGTGGCAGAAGCGGTAGAAGACGTTGGTGCGGAGAAAACGAAGAAGAAGAAGGATTCTGAAGGAGAAGACGTTGAGATGGACGAGCAGAAGGTGAGAAATAGGGGGAAAACACTGAAAATTGAAGATTTTTGGCTCGACTTCCATGTTTTTGGGCAGTTTTTTGTCGATTTTTCACACGAAAAATCAAGATTTCTGCCTGATTTTGATAAAAAACGAGTGGAAACTGAAGAAAACATTGAAAATTGAGGATTCTCGCCCAATTTCTCGTGTTTTTGCTCTGTTTTCCACTATTTTTCAAAACTGACAAAAAACGAGAGAATTCACTGAAAATTCGAATTTTTCAGCCAAAATCTATGTTTTCCTTCAATTTTTTACAAATTCCTTTCAGAACCCGCAACCTGCCCGAATCGAGATCGATCTGGACGTGTTCCTGGAGCAGAACAGTTTAGTCGACCCGCGAGATGTCAGTGTCCAGCAAGTCGACACTCTTCCGACTGCTTTTCAAGCTGAAAATGCCATCAAGGAGCTGGAAAAGACGCCGAAGAAGCCGTTGATCGAGGAAATGTGATAATTTTTAACCATTTTATCCAAGTTTCTCATTCCATTTTCACTGTTTTACCCCATTTTTTGCACAATTTTGTTGAATTTACACTTTGTTAGAATTTTCAAAAAATTCCTCCTGATTACTTTGTTGTTGAATGAATATTTTGTCTATTTTTACATAATTTTTTCAATTTTTTAAAAAATCTTGATTTTCCTATTTTCGGATTGGTCCAGTACCAAATTTTCTTATTTTTTCGATTTTCAGAAATATTTCAAAAAATGCAAGAAATTTATTACTGCTGTCCCGCGACGAGTCACCTGGTGGGTCTCGCCACGAAAATGGTTTATGACTGAAATAGGGCTTCTTGACAAGGTTTTGACACTTTTTCTGATGAAAACGGGTAAGATGACGTGAATTCAATCATTTCCAACCAAATTTAAGCAGTTTCCACCGATTTTCAGTGAAAATGAGGTGTTTTTTGGAAAAAAGCGGCAAAATACTCAAAAATGCATGTTTTTGTACTGAAAATTGGTGGAAACTGCTGGAATTTGGTTGGAAATGATTGAAGACATGCCTTTTTACACATTTTCATCAGAAAAAGTGTCAAAACTTTGTCCAGAAGCCGTATTCCAGCCAGAAACCATTTTCGTGGCGAGACCCATGACTCCCCGCGGCAATAATATAAATTTAAGTTTTTCCAACAAAAAAACTGAAATTTTAAACCAATTATTCTATTCTAATCCTTTTTAGTTGTGCATGTTTTTTTTCATATATATTTTTGTCTGTTTTCCACGATTTCCCGTTCAATATATTTCCGATGCAGTCTCTATTTCGAAGAATGTCTTCGGCCGTGGTGACAAGTGCCGCCGAGTACGACGTGAAGGCGTTGGAGAAGCTGAAGGATCTGTACGGAGACCTGGCGCAGATCCCTTATCCATCCCAGGGACGCATTGATAAGAAACCTGGGGAGGAGATTATCAAGGTAAGTGGATAGTGATCAGGATTGTGTGAAAAGCAATGAAACTGTGAATAAAATTGTTTTTTTTTCCTGTGTTCTCCTGTGTCTTTTCGAAAACCATTTTTGAATTAGTTATTTTCAATGCTTTTGTCTTGCATGTCCTGCTTTCCGGCTGTAAAATTGTTATCAATCCCTTATCACCAGGTCCTTACAACATGGGACAACCGTGCTGTACAACTCAACAAGATCACCCGCCAACAGAGAGTCAGTCTCATCGGAAACAAGGGTCCGGAAGTGACGGATCGCTTTCTGCTCTCATCGAATTCGGTGCCAATGTGCAATTTTGAGTGAGTAATCACGAGAGATTGAGAAAATTACAGATGAAAATGGTGGATTTTGTAAGGAAAAGAAGCGAAAAAGAGTGGGAATGATGAAATTAAAGAGAAAAACGACGATATTTACACAAAATACCGACAGAAACAAGACCCAATTTCAAATTTTGAACATCTACAAAAAAAACAGTGCGGAAATAACGATTTTCAACAAAAAACTGGAGAAATTACTCGAAAATTGCCAACTTTCATGAAAAAAACCCATTGATTTTGACAAAAACGTCAAAGTTCGAAAAATTGAGGAGAAAAGCCAACGTCTTTCTCTGGAAATTCACAAAAACAGCCGGAAAAGACCGATTTTAAAGGAAAAGACTTTGAATTTGGCCTAAAAATGGATAAAACAAGCCAAATTGATGAAATTCATCAAAATCGGTCAATTTCCCAATTTCCAGAGCCCAAGGAATCGCCTACTCCCCCTCGAACACTCGTGTCGCCCAACTCATCACCATTCCCGGAACCGGCGATGATTCGAAGCAATACCTGAAGATCTACAACCTCGAAGAGCACGTCGAAGAGCTGTGTGCCGACGTGGGAAGTCTGAAGAAGCACGGAACGATCCATGGCGGAGGCGCCGCGCCCTTCGGATGTTTGAAGTTCTCGTATGGCGAGGGACACGTGATGTACGTGGCGGAGCGGGTGGAGAAGGCCGCGCAGTTCTTTGATGCCGATATCGAGTGGGACAACGAGACGAAGGTGTTCGAGAGCAAAGTGGTGGGTTTTGAAGTTGCTATTGTTGTCGTCCAGCGGCGACTCACATGATGGGTCTCGCCACGAAAATAATATCTGGCTGAAATAGGGCTTCTGGACAAGGTTTTGACACTTTTTCTGATAAAAGTGGGTACAAAGGCATGTCTTAAATCATTTCCAACCAAATTCCAGCAGTTGTAGAAACCATTTTCGTGGCGAGACCCAAGGCTGTCCATCCGGCCGGCCGCGGGAGCTTGCAACACACTTCGACCGGCCGGGGCGGCCGGTGTGTTTGGTGGCGAGGTGCCGCCGAAGAGGAGTAACGTGTACATTTCGACTCATAGCTTCTCAATGGAGCACATTTCCATCTTTTCAGGGCAAAAAATTCGAGCTGACCGAGTCCTGGGGCGAGCAGAACAACTCTGTCAAGCGGCCCGTCATCTGCATTGTCGATGTCTCGTCGGGAAGTGTCACTGCACTCGATGAGATCCCCGCAAGGATCTCCCCTTGCTATGTGAGCATCTTATCACTTATCAGCTTACCACCTTCATTTTCCAGACCACCTGGGCTCCGAACGACACGGGCGTCGTCTTCTTCGGATTGGACGAAGCCGAAACGCCAAGATTGGGCCGGATCTACTGTAACAATCGTCGGGGAGCTGTGTATTTCTACGATTTGGAGTCGGCAAAGTTGACGAAAATCAGTGAAGATGGTATTTCCGCTGAGAATATCTCGTTTTCGCCGGATGGGAAGACGCTGGTCTGGTTCCAGCGGGCCGCTGATGGACCTCATCAAGCTGTTCTGGAGCTAGTGGCTGTTCAGTGGCCACTGGAGGCTTCTGAAGTCGAGAAGCGAGTCGTGGTTCCCATCGTCAAGGAGAAGAGGGCTTCGGATGAGTTCCAGGGCCTTTGCTTCACTCAGACCGCTTCGAGATCATGGTCTGCCGACTCGAAACGATTGATTCTCTCGAACGGCTGGGGCAGTAAATTGGAGCTGATATCGATTGATATTGATAGTGGAGACGTGGAGAAACTGACGAATCACGGACAAGTTCATGGAACCTGGATTCTGTTGGATGTTGCTGATGATGAGGTGCTGGCTGTGGTGTCCGCGCCGAATCGCCCACCGAATGTTCTTTTGGGACGACTTCAGGAGAAGGGAGAGGCTGAGAAGGTATTCAGAAGTAGATTCTCGATATTCTAAAGAGCCTATTTTTCAGATGGTCTGGGTTCGAATCGACGAAGCAAAGGCCATCGAGAAGCGTCGGAATCTGGTCGACTACTCGTGGGAGATTGTCAATTTCGAGAGGGACGGCGCCACGTACGAGGGAATTCTGATGATGCCGAATCAGGGATTCGAGTTGCCGTTGGTGGTGAATCCGCACGGAGGACCGCATGGAGCGTCGTTTGCCATGTGAGTAGGTTCAGTGGGGCGAGCTTGCAATCTATCTTTTCAATAGAGCGCAAGTGCTTCATCTGTTCTGATTGAACCATTTGTTTGATAGAGCACATTCGAAACATCAAAAAGTATCCATAGCTGCAAATGCGCTCCAATGAACTTCACGTCTTTCCCATTGGAGCGAATTTCCAACACCAGACAATTACCCCTGCTGCAACTGTGTTCCATTGAGTGTTACCCTTCAATGGAGCTCTACTGTCCGCTAGAGCACACTTCCCTATTCTCCAGGTGGCCCCGTCGTGACCTGACCACCCTTCTCAACTCTGGCTACGCAGTCCTTCAAATCAACTACCGTGGCACCGTCGGCTTCGGTGACGACTTCATCCGTGCCCTTCCCGGAAACTGTGGAGATATGGATGTGAAGGATTGTCATGTGAGTCCTTCTGAATCTTCTGTCTTCTGAATTCGATATCTTCAGGAAGCCGTCCTGCAAGTTCTCGAAAAAGAAGCCCGTATCTCCAAAGACAAGGTTGTTCTGTTCGGTGGATCTCATGGAGGATTCCTGGTTTCCCATCTTTCTGGACAGTATCCGGTAAGGGTCCCGCCACGAAAAGGTTACTGTACCTCTCTCATTTCCAGTCTTTCTACAAATCCTGTGTCGCTCTGAACCCTGTGCTCAACCTCTCCTCGATGCTCGACATCACCGACATTCCCGAATGGTGTCATTTCGAAGGAACCGGCCAATACCCGGATTGGTTCAAGATCACGACTCCCGAGGAGCGCGAGAAGATGTTCTTATCATCGCCAGAGGCTCATGCTGATAAGGTCATCGCTCCTTATCTCTTGCTCATCGGTCAGAAGGATCTGCGAGTTGTGCCGCACTACAGAACCTACATCAGAGCGTTGAAGGCCAGAGGTGTGCCGACCAAGTGAGTTGCTTGTCAAGTTCAGATTTGCGGGGTTTTTCTGACTGGTATAGCTTGTCTTTGAGCTCCCAGAGCTCAAATTGAGATGGCAAAACCGCAGAGATTACGAAAAATTGCAGACTCTTAGAGCTTCAGTAACCCATTATCGATCAATAACCCCAAATACCGTATTCTCGCTTATTTTTGACGTTTTCCAGCCGTTTCCTGAGTTCCTAGTGCGAAATGGGTCATTTTGTGCAAACACCGCGGGTATTACGACAAATTGCGGACTTTTAGAGCTACAGTAACCCAAAATTGATTTTTACAATTTTTCAGCAAGAATTTCAGTTTTTCAGTCAAATTAAACAGAATCAGGTTCAAATTTAGTAATTCTGTTTCAAAAAATTTGTTGTAATTTTTTTCCAATTTTTCCAAAAAAGTCTTTATTTCACACTTTCCCCGTCACCACAGACCATGAAGGGTTTCATCGCTTAATCCGTCAATCTTTCGGCCCCCCCCGTATATTCGTGTTTCTGCCCTCATCGCCTCCCAAGCAGAAAAGCTTCTCTAACTGTGTGCGTCTCCACACTCTGCACACTCTCTCGGCAAACGGGAGCTACGCCTAGGCGCATGAGAGACACAGAAACGGCCGGCTTTATAGTTTTGAATTAGAAATTCCCGTGGGAAATTGGATTTTCTTGCTTTTTCCTCCCTTATCACTTTATCACCTTTTATCAGAGTGCTCACCTACCCTCCGTCGAATCATCCTCTCGATGAGGTCAACGTTGAAGCCGACTACTCGATCAATATGGTCCGTTGGTTCGAAAAATCGCTTTCCCAGTGATTTTTGATTTGTAATTTTTGTAAAAATTCATTGATTTCTTATCGATAACCTTATCAACTGATTTTTCCCGGAATTTCTATTCTTATTCTTTTTTTTTATTTTTTTTTTCCGGTTCCCCCATTCCAAGTGATAATTTTTGTAAAGATTTTGTAAAAAATGGTCTATTCTATTTTTTTTTTCAACGGTTGATAAGCCGATTTATCTTTATTTTTATCAATTTCCTTTCAGATTTTCAGAAAATGTTTTCATTAAAGTTTCCCGAATTTTCCAATTTCCCTTCCAGATTCTCTAATAATTCCGCCCGGTCTTCAATTGTTTTTTCCCTAATTCTGTAATTTTTAAAAAATTAATTGGTAAGTTTTCCAAAGGTTCACAAACCAAGTCATTTCGTTCCAGATCTCATTTACTGATAAGATGATAAGGATAGATCGAGAAGATCTGAAAAACTACAAGGAACTCGTTTATGATGAGGAGAAGTTGATTGTCAGTTCGAGGATTATCAGTTCCGAGGGTTATGAACCGTTTGAGGTGAGGAATATGGATTTTTGTGGGAAATATGGAAAATTTACATAAAAAATATGATAATTTGAAAATTTAGTGGAATTCCGAGAAAAAACGGGTAATTTTGAACAAAAAAAAATTGAAAATCCGAAAAAAAAATTTTTTTCAAAAAAAATTTTTTTTTTTCATTCAAAAGCTGGAAAAAGTGAAAATTCTTGACGCTAATTAGAGAAAAAAACGTCAAAATAAATTTTTAAAATTCGAAAAATTTTTTTGTCTTTTTCAAAAAAATTGAAAATTTTCAAAAAATTCTGAAAAAATCTGATAAATTGTAGCGAAAATCAACGAGATCCTGCTTTTTTTCCAATTCCTCTCATTTTTAGGTCTGGACTTACATTGGAAAATACGTCAACCCGGGACTCACGAAAAAATGTCAAATAACCGAAATGACGAGTCATTTTCGGACAAGACGCCGGGTTATTCTGGATCATCGGAAGGAGCCGACAGAACCGGAGGAGTGAGTGATAAGTGATAAGTAATCAATAATCATTGGAATTCAGGCAAATGTAGTTATAGCTGGGATAGAGAAGTACATAATTTGAGACTTTTTTTCCGTTTTCTATTGGGAAAATGTCGAATTTCTCCAGAATCCATCTGAATCTTCTCGGATTCCAACTCCATTTTCAGCTACAAACTGTTCGCGTTCTCGAAGGATTCTGCGATAATGGCTCATGTCGACACGAATCCCGAGGATCAGTACCTCCGATTCTACCACACACAGACCGGAACCCAGATCTTTGATTTCTGGCTGAATCTCATCGGAAGAGTTATTCTGGATGGTCAGTGACTAGATTGTTCCCCTTTTCTAATAGATTTTCCCTCCAGATCCCCGTTCTTTTCTCAAATTCTCCAACTCTGGAAACCGGGCGGCTATGATGATGTACGGTGCCGATGGAGCGGATGTTCTGCGGATTTTCAGCATTCTCGAGCAGGAATATATCGATTTTCTGCACACTCCGATGGAGGATATGGACGTGATCAAAGTCGCGTGGACTCCTGGGGACACGGTGAGTTGGGGGGTTACTGTAGGTTGGAGAGTATGTGATTTGTCGGGTGGTGTGTGCACAGAATGCGCAATTTTAACCAGGGAAGTAAATACATGACCTCGCAAATTAGGAAAATGCCGTATATTTTCGTAATTTTCCAATTCGGCGAAGTCTTGTATTTCCCTGTGCTTTTCGTAATGCTAGGAACCCGAAAATCAATGGAACATTCCGATTCCAGGGTCTGATGCTGGTCAACCGCGACAAGGAGGCCAAGATCGACGAGCTGATCTTTTACTCGTTCGAAGACGACACCTACACGACCCTTTTCGACTTTGAAAAACCGGTCGAACACTTGGAATTCTCGCCGGCTGGAGACGTTCTCATCGTGTTCCTCGCCTCGTCTCGGGAAGGAACCACCTCGTTTCCGAGCTCTTTCATGACTCTTCTCTGGCCATCCGGTACAACCGAATCGTGGGCTGATATGAGACTGAACGAGTTTGTCGATGTGCCAGAGAGAGCGTGGTCCAAGGACGGCAAGTATCTAGTGTTCAACACAAGAAATGCGGGTGTTCCGGTGAGTTCTGAGCAAGTTGGGTTACTGTAGCTTTGAAAGTACGCAGCTTGTCGTGAGGTGTTTGCACTGAATTGTCATCTCCCATGTATTCCAGCTCCTCCAAGTGTACGACGTCGAGAATCGCAAGCTTCTCCGAATGAAGCGCTCGGAACTGATGCTCGGCTACTGCCACGACTTTTACGACGACGAGCTGGTAGTCAACCTGATCACCCGAAAAGGCCTCTACATGGCCAAGTTGCCATCGATCGAAATGATGGAACAGGCTCAGCACGCGTCGCTCCGCTTCATCACCGAGATCTCGGATCCGATGAACGACTATTCCGGAGACATGAACTTTTTCAAATCTCCACGTGGCGATTTCATGTACGGATTCTTGAGATGGCCGAAAGAGTTCCCTGATGGTTCTGATAAGATCCCACTGGTAGTGATACCACACTCGGGCATCGGTCAGTGTCCCCAGTACACCTTCTTCGATCTATCCATCCAAATGCTCCTCAAATCCGGATTCGCCGTCTTCCAAGCCTACTATCGATTCAATACACCCCCCGGATTCGGAACTTGTCGATCGCTGCCTGAAGAGTTGGATCGCAAGGATTCGGAAGATCTGATGGAGGCGGTGAACGTGATGTTGGCCGCTGAGAATGCTGATGATATCGATAGGGAGAACATCTTTCTGCTCGGACACAAATACGGAAGTTTTGTGGGAGCCAGAGTGCTGGCTGACGTAAGTTTTTGATTCAAGAGTTGTTTTTATGAGTTCTGATAAGATAGATTCATACATTTTGATCACTTCTAGCAAAAATAAGCCGCATAAGACCGTTACAGGCTTGGAAAAAGCCTGAAAGCCCTATTCTCTCCCGTTCAGGCCTTTTTTGAAGAGTTTTTGATACTTGTATGACGTTTTAACACTGACGAAATTCGAAACACATCAAACTCTGAAGATTTGACCAATTTTGAGGCGAAATCCGGAAAAAAAAATTTTCAAAAATTTTGGGAAAAAATTGAAAAAAATTTTTTTTTTTCGAAAATTTTTTTTCTTGGATTTTGATCCAATATAGGTCAAATCATATGTTTTCGTGTGTTTTGCATCGTATCAGTGATAAAATCTCAGAAAACCACCCGAAAGTCCTTGAAATCTGTGAAATTGGGCTTTCAGGCCCTCTCCGGTGCCCACAGAAGTTTGGAAAAGCCCATTTCGTTACAGTTTACCAATAGAAACATTTTTGGAAAGGTCGAGATTCATCTATCAAGCTTATCAACTTTTTAGAAAATTCCGGATTTATTTTGGGACTTTTGGACTTTGTGCCTAGCCCTTCCAATTCCGAATAGTTCGCTAGAGCACACTTCCATTTCATTTCTCTCTTCCAGAATCCAACAACATTCCGTGCTGCGGCCCTTGTCGACCCCATCTTGCATTTCACGTGTTCATGCGGAAAACACACTCCAGAAGTTCTCGCCCGAGCCCAAGAACACGAACCGTACCGCCTGCACAACAAGATCAAGTCGCCCGTTCTTCTAATCGATAACCAGGATTCGCAGTGCAAACGAGACCTTCCAGCACTCGTTAAAAAGCTGAAAAGGAACAAAGTTCCGAGACGGTGAGGAAGTGCGCTCCACTGGACTTTTTTCAAATTTCTGATTTTCAGTCTTCTAAAAATGCCAATGACTGAGGAAGATTGGGTTATCGATTGTCTGGAATGGTTCGCGAGTTACATTAAAACTGATTGACTTTTATCATTTATCATTGCTTATCACTTATCAATGCTACTTATCACTTCTATCATGTACCCTTATCTCCTTCTGAACACTACGTGTATTACCGTATCCGATTGCTTTCGCTTAATAATCTCTGTGATTTCTTAAATCCCTTAATTCTCTAATCAGCTTATCAATTTCTGCTTCTTCGCCATATTTTTTCTTCTTATCAAGATCCTTATCAATTGAATGGACCACAACAACATATGATGCTCTTAATGGAATTTCTTCTTTTAAAATTTTTTTTTCATGTTTTTCTAAAGGTTTCAACCTGAATGTCTATCTTTCTCTATCAGTGATTCCTTATCACTTCACGCCCCTATCACTAGATGGTCGTGAGTCGAGAGCCCCATATCAATCTCGCCGACATTGACCCAGTGATTGACGAGCACGGACAGATGCTCAAGCTTTGCAACGCAAGGATAATCACGCCCAAGGGATATGAGCCCAAGGAGGTGAATTTGGGAGAGAAATTGATGATTTCACTAGAAATTCGGGTGAAAAATCCAATTTTTGAACGGAAAACGGGTCTGAAACATTCAGAATGCTTACCAGTGAATCGAAGCGCGTTTGAACCACGAACTTCTAGAAAATTTGTAAAACACGGGATTTTGTGGGAAGAAACATGAAAAATCAGGGATTTTGGCAGATTTCTTGTCAAATTTGACTGGGAAATTCAGATTCTGAGCCAATTTTGTAGCTAGCCGATTAGCTCTTTCCAACTAGATAGCTCTTACATGTCAAGGTGTTTTAGTCGCGGTCTGACTTCGACTCGAGACCTAGTTCATTCGAAAGAGCATGGTCGATTTCCTATAGTGAACTGGGCTCACTTTTCTCAAGAAGTCTTCATTTTCGAGAACGGAGCCTCCAAAGTCCGAAATAGTGCTAATTTTCCAGTGCATTTATTGACCTACCGAGAAAAAGGGGGCCCCTGTGCTATTTTGCACTATTTTCGACTTTGGAGGGTCCGTTTTCGAAAATGAGGACTTCTTGGGAAAAAGTGAGCCCAGTTCAAAAGTGAGTCCACTTTAGGAAATCGACCATGCTCTTTCGAATGAACCAGGTCTCGAGTCAAAGTCAGACCGCGACTAAAGGTCAACGACTGATGAATTACGGAAAACTCGGACAATTTTGGGAATGCTCAAGATTTATTCAAAATGCGAAACATTTGTGGGATTACTCGACGTCTCTTTGGATGTTTCCGATGAAGGCGTCAGTTGGCAGAGGAGTCCCATCCGGTGCGAATCTTCTGAATCTTGCGGCGTCGGGGCCGATGGCAAATTCACTTTCATCGGTCGGAAGAGGAGTTCCGTCCGGTCTGAAATGGATTCTCTTCTGAATTATCTCCAGAATCCTATGATCCCTACCCAGCGAAGACGGAGAACACGACGGCGAAGGCGACGAGAACGAAGAGAAGATTGGAGAAGGCGAACATTTCCGAATGATTCGGAAGGCATTCACTGGGGTCTTTTATAGTCCGGAAATCGGGTCGTTTGGCAGAAAAAAAAAGAAAAAAATGGAGGTGAATCATCGATCACTGATCGGAGCAATACCATTATTGTTTTTTTTTCACCAAACGACCTTGTTTCCCGACTATAAAAGACCCCAGTGGATGCCTTCCGAATCATTCGGAAATGTTCGCCTTCTCCAATCTTCTCTTCGTTCTCGTCGCCTTCGCCATCGTGTTCTCCGTCTTCGCTGGGTATGGATCATAGGATTCTGAAGAGAATTCAGAAGAGAATCCATAATGGATTATCCATTTCAGACCGGATGGAACTCCTCTTCCGACCGATGAAAGTGGATTTGCCATCGGCGCCAACGCCGCAAGATTCAGAAGATTCGCACTGGATGGAACTCCTCTGCCAACTGAAGCCTTCGTCGGAAACATCCAAAGAGACGTCGAGTAATCCCACAAATGTTTCGCATTTTGAATAAATCTTGAGCATTCCCAAACATGTCCCAGTTTTTCGTAGTTCAGAGCTGTCCCGTGACTCTATTACCCAGTTGGAAATAGCTAATCTATTAGTTGCGAAACTGGAGTTAAAAAGCAGTGATTTCTGGTCGAATCTGATAAATAAAAATGCAAATTCGCTCCACCGAACCGCCCGTCTCTTTTCCATTTTCTCAACGGAGCACAATTTCAGATCTGGGCCCTTTGGACCGATTCAACGGATCTGTTCACTCGGAAATGGTATCGGACACGTGGATATCTCACCCGCAGACGGGCGTACCTTGGATACGACAAGGAGGAGGAACACGTCACCAAGTACGCCCCCTTATCACTATATCACCTTATCACCACCCCTTATCAGATACTTCACGTACGCCGAGTCACCCGACTGTAGCCGAGCCGCCTACATCACAGAATGCCCGGATTTCCTGGATAATCGGAACGTGATTCAGATCGTTGATACGTTGCGGGATAAGGCGATCAAATCAATTGTTATCAGTGATAAGAGATTCCATGGACCTCTTCATATCAGTGGTCCATTCTACAAGTTGAAGTTCTCCAGGGACAACCGGAAGTTGATGTATTTCGCAAGGCCGACGCAAGAACAGAAGATTGCCGTGAGTGACAAGAACTCCTTATCACCTTATCACCTCCTTTCCAGCACAACCAAAAGATTCGAGACTTTATCATGGGTATCTACGACTTTAAAACGAACAAGATCTCATTGGTGACCGATGAGACGCTCACAACTGACTACTTTGATGGATTCGTGAGTCCCCACTCTCTTATCAGTCTCTTATCACTGATTATCAGGTTGAGTGGACACCTGATGGCAAGGGAATCATCTACGTGGCAGCGAGACGTATAACGTGGCATCGGCTGGCAGAGGGATACTTCAACACCATCCTGACGGATGCCCATAAAGTCGAAAAGATCACTTTTTCACCGGATGGAAAGACATTGGCAGTGTTCATGGGATTGAGTGCGAAGGGTGATAACAGATGTGTTTGTTTGGTGAGTGATGAGAGGTGATAAGGCCTGATTAGGTCTAGAAGATTTTGGAGCTTTAGAACCTCCGAAACTCTGGGGAAAATGGCCGATTTTGTTAGTCTTGAGCTCTTCTTTATGGGTTAAGGAAGAGTTAGAAATGTCACTGATAATGACTGATAACCCTTATCTCTTTCCAGCTCAAATGGCCTCTTGTCCGTGCAGCCACTCTCAAACACGACACTATCTCACTCGGCGATTTCAAAATCTTCAGTATCCCCCAGCGGCCGTGGGCCAACGACGGAAAGCATTTGATATTCAATGTGATTTGGGACACCGAAGTGGTGAGTTGGTCTTTTTGAAATTTGAAGTTCCGAAGCCTTTAGAAGACGTCAGGAAGCTTCTGGAGAGTCGAAGGGATTTTGATGGGATTTTGAGTAAAATTAAGGTTCTGGAGATTCATGTAAAAACGAGACCCGACGTTTCAGAAAACACCAAAGAGGTGCCTGAAACCTCAAGAACGTTACGTAGCTTCTGGAGCTTTTAAGGAGTTCTGAAGGCTTTTTGAGTAAAAATGGAAATTGATGAAATCCTATAAAAATGAGTGTATCTTAACAAAAATAACATTAGAAATCGGCTTAGGAGCGTTGAAACGGTCAAGAACCGATTTTCGTGGTGATACCCAGAAGTTCTCTTTTTTGAAGGGGGATTCATAGACTGTAATCATTCAGAATCCATCAAAAGCTTTTGAATTGCTTCAAGAATTGCTTCAAGGGAATTCTGAAGCCTCCAGAAGATGTTGAACTGATTCTAAGAGCCGAACCAGAATTGTTCAAAACCAAAAAAGCTCCAGAAACCTCAAAGATATCCTTTCAGCGCGTCGCCGCCATCGAAATCGAGACCCTCCGACTCTTCGAACTTCCCCTTCCGAATCCCACCACTGTCACAGACGTCCGCGACGACGAATTGCTTCTGGAGACCTCCGCAGCGAACCGTGCGACGCGTCTGTGGTACGCCAAACTGTCAGAAGACCTTTTCGAGCCCATGGAGCCTGCCACGTGTCTTATCACTGAACACATTTATCCGCGACAAGGACTCGATTTCGTTGTCAAAGTGCATCATTTCGAGGACAGGGCCTATTCCGCTGTCATGGTCCATCCGCATAACTCCATCGGATCCGGCTTATCACTTGTTGTGATGCCCTGGTGGGGTCCCGAACCCTATTATACTACCCAGTGAGTCCCTTATCAGTCCCGTATCATTATCTCCTTATCAGTCACCGTATCCCTGTCGTCAACACTTTGGTCTCGTTCGGCTACTGTGTCCTCGTCGTCAACTACCGTAAGCCGTACGTCGAACAAATGCGTGTGCTCGAGTTCCCAACGCTTCACGGCGAAGATCACGTGGAAGATTGTCATGTTAGCGATTAGTGATAAGCCAACTGATAATGATAAAACTTCAGAATGCGGTCTTGAAAATCCTCGAGGAATACGGGGACTTCATCGATTCGGGGAAGGTGTTCCTGTACGGACAACAGTTTGGATCCTTTGTGGCGTTTAGTATGATCATTGAGCATGACGTGAGTGAATTGAGTGGTTATCAGTGGAGCGCACTTCCCCTATCTTTCAGTACTTCTACAAACGCACCGCCCTTGTTCGTCCGATGCTCGAATACCCGCAGTTCTACTGGGCCCTCACCCCGTCCCTCGAAGAACGTCATCCGATTGCCCATGCTGATAAGATCTATTCGCCGGTTCTGCTGATCGTTGACGAAGATTACAAGAACGACAAGTACACCGATCTGGAAAAAGCCATGAAACGGAATTGTGTGCCGATTGTGTGAGATTTGCCTTATCAGCTCTTATCACTGATAGTGTTCTTTAGAAGAGCAACTCAAAAGAAATGGGCGAGTGATGCGTGGATCTACAACGTCATCGACTTCTACCAGAACCTTCTGCGGAGAGATTCCTCTTCTGAAGACCTCGAGTATGACTATCATGGTGACGTGGAAGAAGCGGTTGCTTAGAAATCAGTTATCAGTTATAAATTATCATTTCTTCATGAATCAGCTTTAAACATTCTCCCCGTTTTGTTTTCATGTGTCTTATGCATCATCTTACCACTCGTTATTACGACAATCTCCGTTTTCCCCGGTTCTTCCCCTACAGTATCCCGGATTCTCATTCTTATGATTATTATTATTATTTATATCACCTTATCACTGATGATCAACTCGACGCAGTTCTGCCCATTTTCCTGTGCTTTCCACGCCAAAAACACCCCGAAATTGGCCTCATCTGGTGCGATCAATAGTCGAGTGCGGTGGAGCGCGTTTGCACCACTGCGCCTCGCCGTTTGAATTCCGAAACTCTGTTTTGTATCAGTTTTTTCGCGTTTTCTCACGATAAATAGGTTTTTCAATGTGAAAATTTTTTGTTTTATGTGAAAACTGAAAGGAATATTGATTTTTTTATCATTTTTTCTTTGGAAAAACTTTTTTGACCGGAAGAAAAATTGATTTTCCGGGTTATTGAATTTTTGGAAAATTTCTAAAAGATTATTCGTTTTTCTTGGTTTCATCGTCTTCTTTTCACTTTTTTCGTTAATTTCCCGTTAAATCTATCGATTTTTGCAGAAAATGTTAGTAGCTAGTTCGGAAAACTCGGGAATGAACCCGATGACGTTCACAGATTCGTCGAATAATCTTTGTGAGTTTTTGAAAATAAAAATATTAAAAAGAAACATACAATTCAATTAATGACACAAATTGAATTGAAAAATTAAAGAAAATACAATTAAAAAAATATTTTAAAAATTCAAAACAGAGAAAATTGAAGAAAAAACTTTATTCTTGTTTCGTATCAAAAGTGCCCAATTTTCAGCTAAAAACATCAAATTTATATCAAATTTTTACCAAGTTCCCTCAAAAATCCCTAAATTTCCCCTTTTCAGTATACGAACGTCTACAATACCAGCGAAACGCCGGTCGGTTCACCGACGTCGAAATCGTCGTTCACACCCGAGTTTTCGCCGCCCATCGCAACATTTTGGCGGCTCACAGTCCGTATTTCGACTCGATCTTCAAACATTGCAAAATCACAAAAGAACAGGTAAGAAACGCATTGATTTGTTTGAAAATCCGAGGAAAAATGGTCAAAACTCAGCAATTCTGCAAGCTTGCCAGACTGTTGCTGGATTTTTATTCATTTTATCAAGTGCGCCCTATTCCAAACGCTTTGTTTCCAGGTCACCGTAAACAGTCGTCACCCTGCGGCTTTTGAGCTGTTTCTCAACTACATGTACAGCGGAACCGTTGTTATCGATCGTTCGTCTGTCGTGGAGCTCCTCAGATTTGCTAATAACTTTTTGGTATCCAGATTCGAGTTGAATATTTAAAAAAACAAAAATTTTTCCAGATAATGAAGCTCAAAAACTACTGCACCGAGTATCTGGATCGATATCTGGATGCGGCGAATTGCTTATCAATACGAAGTTTAGCGCAGAGATACAATTTGCCGTCGTTGGTCAAGGTAAAAATTTGAAAAATAATTTTTTTTCAAAATTTATATTTTCTTTGCTTCCAGTCCTCCACCGACTACTTTGACAGTAATCTGAACCGATGTCTTCTCGAATCTTCCGATATCATCGACTACAGCTTTACCCAGTTGACACGGCTGGTCCGTGATCACAAGTATGCTGATATCATCACTTCTGACACGTACTTAAAGTGAGTAAAATAATCTAGACGCTTATTTATTCAAAAAAAATTTGATCTTGTTTTTAGCTTTTCCTTTTCAATCAAAAAAATGGTTTGAAGCTGTAATTTTTAGTTAAAAGCTACAGTAGTAATTGCAGTCGTGCAGTCCTTTCGCTGCGAGACCCGTCGATGGTAGCTGGTCTCGCAGCGAAAGGACAACGTCACTGCAGCAACTACGGTATTTGCATTAAAATAATTGAAAAATTGGATTTTTGCTGTTTTTTTCTCAAATAAATAAAAAATCAAACCAATTTTGCAGATTGATAGTCCGATGGGTTGGCGAGAGACTGAAAGAACGCGACAAAATGTTCCGTCTGCTCCTGGAATCGTGTGACTTCCAAAACGTCAGTGCCGATACTCTCGAGTTCCTTTTGGATTATTCTCCGTTGTTGGCAAAGAGTCAGAAGAGCAGGTTCCTATTTTTACATGTCATGTGAGTAATAAGAAAGGAAATTTGTGGTTTTGAACATCTGATTTGTTTCCAGGGAATCCAACAACATGCTGATGGAAAAGTACTCGACCCAACTGGAATCTCTTCGGCAAACAGTCAAAACGCTTCCGGAACTCTACGAAGCGTTTCATTTCGAAGATGAAGTGTTCGGATCGAGTGATGAGGATTCAGATGAGGACTTTGTCGACGGACAGCCATCGTCAGCGCAAGTGGTAAGGAAACACTTATTTCGAAGCAGTGTTCAATTGACATAGTTCCAGATTGAAGACGAGATAAACTCCAAGATAAAGATGAAGATTGCTTTCAATGCGAATCAGCCGCCGAAAGGAAGGAAAAGGCCGAGGACGTTGAGGACGAAGCCGGTGCAGCACGTGGAGACGAGGGGAGGGACAGAGAATGAGAGTGAGTTGGTAGAAATGACTCTAGAACTTGTTTTCCGATCCAAAATACCTTTCCCCTTCTTTCCAGGTATTCCATGGATCGACGAGGACGGAATCGACGGTGTCTTCGCCACTTCCTCCCTGGAAGGAGCCCACACTTACGGTCCTAGTGACAACTTGGATCCAGATGACGTCGACGACGAAGACGAGGCTTCAGATGAGAACGGAAAGTGTGTTTGTATGTTCTGCGGATGGCGCACGTCGACGGAAGAGCTTCTGGAGAGGCATCAGGCGAGGGCTCACAACAGGAACACGTTCTACTTGTGTCATTTGTGCGAATTCGAGACCAACTGGACGAAACAGTTTTATTTGCATTGCAATGAACATTGGGTAAGGGTCTCGACACGGAATTCTCAAAGACTCATGTCAATTTGTTTTTCAGACGCAACTACCGTACCGATGCGAGAAATGTCCGTACACGTCCACACAGTTGCAGGAGTTCATGAAGCATCGATTACAACATAGTGAGTTTTTCTTGTTTGAAAAAAATAACAATCCCCTTTTCAGCCGAAGAGCGTTTCTTCAAATGCGGCGAATGTGCGTGGAAGGGTCGTACCCGTTCGCAGCTCTTTGCTCACGAACGGATGCATTCGGTTCTCGACGATCGGCCACTTCATTGCGAAGAGTGCGGACGTGGATTCCAGCAACATTCGGCACTCGATGCGCACATTGCAACTCACGATGATTTACGGTAAAATTTAATATTATCGATGTATTCCTAAATGAGAGTTCGCTCTTCGGGTGGGTCCCGTAGCGAAAAATCTACAGTAAACCGGAAAAACTTTTGAAACTTTCCTTTCGCGGTCGCAATATGCAGATCAAAGTCTTTGAACGAATTTCGCGAAAAATCTCTCGAAGTCATCATTTTTCTTTGATCTATGGCGACCGCGAATGGAAATTTTCAAAATTTTCGCTACGAGACCCATATGCAGATTTGCTGACACAAGTAAATGAGAGAATCCTATTTTCAAAAGACTAGCTATGATTCCGTTTTGAAAATTTCCTATTTATTTCAGACCAATCCGCTGCGACGACTGTGGCTTCATGACGAAATCGCACGAACACCTCTCAATGCACCGTCGGCAACACACTGAAGACAACTTCAAGTGCCATATCAGTACGTTTCCTTATCACTTATCACTTCCTGGCGACACATGGCCTGATAGCCTGATATTTAGCCATTTATCACTATCACTTTTCGAAAAAAACGAAACGCGGCGCGCTGATAGAAACGGAAAGAATCCATCATAAGGAAAAAACGGTGAAAGTGACAGGAGTTACAGTACCCCCTTTGGAAAAGAAAACTTTATTGAACGCCTTTTGCTTGCGCAATTTAATGGCTCCTTGCACAAGAAACTCGTAAAATCATTTGCATTTGCGCCGGCGCTAGCGTTCATTTCGCGCTCATTTCGGTCAAGGCAGTTGCTGATGAATATGCTGCCTTATGGTGAGTTTTAGCAGGAGATTACTGTAGGTTTCCGAGAAGTTAAGGTCCCGTCACGAAAATAAGGGGTACTGTGAGTTTAGTCCGTTTGGTGTATAGAGGTTACTGTAAGTAGGTGCCGCCCCTTACACTAAGCTACTGTATCTATTTTCAAAACCTGTTTTCTGATAAGTGGGCGGTCCCTTACCCCATTTTTAAACCCCTCCACCTTCGTAATTCCAGGCGGTTGCGAGTACTCCTCCACCAAGAAATCCCAACTGGCCGCCCATCTCCGAACCCATATGGCCGTCCGAGCCCACATGTGCAAGATCTGTGGCCGCGGATTTATTGAAAAGTCGCATTTGGTGCGTCACGAACGAATTCATTTGGAGGAGAAACCGTTCAAGTGTGATCAATGCGAATATGCTTCGAGTCGAAGGGACAAGTTGAAGGTATTTGGGTCTTGAGTGGAAGGGACTAGTTACAGTAATCCTTTTAGGAACACATCATCAAACATCACAACGAAATGAGCCAGGCGACGCAGAAAACGCAACGGAGGAAGTACAAGAGACAGAGGATGCTGGCGGCGGCGAACAACTTGGTGAACAATCCGGAGGTGCTGTTCAGGCCGATCACGACGGATGATGCGGTGACGAGTTGGCAGCAGAATAATGACTTCTCGGTAAGTGCTTGAGTTCGCTTCGAGACCAAAATCACACTCCTGAAACAATCCTGACCAACTCCTGTCAAGACCCTTCTCGTTAAAGCTAAAAAGCAGCTCTTTTCGCTTCGAGACCCAAGCTCCGCCTCCAACAGATCTTGTGCGCGGTTCCTTTGGGTCTCGCAACGAAACTGAGACTTTCGGATATATGGATTTCGCTGTGAGACCCCAGTACAGTTCCTAGTTGAGCGATGCACAATTTCAAAGGCGCATGACGTGATAGCAAGTTTTCGCTATAAGACCCTAGCTGTAACTTTGGGTCTTCCAACGAAGACATCCATTTTTGTAACCATTCCTTCGAGACCATTTCACAGTAATCTTGTCCAATTCGTGTCAAGACCCTACTGGGTAATCTCTTTTCGCTTCGAGACCCAAGCTTCCTCCAACAGATTTTGTGTACGGTTCTTTTGAGTCTCACAACGAAAATTGAAACTTTCGGCTCTGTGACTTTCGCTGTTCCTATTTGAGGGATGCTAAATTTCAAAGGCGCAAGACATGGTTGCAAGTTTTCGTGACGAGACCCTAGGTGTAAGGTCTTTCAACGAAGACTTCCATTTTCATAACCATCGCTTCGAGACCTTTCCAACATTTCCCATTTTCAGGCCTACTCCCCTCACAACGACTACGGCGCAGGCCCTGGCCCTTCCTCTTACAACCCCTCGCCTCCCCGTGCCTACTCGGAGACCCAACAAGTCCAACAACAACACCACGCCCCATCTCAGCAGTCCCCCGGATGCATGTCCATGATGAATGTTCCACTCGGAGACAATCTTCATCAGATGATCGGCGACTCGCCTCTGGGAGAACCTTCAGGTCCCGGACCATCGGGAAGTGGCGGTCAGATGAATCAGATGAATGCGAATCTACATGATCAGCTGATGACACCGACGTTCCAGCAATCGACGCATAGGTAAGAGATTGTGTTTTTGTGCAAATTTCAACCTGAAAATCCACTGGAACAACTGAATAACTTTTCATTTTCGTTTCAAGACCCACCCCCAACCTTTTCCAAGTTATTTCAGAACGCAAGACAACCGTTCGGTCATCCAGAACCCGTTCAACATTCCCTCCACTTCGGACCTCTCCCAACGGCCCATTTCCCTGCCAACCTACGGCCAAATGGACATTGCCCAGGCGCAGGCCCTCCAGCTGCAGCAACATCTTCAGGGAATGCTCCAGAATCCACCGAATCCGAATCAGCCGGGCACCAGCCAACAGCAGTGGAACAACCCGTGGAACCTCTAGTTTTATCCTCGATTTTTTCAATTTTTTCTTGTTCTATCTTTGAAATGTTACTTTTTCCCTAATTTTTAATATTTTTCCAACATAATTAGTAAACTAACATCGATTTTTCTTGTGATCTCTTGTTTACTTCGAATATTCAAAAATGTTTAAAAATATGCAAAAGTATTGGTTTATGATCTTTTTTCCTGCGGATAAATGTGTGCCTTTTATTAGTTTTTAAGAAATTTATTCTGTAAAAAAAGAGGAAAAGCTCTGAAAAAAGGACTATTTAGCTGCAAAAATCGGGGGAATACTTGAAGTTTTTACTACGCACAAAGTGAATGTTTTCGGGGGAAAAAGGGGAGATTAGAGCTTCGGAGCCGTCCATTTGTAGGTGCCGGTGAACACGAATCCGTACTTTTTCATGAGTTCGTCGCCTTCTGTCGGGCCACGGCTGGAAATGGAGAGAATTAGGAAAAAAAGGAACGGAGAAAGTGCGCTCCATTGAGAACAGAGCGAATTTGCAGCGGAACCGTTCAATTCTGGGGAAAATTGAGGAAATTCTGTCAATTTTTCGCCGTTTTTTCAGCAAAAAGGGTAGTTTGTTCGATAGAGCGGATTTGCTAAATCCAGAAATGGGGTAAGGAAATTCGCTCCAGTGAGAACAGTCCAGTGGAGCGAATTTGCAACAAAAACTCTCATTTTGAAAGAAATTCATTGTATTCTGCTTGTTTTACCGGCTTTTTTCGGTAGAGCACAGTTGCAAAACTGCTTTTTTTCGGGCCAATACCCTTACCTTCCAAACTTATACGGCACCGGTTCGACCTTCTCCTTTTCCAGCTGCTCCAACACCGGCGTCAGGATCTTCCACGCGTGTTCCAACTCGTCAGTTCGCACGAAATTGATCTGCGATCCCATGAAAACTTCGAGGAAAAGACGTTCGTAGGCGTCCGGAAGACGGACTTCCTTGTAGCTGAAGGAGTGATAAGGCTTGTGATAAGGGATCTGATGAGAGACCAACCGATTGTTATAAGTGAGATCCAACTCTGTCTCCTCGACACCGAATCCCATTCCGGGTTTCTTGGTCATCAGCTTCATGTAAACCGCCTCGTTCGGCTGAACTCGCATCACGAGTTCCGATCGTTTCAGCTCTCCAGACGGGTAGATGTCACCGCTGACTTCCTTGAACTGGATACGAACTTCCGCTTTCTTCTCGTTCAGAGCTGGAAACATAGAACAGTTCGAATCGAGTCCAACAGAGCGCACTTACCCTTTCCACAACGAAGGAAGAACGGCACACCTTCCCAGCGTTCATTGTTGATATGCAGCACTGCCAGGGCATACGTCGGAGTCGTCGAGTCCGCGGGAACCGATGTGTCGTCCTTGTAGCCCTGAGAGGCTTCTGGGTCTGAAAATCAATCAATTCCCTTCCACTTCCAATCAATTCTCTCACGCTTGCACTCGGAATTTGCGACGTACTGTCCCACAACCACATCCTTCAGCTCCACGACCTTCGTCGCCTTCAGCACCTTGACCTTCTCGTCTCTGATGTCCTCGGCGTTCAGACTCGCCGGTTTCTCCATGGCAACGAGCGTCAGAATCTGCATCAGATGGTTCTGCATCACGTCTCGGATGATTCCGGCAGTGTCGAAGTACCCGGCACGACCGCCCGTTCCAAAGTCTTCTTTGAACGAGATCATCACGGAGGCGATGTGGTCACGGTTCCACGACGGGGCCAGGATGCGGTTTCCGAATCTGAAATGATTGGGAGATGAGTAAGTGCTCTCTAATGCCAATGTACCTCATGACCATCAAATTCTGGACCATTTCCTTGCCGAGATAGTGATCGATTCGGTAGATCTGATCCTCGCGGAACAGCTTCGCCAGATGGTTCGACAGCTCGCAGGAGCTCTTCAAATCGTGTCCGAATGGTTTTTCGATGATGACACGTGTCCACGAGTCACCCTTGTCCATGCAGTTGTTCTTGAGTTCCGTCGAGACGACGTTGAAAACGAATGGAGGAAGGGCGAGGTAGTAGAGACGGTTGACGGCTTCTGGAAACATTATTTTAGGTGAACGAATTCTTCCGCATACGTGATTAGATATACAAGTTAGTGATAACTGATAAAAATAATTTGAAACAGAAACGAAAAAAATTTTTTTTTGAAAATTTTTCAAAAAAAAAACAATTTTTTCCAGAAAATTTTTTTTTTTAATTTTTTGAATTTTTAGCATTATTCTGTTAAATTTCTCTCTTGAAACTTACGATTATTACTCTCTTTCTGATACTCATCAATGAATGCCTGAAGACGTTGGAAGCCATCCGAAGTGTCGTATTTGCCCTGGAAATTTGAAATTTCAGTCGGTTTTCAGTGAAATTTCTTCGAATTTAGCTATTTTATCAATGGAGCGCATTTCCTTACCTGAATATACGAGCAGTGCTTGATGAACTCGTCGAATGCGCATTTCTCCTCATCGCGGACCTTGCAGTACTTCTCGAATGACTCTCTCAACTTGCACACCGTCAGATCGGATCGGGCGTATCCGACGAATTTGATGTTGACCGGAAGGAGATTGTCACGGAACAACCACCAGAGAGTTGGGTATATCTTCTTTTTCGCCAAGTCACCCTACAAAAATTGGAATTTGAAAAAAGAGGAAAAAAGAAAAAAAAATTTCAGTTTCAAAAATTTTGTAAATTTTTCCAGCGTTTTGTGGAAAATTATGGACATGGTTTGCAATTAGACTGGATTTATAAATTGAGAAATTGCCAAATGCATATCCATTTTCGAGATTCCAGTTTCAAATTTTCTATAAATTTCCGGTAGTTTTTTGAAAAATAGTGTAATTTCCTTGATCAATTTTCTTTATCTTTTTTTTAGTTTCAAAAATTTTGTAAATTTTTCTAGCATTTTGTGACAAATAATTCGATTGTTGGACGAGTTGGTTCTATAAAAAATGAGAAATTGCCCAAATACCTATTCTTTGAAAGTTCAGTTTCAAATTTTCTATAACTTTTTGGCAGTTTCTTTGAAAAATAGTGGAATTCATTGAAGCAATGTCTTTCATTGAAGCAATCTCCTTTTTCATTTTATTTTCCAGTTTCTAAAATGTTGTAAATTTTCCTACAAATCCATCAAATCAGTAACACTATCTTGATTGCTCTTACCGATGCTCCGAACACCACAAAAACGTAGGGCGTCTCGAACTTCAAATCCCTCTGCATCGACTCGCGGAGGCACTCGACGAGGTCTTTCGACAGTGGTGCCGACACTGAATGCCGTCTGTAGTCGTCGGTCATTTCTGAAAAAGGGGGAACAATTAGGGATACGGTATGCAGAAACAGGTAAAGTGCAGAGGGGGAAATTCGATTGTTTTTATGGAAAATCAAACTTTTGAACAGTTTAGTCTAGTAGTCTACCACTAGTACCGTCGTGGCATACGGCAGGAGTATGCGCTCTACTGGACGAGCGAAAAAGAGTGTGAGAAAACGAGAGACGGCAGAAAAATCAGAGAAAACTCTCTCGCTTTCTCACACTCTTTTGGCGCCTGTGCAGTAGGGCGCATACTCCTGCCGTATGCCGCGACGGTAGTCTAGACAGATGAAAAAAAAGTCAAAAATGTTCAAATTGGAGGCAATTAAAAATTACGTATAAACTTTGAACAAGAGAATCATGAAAGGGCGAATGCGCTCTATTGAACAGGTTCCCGAATATTTGAAAGTGCTCTAACTTTCCAATAAAGAAATCTTGAAACAGAGAATATTTTAAAAATTTCGAACTTTTGAAATTTCCTGTTTTTTTTTCGAAAATTTTCAGAACTTGAATTTGTTTTTGAAATTTAGACAGTCATTTTTAGCATTCCTCCAAAGCTTCCCAAATAATGTTAAATTTTTGAAACTGAATTTTTTTGGATATTAAAAAAAATGTTTCCAAGTACAAAAAGTATGCTTCTGACCCAGTTTTTCAAAAACTAGAAGACAGCATTTTTTCTAGAAAATTCCGTCTTCTAAAAGTACAAATCTTCTTCTCATCGGCATGATCATCTAGACCACCCATCCCCCCAATTACCATTTCTCCAACACCATTAACCAACCAAAAAAACTAACAAACTAATGAAATAATGTCATCAAACTGGTTACATTCCTCCAAAAAACACCCTAAAAAACTACAAATCTAGTGTAGAATTGGCTAGAAAATCGGCGCCTCTCCTCACACTATAATTCGGTCACTTTCCCCTCCATTTCTCTTTTTTTTCTCTCCAAAGAGACGCAGAGAGACGAGACGGCGGCAAACATGAAAATATTTACTGAAAAGTTGGCCAAAAAACTAGGAGAACAGAACAGAAATGATGACTTTGTTCGGGTTGTCATGACAAATAAAACACGCCGCCGCCGCAGAGGTCGATGAGCTATTCGCCGCGAAATTTGAAACTCTGGGCGAGTTTTCGATGTGAAATTTGAACTTTTTTCGAAAATTTTTTTTTTTTTAAATGGAAGGGAAAACACTTACTTTTGAAAAAGTAGTGATCAACGGAAAAGCTCATTGATTTTAAGAAGAATTTCGTTTATTTTGAGGTTGAATTGAGCATATTCAGGTTATCCTCGTGGGTTTTTCATGATTTTTAGGGTCACGTCAATATTTCCGAGATTTTTTAGGAAAATGCAGAACAAAATGTGACGTTTTCTATCTGTTTTGTCATCTTTCCCAGTCTATTTTGATGAAATCTTCAATTTAGTCTGGATTTTATCGAAAATCGCATCAATTTCCGACGAAATCTGGCCAAAATCCAGTGAAAAATGGAAATTTTGGAGGAATTTTGTGAAAATTAAAGAACTACGACACTCCGAAATTTCGCAATGCTCGTTGTTTAGCGCTGATGAGCAAAGCGAGGGAATTCAAATTTTTGAAAGTAACTTTTTGCAAAACTAATCACATTTGACCTAAAATTTTAAAATAGAACTTTATCAGTGATTGAGAAACGAGAAAAACGTGTCTGCAGCATGTTTATCAGTTCATTGAACCAATTTTCCCCAGAATTTTCCAATTTCCGAAAAAACCAAAAAACTGATCAATGGTCTAGTAGAAAAAGTGGAGAAAAGTGATGTTTGACGTAGAGAAACTCTCAAAAACTTGTGTTTTTGATGAGAAATCGAGGATTTCTGTGTGGTGACAAAATGTGTCCGGAACGAATGAATGTCACAATTATTTGTGTCGATTCGGCCCGTTTTCTCTTATTTTTTCACCTCTGCGAAGTGCAAATAAAGGCGGAGACGAAGGAAATGATGACAAATTGAAGGAGAAAAAGAGAAAACGAGACGGATCGGAGAAGGTGAGAACTACATGGTTTTTAGGGTTTTCCGATGGGAAATTGGGGCAAATTTGGGGGAAATTGGAAGGGAAGTGCGCTCCAATGACAATTTTTCGAAAATTTGGAAAAAAAAGTTTTTGTTGAAGCTACAATGTTGCCTATTTTCTATCAATCTGATAAGATTGTCTGCCTGATAAAATGATAAAAATACGCCGTTCTACGAAAAGAAATCGTAGGCGTTTTACACTAAAAACCAGAATTCCGCCCACGAGAGCCCAGGAGAAAATTGAAAAATCTGGTAAATGTCAAAATTTTGCGAAACTGCCCACATTTTCTCCCATTATTTTCAAATCTCCTGATTGTCGAAATGGTGCCATTTGGTGGTGATAAGATAATGATAAAGAAACGGTGAATGTCAGCAAATATACACAAAAGTGAACAGTGAACACACCGGCGAGCAAGTACGGGAATTTCAAGCAGTTTTATAGGAAAAAATGTGGAAAACCTGGGAAAAAATGAAAAATTGCAATACATCCATGAAATTAGTGAGATTCTAGTCCTCGGCGTCAAGATTGATCTGATCTCCGAACTTTCCGTAGAGATGCGTCTTGATTCTGTCCATTTCGGCGGTGATCACAGCCAATTCTTGGCTCTTCACCTTGATCTTCTCCTCGGCGATGGCTTTCTTCGACTCCAGATGGGTATTGAGCGAGTCCTGGAAAATTTTGATGTTATTCAGATAAAAATTGTGAAAAATGGAAGAAATCCTAGGGAAAATCGGGCAAATTTGGCTAATGCTGGTGAAAATTGATCAATTTTGGCAAATTTGAGATTCTCTTTACGAATATCATCGATTTGTTCGTAATTTTGGCATTTTTCAACTAACCTGATCAAAATGAACGAAGCAGTTGCCGATGCGGCATGGAATCGACGCGGCCTCCTCGTCATCCAACAGCAGAATCTCGTCGCTCGCCTCATTGCAGTTCTCGACGAGTGTTTTTGTCTCTTTCAGCTCTGCCTGCAATCAGATCACTTGTTTTATCAGCTTATCACAGTTTTTCACTCACTTTCATCTGAGTTTGTTGCTGGTAGAAACGTGCGAACTTGTTCAGCAGCTCCTGATCCTCAGCGGTTACTAGGGTTTGGTCTGGCATTCTGAAATCAATGGAATTCAATAAAGGAAGATATTTTTTAATTTATCTTCGCAAAAAATTGACTGGAAAAACCGCGAGAAATGCTGAAAATTCAAAGAATCTAGTGAAAAAAAAAGGAGTCGCGGACAAAACGTTTCACTTCACGAAAATAATTGCAGACAAAATCTTTGCAGACAAAATAAGTTAGTCCGCAGACAAAATAAATTCGGCCGCGGACAAAATGTTTCGCCTACTGCAGCTCACAAATCAGCTAGAATTCAGAAAATTTCGTAAAGAAAAAGACTAGTTATCGTACAAAATACAACCTTTAACCGTCTTCGCCGGAAGATTTCACCCAGGAACTATTATATTCACTGTAAATGTGCTTTTTGCAATTTACTGCAGACAAAACATTTTGTCTGCATTTGAAAAGATTTTGTCTGCAAACATTTTGTCTGCGATTATTTTCGTGAAGTGAAACGTTTTGTCCGCGACTCAAAAAAAAGAAATTTCTCGACTTCTTCCACTGCAAAAGTTCGGCCACCGTCACTGCGAAACCTAGTCCACGTCTTGTGTAGTCCTCTCGGACAACGCCTTCCACGCGTTGTTCCTCCTAAATTATCAGTGTTCACCGCAATTTCTTATCGATTTTCAGCAGAAACCACGTGGAAATGGCGGCTGTTCAGCTCTCGGAAATCTCGACGTTGTTCGCAAAACGTAAGTGTTGCATTTTAACCCGGAAAATAAATAAAAACCTGGAGAAAATAAAAATTGCAGGTAAAATTCATATTTCACCGGTAAATCAATAATTTTCTGCCGAAATCCATTATTTTCTTTATTTTTTCCAGACCAAGTCGCCAAAAAAGTGCTAGATCGTATCAGCATCTGGAACGGAGACATCACCCGAATCGCCGTCGATGCCATCGTGAATGCGGCGAATAGTCGTCTGGCTGGAGGTAATTTTGTTTGATTTTAATAAAAAATGATATGTTTTCAACGTTGTCACCTCAAAAAAAGTGGAAAAACCGCAAAAATTGAGTCAGAAGCTCAAAAACCCCGGAATTTTCCGATTTCCCCGAGATTTTTACAATTCTTCGCAGATTTTCCTCAATTTCCCCAGTTTCTCATTCAAATTTGCTCAAAATGTGTCATTTTATCGATTTCCAGGTGGCGGAGTCGACGGAGCCATTCACAAAGCAGCTGGGCTCAAGGATCTGCTCGCCGAGACCCGTCAGTTCAACGGATGTGCCGTCGGAGATGCGGTTATCACCTCCGGGTGCAACATCTCTCATATCAAGCGTAATCACTAATCAGCGCCATATCCTTATCACTGATAACCTTCCAGACATCATCCACACCGTCGGCCCACAAATCTTCATCAGTGTTAACCAGGAAAAACGCGAGGATTTGAGAAATTGCTACCGGAAGTCGATCGAGTTGGCGCTAGAGAACGATCTGACGACTCTGGTAAGTGCCTTATCAGCTTATCAGCTTATCACAAATGTTTTAGGCCTTCTGTTGCATCTCCACAGGTATCTACGGGTATCCGAATGCCGATGCCGCTGCAACAGTGACAAAGTTGCTGACAGAGCTGTTGGAGAATGATGATAAGGTGAAAAACTCAAAAATCCACTTAAAATTCAAGAAAAATTATAAATTCCAATTAAAAATGCGCATTTCTCATCAATTCCCCCTTCTTTTTCTCCATTTTTCCATAAAATTCTCATTTTCCAGATCGAGCGCATCGTCCTCGTCACATTCCTGCCAATCGACAACGAAGAATACGAGAAATACTTTGCCAAATACGCCGAATCCAAAAGACAAGAGCTTTTGAAGGCCCCGAATCAACCAGAAGAGCCAGCCGGAACCCAATAATCTTCCTGTACAATTTGCCACTTCCCCCCGCTTTTCCTTATCATTTCCCATCAGTTTCCCACAATTTCCGTTTCGGATTCCGTCTGCGTCTCCCCTCATCGCATGCTCTCTCGCCAGTATGTTTGCTATGAAATTTCCGGTATTTTCGGCGATTTCTCTATTTATAAATGTGTCAGTTTGTCGGATTATTCGGATTATTTCAAATCAATATTTTTAACTTTTTTTGAGATTTGTTTTATTGATTTTATTTTTCACAAGCCGATATCGGTTTTGAATGTCTTTTTCGAATATTTTTATCAATTTTTCTCAAATTCTCTTCTTTTTCAGGTGCCCTATGCGCTCCTTGTCACTTTTCGTATTTTTGGCATTTTTTGCCAAAAAATGCGAATCTGTGGGCTTCGCGCCGGAGCTGTACTGTGGAATGGAGAATTGTTATGATGGTGAGTGAAAAATTTGAATTTTCAGGAAAAAAAAAACGAAAAAATTGCTAAAAAAAAAAGACAAAATCCGGAAAAAATCCAAATTTTTTGAAACTACGACACTCCGAAATTCCCAAGGGGTCGATGTTTAGCGCCGTTTTGAAAATAGCGGGAACTCAAAAGTTTTTGCAAAATTTTGTGAATTCCTGTCAAAATCTGCCATTTCTCATCGAATTTGTAGAAAAATTCACTGAAAATTGTCTGAAATTCAAATTTCCAGTCCTCGAAATCGACCGCGAGCAGTTCGACAAGCAAAAGTTGTCCAAAGCCTACCGAGCGCTCGCCAGGAAACATCATCCGGATCGGGTGAAGAGCAAGGTTGGTGATAAAGTGATAATAACTCACTGATTGTCATCAAACCCCAATTTTCCCATTTTTAGGACGAAAAAGTGCTTGCCGAGGAGCGTTTCCGAGTCATTGCCACTGCCTACGAGACGCTGAAAGATGAGGAATCCAAGACGACTTACGATTATTATCTGGATCATCCTGATCAAAGGTAACTCTTTTCTTATCACCTAATCACCTAATCACTCATCAGATTCTACAATTACTACCAGTACTACCGCCTTCGAGCAGCCCCGAAAGTCGATGGTCGCCTGGTCATTGTGGGAACTATTCTGCTGATTTCTCTGTTCCAGGTAACTGATACCTTATCACTGATAAGTGATAACCCTAATCATTCCAGTACCTATCCGCCAAACACAAGTTCGCCGAAGCCATCGAATACGCGACAGGAGTTGGAAAGTTCCGGAATATGGCAATCAAGGATGGTATTGATAAGGGGGTACGGGCTTATCACCTAATCAGTTATCAAATAATCAGTTTTAGCTCCTGGAAATGGATCGAAATGGGAAATTGAAGAAAACGAAAGGAGTTGATAACGATGCAGTTATCAAGCAGATCATCATTGATAACTTGGATGTGACGTAAGTTTTCTCAAAGTTCGCTAGAGCGCACTTGCACCTCCCTAACCGATTTTCTCAAAAATCCAAATTCCAGCGGTGGCTACAAACGCGAATCGGTGTACGACACGTTCGCCTGGCACACCATCGCCTTCCCGCTGACAATCTTCCGATGGATTCAATGGAATGCCCAATGGTACTGGCGCTTTTCGTTCAAAGGAGAGGAATACGACGAGGAGGCGAAGCTCTACTTAATCAGGAAGTACACGGGCATGTCTCAGTACGAATTCGATCAGGTAAAGGGGGATCTAGTGCTGAAATTGTGGGGATGAGCGATAGAAGGCAGTTGCAGAAGTAAAAATGGGTCTGAGGCTTAAATTTCGTGAAGGGACGCGTCTTGAGAACACTGCAAGAACGCTCTAGAGCTAAAATCGAAGGAATGTTCATTAGAGCGCGTTCGCTGAATCGCAATGAAGACCTTCAGCTCAGGTTTCGAGATAGAGCGCGTTTGCAACAGTCGAATTCGCGCTCAAATGCTGAAATTGATAAAATTTTCACTGGAGCGCGCCTGCAACTATACAAAGTATCCCTACTTTAAAAATTTGCTATGGGGCATGTTTGCGAAAAGCCGCTCCTGCTGTTTTTGCGAAACTTTTGAAAACTCGCTCTGCGGCTAATCCCCTCTTTTTTCGCAATAGAGCACACTTCTATCATTATTTTTTTCAGCGGTTCACCGACGCCGAAATCGACGAGATGCTGGAACGAGAATGCTGGATAAAGGCCAACTGTGTCGCCTACAAAACCGAAAAAGACGCTGCGGACCAGGAGAAAATGGCGCAATCCGGAAAGTACAAAAGATACAAACGGTACATGAAAAACGCCGGAACCATCTCGTTCGTCGACGAGGACTGATTAGACACTTATCATTTTTCCCCCTTTATCATTTTCTACTCAACCTATAACTTATTGCACTTTCCTGTCGTTTCTTGTACCAATTCTCTAGAGTTTTATCGCATTTCTTTCGTTTTTCTCCTTTTTTCGCTAAACTTTTTCGATTTTTCCGGGTTTCCGAGCATAATCGTTCTACTTTCTATTCCTACTTCTATCCTATCCTATTCTCTTTCTCTTGGGTGATAATTTATTGTTTTAAACTGATAAAACCATGTTTTCAGTGGAACGATTCCGCGGTGGAATAGACACAATATGGGGGGATAATCATCATAAATAGGAGGGAATTTTAGGAAATATTAAGAGAAAAGAGGCGGAAAACAGTGTTAAAAAGAGATGGACAGAGATACAGAAAGAGCTCTTTTAGTGGTACGGATTGGCGCGTTTCTCGAAGAGCATCTTGACACGGCGTTCCTCGAGAGACAGCGAATGATCGTCGGGATGGACGATCCGGGTGCGGGATCCGAGTTTCGAGGCGACTGCGGCGGCGGCGGCAGCTGAGGCATTCGAGGCGAGAGATGATTGGGTCTGGAACTGGGAAAATAATTAGGAGGCGGGTTTTGAGTGGAAAAAAGACCGGAATTTATCGATTTTCGCTCCGGGAGTGGCGAAAATGGCTGCTTTTGAGCATTTCCAACAAGTTTTGTGTTATTTTCGGCTAAAAACCCGACTGGATTGCTTCAAGAGCTCGTTTCCAGCATCTTCAGGCTTTCGAAGATGGTTTGGATGCTTTTTAAGGTGAGAAACATGAAAAAATTACGGAAATAGCTAAAAACCGTAAAATGTATCGATTTTTGGTCCGGAAGTTGCGGAAACGGATGTTTCTGAAGAATTTGAGTTACGAACAGACTTGGCTGTTAGGGTGCTAAATTCTGACAGGAAACCGCAAAGTGTGTCTTGTTTCCGAGCTCTGCTGATGAATTCCACGAGAAATGTTCAAAATTGACGTAATTTTGTCAAATTCACATCACAAGAGTTCTTATTACGCTAATCGAACTCACATCGTTCTCTGTCTTGGCCTGTTGATCGAATCTGCTGCCTCCTGGTGGTCCGGCATCTCGTTCTCTGAACCGATCGTCGTAATCGCCGTGTTGATGATAGTCGTCGTGGCGTCCGTAGTCTTGAGATTCTGAAACAAAAACTATTGAATTCGGGTCATTTCTAAAAATTTCTCACCACGACCATTATCATAAGGCGGTGTTCTTGGTGGTCCTCCTCTTCCGGGCGGTCCTCCCCACCGATCTTCACTCGGCTGATCGAATCTGCTTCTCTGCTGCGGCGGCGGCATCGGTGGACCTCCCATGGGCGGTCCAGCGCCTCCTGGTCCCATCGGCGGCATTCCCATAGCTGAACGAGGCGGCGGATAGGCTCCAGGCATTCCCGGAGGCGGAATGTAGACTCCTGGCGGTGGAGCTCCGGGATATGGATTATGAGGCGGCGGATAAGCACCGGGCATTCCGTGTGGTGGTGGTGGCATCATTCCGGGCGGCATCCCTGGTGGCATTCCGTATCCCATCGACGGCGGAGGTGGTCCTGAAGGCATCGGAGGCATTCCGAACGACGGGAAGTGCTGTGGGAACGGCATCGGGGCGGGCATCGGTGGCGGAGCAATGTCTATCCGAGAACGCTTCTCGTCTGGCTCTTCGTCGGCTGCTCCGCGATAAGCTCCTGATGGGATTCCTTGCATTCCGTAGATTTCCACGTGGATATTGTCGCGGCCGTGCACAGCTGCCGGGATTTTATCGATTGTTTCTTTGTGAACCTGGAAAATTAAAACAATGATGGAATCCTTTGTGAAAATACTCACTTGCATGCAATGAATCGATAATCCGGGTCCGCTGAACAGCTTCTTGTGACATATGTGACATTTGAAATGCTTGGCCTTCTGATGCTGGATTAGAATCTTCTCGTCGTCGAATTCTCGATTGCAATACCTGGAAAACAAGTAAAACATGCCTTTCTTTTATATTTCACAGAAAACCAGCCAGGAATTCAAAAAACTCACCAGCACCACGGCTTATCTACCTTCTTCTTCTTTCTGCCCATTTCTGTCGGTTTTGTCGATAATTACACGACTGAAAACAATGGAAATTTTGAATTTGAATGCATTTTTCAATTAATTTTAATGGAATCAGGTAAAATTCAAGCGGAAAATAAGAAAATCGCCTTGGAACCATAAAGGTTGCGCAGAAAAATTCAATTTTGCAAAGCGCCGCACAGAAAAGTGGGCGGGACTAGGTCAGTTGCAAGTGTGCGGCACGGTTTTTTGGGGGATTTCGGGGAAGAAGGGAGGAATATGGATTGTGCGGAAAGGCGTATTTAGAATTCTATAGAAGGACAGTGAGCTGAAAATAGAATAGTTTATAAATAAAACAAATTTAAAATCAGCAAAAAATCAATATCTTCAAAAAAATTGGGTAGACTTCACATAAAATCATTGAAAAGCAATCCGGAGCAATTGCTCGAGCAAGAAAAAATAGAATTCCATCGATTTTTTGTGAAGAAAAGAGAAGAACTCGGAAAATCGAACAGTTTTTGATAAATTTCACACGGAAATTCCAACTTTAAGAATAATTTAACCGGATTGAACGAAATACACAAAAATAACTCGAACTTCAGTTACCAACTGAAATTCGCATCAGTGTCTGTAATTTCTGTAGAATTCGAAACAGTACATAACTTTCAAGGCAATGCAATTGCGCTCTATTGAACAATTTGTGAATCGGTACAAAAATCCGAATACAACAAAAAATCTTGAAATCTCTAAAAAACAGTGGCAAGTTGTGAAGAAATAATCGAATTGAAGTTTGTGAAACAGCCATTTGATTTCAGCAAAATCTGAAACAGATTCTAATTTTCCTAGTTTACTATAATAATGCAAGTGCGCTCTACTGTACAATCCCAGCTTGTCAATATGTTAACCGTTACAGTGTTAACGCAAGCCCTGGGACCCCCATGCCCCGCCCCCTCTATCGAGCGGATGTGTCGATAGAATGTCGATGATCTAGCTGTCGTCCCAATCCAATCATTCTACCCACATTCCTTCGCAGGGATCGGTCGTATTCTCTCGCTCTCTGAGCCCCTATTCAGCTGCTATTCACCATGGCCTTCGTCCTCCCACCCCCAACCTCTTCTTCCTCTTCTTCCAATTCCACTCCGGAATACAAGAAGTCCCGTAAGGAATTCCTCGACCTCGTCTGTTCTCTCCAACTCGAAGTCTCCGATTTCATCGAAAACTCCATGGAAGAAAAGGAATTCATGGCCCCGGGCGCCGTCTTCGTGCCCCGATTGCCCATCTTCTTCGTCAAAGGATTCAACGTTCTCCAGTCGATGCGTCACCAAGTGAAACAAGGATTCACCTACCCGTCCCTCTCCATGATGCCTCAATTCATGAACCTGACGATTCTGACCCAGTACGGACCCGATTTCCAAGGGACCCCTTACCAACTGGAGTCTGGATTCCTCCGTGAAGCCGCCCATCTCAACGACACTCTGGACATGGAGCTGAAGCGATACTTCTCCGACATCGCCAAGTACATCAAGGACTTCCGTGCCGTCAAACAAGAGTTCCCGAACGTCCCAGCCGCTGTCCAACTGATGACCGTCTACTTCCTCAACAAGTACCAAGTCAAGGACCTCAACAAGCAACTCGATGCTCACCTCCGCGAAGCCATCGGACACGACTACCCGGACAACTACCTCGCCAAGTTCACCAAGTTCTAATTGTCTCTCTTGTTTCTAATAATTGTTCTAATCATTCTAATTACTTAATAAATTAATCATAATCTTTAAAACTTGTCTTCTTTCGTTTTCTCTTTCTTTCTTCCCGAGGTGACTGCCCCGTGGTTCACGATTCAATGTGCGCCCGGTTCGTTCACTGACCGGATATCAAGAATTTTTTTCGAGATCTCAAAAAAGAGAAGAATCAACTTGACCTTTCGAAAAATAGTGAGCGTGTACTCTTGATTCTTATCTTATCAGTTTTTCAGATAGTTATCAGTTCCAAGGAGTTCAGTAACTGAAAAATGTTCGTGCCGATCCTTCTGCTATTAGCTCTCGGAGCGAAAGGTATTGTCCACTTCAAAACTTCGAGTTCAAATGATTATTAAGGCGGTCCGACCCTTCCAAAATTCACTGAAGACATTGAAGAAAGCGTTCTGCCGGTCATCAACAACTTCCGTTCTTATGCAGCAACAGGAAACATGACTGAAAAAACCACAAGCTTCACCCAAAAACTTATCGACCACGTGAACAATAAGCCGTTGGAGCCGACTGGCGACCCTGCCGCTACAGATGAGACACAACTGGCTGTGAGTAACACTTTCACAGTGAAGAGGAGTGGCACAGTCTGTGAGATGTAAAAAAAAAGAAAACTCAGCTTGAAGATTTTTCGGTGTTTGGTTTTTCGAAACTGAATCTTTTTTCAGGATGGAGATTGGCAACAGTTTTTGAAAGATCGATTGGCAATCCGTATGAGTGAGTAGTACTGTCTGAAGAAGGTATTCAGAAGACTAACTTCTTTCAGACAACACGTTCGGACCGATGGCGAATGTGAGGAAACTGGAGTGGAACGGAACGCTGCAGAATCTGAGTATGGTCGAGGAGTGTCCGTTCATTGGTGGAGGTGAATACAATATCAACGCTAGCCTGGGAGATTGGAGCTTGCTCTTCCGACGAGTGGCTGTTCCACTGAATTTCACTGATGTCAAAACGATTAGCGAAGCTGTGAGCTGCTGCAAAAAGAAAGCAATGAGTTCAGAGCTCATTTTCAGTTGGAAAAGTACTTCGACGTCTACGTTGAGAGGCAAGAGAGAGTGCACCCTCCGTACCTGGAGGAAGGAGCGAATCATACGGATTGGATTCTCGGCGAGTTCTACATGGCGGAACGCGACGAAGTCGGATGTACAGTTCATAACAGATGTCGGAATGGGTCTGTTCTGGTGTGCATGTTGTCTCCGGGGTATGTGAAAAGAAACGACTTTAGGTAAAATCAGAACACATTTTATAGAAAGACTTCGGGGGACGCATTCATTGAGGGTAACCCTGGAACAGCTTGCTCGAATAACTACGTTCCCGAAAACGACACTTTGTTGTGCATTCTCGATCCGAGACTGAACTGGACGCAAATCGACGCGATCAGAACTACCCAGCGTAGTGGTAAGCCAGTCGCGCTGATGGTTGTGCAAGAAGAACCCGACGGAGCAGCTCAGCTTATCGGAACTCTCATTCTCGCAATTGTGATTTGGATGGCTTGGGAGTAATGATTGAAGAATAAAGATTGCTTATTGAACATTCTTTTATAAAAAAAATGTGCTGACAGAGCAAGTTTTCAAACTGGTGGACCGTTACTTTTTTGTGGTCTGACCAACCAATAAGCACCACCGTTATGTTCAAAGTAGAACGAAGTCATTTGAGAGGTGAGGTGCATCCGTGTTGGAAGCTTCGTGAATTTGGGCTCCAAATTGTTTTGTTTGGGTACAGTAGACACTTTCTCTCAATATTCATTCATTCATTCAAAAGACATTCGAGTAAAAGAGAGCAATGGAAGAGAGAAGAATGGAGGTAAAAATGACAATCTTAGTTGACGAGCTCATGTCGTCATCAATCTTTCCGAAGCGTCTCTCGTATTCAGCCTTCGAAATCACTCTTTTCTTCGGAGGGACATCGTGAGCCGCGTGGCACACCATGATCGACGTCCGCTTTCCATCCTCTTTGCACTCGGCCATATCGCATCCAAACGAAAAGTAGCCGTCCATCGTGTTTCCCAGTTCCTCTCGTGAATCAATGGTGTCATTGTCGAATACCTCATTGGATTGGTCAGTGTAGAAAGCGGCGTGGATGACTCGAGACTGGAAAGGAGAAGAGGTTTCAATGAGATGATTGGATTGACTAACAATTGGGAGAACGTGAGGCCATTCCTTCTCGTTCTCGCGGAGACGTTTCCTGCCCGCCGCCGACAAGTTGTGCTTCTGGAACTGGCTGACCATGAAGAACTCGGTGTAGTTGTAGCTGTTATTGATTATACGCTCTTCTTTCGAGGGACACTGCTTGGCGCGCTCTTTGGCGGAAGCCGCAAGATCCTCTTCGAAACGCTGAAATGAATAATGAGTTGTATTATCTGGCGGTCCCGAGTCACCAGCTTCAGAAGACATTCGAATGGATTCTCAAAATCCGCGACTCCGAAACTGTAGAGCATGTGAAAGTAGGCAATGTTGGAAATGACTCCACTCGTGTTCACTTCTCTGATTTCCCCCAAATCTTCTTCAGAAGTCCCATTGGTGCTGTTTGCAATTGCCGCACAAACCACTGAACAAACCTCTGACTTCGCGATTTCCCTTCTTCAGACTTACCGGACAAAGCGACAAGAATTGCCAGAGGCAGAAGATGATTCGTCTTCATGCTTGATTCGATTTTCACGAACTGATTTGTTAATCGGCATCCCCCCCCCCTCATTTCAGTTGCCAGCACATTTGGACCATCCACGTGTCTAACTGATAAGATAAAAAACTTACTGATAGTAATTCAAAGCTTTTCCTCATTCTTTCCTGGTCATGATTGTCGCCATGAAGATCAATATCATTCTTCTGGTGCTCTTCTGGATCGTGTTGCTCATTGAAGGTCAGTTGAACCAAAAATCATACGCCACAATGCTGCTTTCAGTGCCACACGCCGAATCATTCGATCTCAAGAATCGACTCTCTGCAACTGATAAACACTATGCGGATCAACTGAACACGATGCGTTCCTATGTCGGATCTGGCTACTTGAAGAAAAAAATCAATTCAGCTCTCAGATTCTTATTGAAAATCGTTAGTTTCGCAGCAAAGCCCGTTGCTGGTCTTTTGAAATATTTCGGCAAGGCTTTACAATACGCGGGAAAGGTTTTAGAATTTTTTGGTGAGTGGACAGAAACGTTTCAGACTTTTCAAATTTCACGAACAAAATGCTTTTAGGGTTAAAAAAGAGAGAGGATCCCGAATTCGAATATGCACACGAACACATTCGAGAAAAACGAAAAAACAATCATTTAATGATGTACGGATCACCTTTGCTGGGGCCTGCTGCCGCGATGAATCAGTTGGTGAGGGCAGACGTTGGACCAAAACTCGACACCTTTTCAGAGATGGAACAAGCGACTCTCGCAGTTGGTCTATGCGAAAATGTCAGATATGGAGCACACTCGTGTACACCAATACAACAACAAAACCTATCGCGCTTTCCAGCATGGCTCCCTTCTGGAATCACTTGCCAATGATCTTTTCCCTATCCTGGGAAATGTTATTGATAATGTGAAATCAGTTAATTGAAAGACTATTGAGATTATATTGTTTCAGATCAAAGCTATTTGGACTTGCTTCATGTTGTTAACTACAGATGTACATAACCCTGTAAAAAACGAGGAAGAAATAAACGACGACATATTTGAAGTGGGTTTTGTCATGTAGATTGGAGTCTTTTCAATTGTTTCCAGTTTATGTTTGACTATTATGTGGAAGTTGGATGTGGAAGCAATGCAGATGGCTCGTATTGTCTTATAGGCCCAACGTGAATAGTTTTTGTTCTTGATTCGTTTTGAATCATCCAAATTGTATTTCAGGAATAGAACGGATGGGACAACTGAAGGCCTACATATAATCAATGTATCGGAGGACGAATGTTCAGGGTGCCCGAACGATTGCACAACAGGCGAATACGCAGGAATGTGTGAAGCAAGACCGGATTTCACAGACCAAGAGAGACTCCGGAAAATAATGCTTGGAGACGTCGTCGTGGAAGAAGTCGTCGTCGAAGAGGTCACTCTCTACCCTCCGGATCTCGAAGATTCTAGCAACTCCCTGAAAATGTTCTTCCTTCTGTTCACTGTCTTTGTCGTTGTCCTCTGATAAATCTGATCGAGCACAGAATTGAAAACCATTAGTTTTCCTTTGTCATTGATACATTTCTGAAGTACTCTCCCGGACCACTAAATGGCTCCGCGACAGTTGGCAACAGTGATATTTCGAATCCGGACGTTCCGCAATTTTTCGCAACCGGAAAACGGAAAAAAACTGACTTTTCAGCAAGAATCAGTTGCATGCTTACCAGAACTGTGAGAATTGTTGCGGAGCCGTATGATGCCCTAGTAGCTAGCCAGTGAGATTGGAAAGAAGCGAAAAAAGTGGAATAAAGTGTTTTATTGAAGAATCATGATCCGGAAAGCGATGGAAAACAGTGTGAAATGAGCAATGTTTTTGGAAAAGAAGAAAGATTCTGTCGATTTTGAGACTTCTCCTTTCGGCTTCACACTTCCAGTCCGGACGCACAAACTCTCCATGCATGTGTAGCCTGGATCACATTGGGAACAAGGCTTTCCTTCAATGTACGGCATTCCTTCGACAGTGTTTCTGAAACCAATCCCATTCACTGCCTCTTATTTTTCAACTTACCCCGGAGACATGTGACACTCCAGCAGAACACGACCTGCACAAGTCGTGTTCACACATCCGATAAACTCTCGCTCGGCCCAGAAGAACTCTCCACCTACATAGAAGAGCATCGTAATGTTCGGGTCGGGCGCAATCAGATCTTTCTGCCAGATGATCTTCTCCTTGAGATTCTTGGTAATCTGAAAGTCAACCGCTTCTTATAACAAGGTTCCATCTCTGAGCCCACCATGTCTTCAATGTTTTTGTAATCCGTGCTAGGTGCGTAGTACAGTGAGAACTCTCTGTAATGTTCGCCACTTTTCCCACCACCCATTGGACACGTTTTTGCAGATTTAGCCGCCGATTTGACCAGTTTCTCGTCCCAAATCTGAAAATTTGACCATTGAAACAAAGTTCAGTGACTCTGAAACTCGCCAATCTCTTCACATTTGCCATCGGTCCAATGTGGGTCGCTAGAAGTTTCCGCGAGTTTGTTTCGCTGTTCTCGGTTATATTTTCAAATCCAATAGTGTCTTCTGCGTCCTGCAAAGTTCTCCTTGCAGCTTGGTGTATTATGGGATCTAGAAGTCCTCGGGCGGCTTGAGATCGGAACTTGTTGAATGCTTTCAGACACTGCCATTTGAGACTTTTCGGTTTCTTGGGAGTGTTTTCACAATATACTGAAAGTGATTAGGTTTTTCAGTGACTCATCTGAAACACCCATACCGACAAAACTTGACAATCCGAGAAGGAGCAGGAGAACTGTAGCCACTCTCATGTTGAGTATTGATTTTTGTTCCAACGTGGAGCTGATCTATTCGGCGAGTGACCGATTAACTGATAAGAAAAGACACGAATAACGTGAACTTTGATTTCACGTGCTTCAACTTTTCGAGAAATCTTACAAACAGCAAAGGGTTCTGGGTGAGAGATCACATGAGTTTATTTTTCACATAAAATCCAAAAATGATCATCAAATAGGAAACTTTGAGAGTGACACTGGAACTGATGAGATCCGTCGAGTTACCACCGAGTAGATCCTCGGAAATGTCTTCTCCAGTGTAATTGGCATGAAGCACACACAGATCGGCTTCCATCAATGTGTTGTCCGGCTGAACACGCCATTCGCAGGATGAGTACTTCTTCGGACAAGAGTAGCACGTCACGCCTTGCTCGTAGAGCTCCGTGGCGTTATCAGCTCTGGAATCAGTATCTGAAGCTTATCAGTGAAACAAAGAAACAAACTTGACAATGCAAATGGAGTAAAAGAGAGCTTTCGCTTTGGAACATCCGATTTGGTGACGACTCGCTACCAATGCCTGAAACGGGAAGAGTTTAAAGATTCTGAAAACAACATCATACCTCTGCAGGTCCAAGTGATTTTCCTGTGATATCAATATTGCCGGGGTACTCTAAAGCTAAATAAGCCAATGCAATTATATACTCGGCCTACAAAAAAAACAGTGTTGAAGTCTTATGATTCGCACCCACCAATTCAGCATGTGCTTTGATTTGATCAACGGCGCCAGCAAACTTTTTCAGGTTCATTTTTTCAGTGATCACGTCAATTGCTTTGTTGAGATCACCAATCCAGGCAAATGAGTGGTATCCTTCGAATTCGACTGATTTGAACAGATTGGTGAACTGATCAGTGAACGACGATTCACTCAACCTTGCTTTCACAATCTTCTCCATCGTACCATTCCATTGCTGCAAAACGTTTTTGTTAGTCGGTGCAATCGGCTTCGGGGTTACCAATTTCATCATATTCGCCGCGGGACCCAACGGAATATTGATATTATTGAGGAATTTAATACTTTTAAGGAAATCTTGGATGACATCGATTCTTCCGGACGCAATGACCGATCTGACTCCATTCAGAATTCTCAACGTCTTTCTCGCCAATTTCTCATCTTCCGTGCTGTTATCATTCGTTATTATCTTTTTGGTGAAGCGAAGTTCTGAGCGAGGTCTTCCAGCTTTGCTGACCCGGTAGTGCTGGGGACTGCGAAAGAAGGCGAAGACCGTCTTGCCAAAGTCAACGTACGCCAAGTATCCTGAATTTGTAAGAATTTGTAAAGAGTTTTCTGAGCGAGAACCATAACTGACCAGTGACACATAGTAGTCCTATCCCACCGACAATCAAAAGTATTGCTAGCTTCATATCTTCGAAGCAGATATCCGGAACTGGTTGGAAATATTCAAACTTTGCTGATAACGTTCTTATCAGTTTAGTTTTCGAGGCCACGGTTTCTTTGCACGTTATCTCTACTGTTATCAATCTAATCATGAGAAAAAACTATAAAATCCGGTTTATTGGCTAGGGACGGACAATTGACTTTAAAATGAGTGCCAAAGAGATAACGAAGAGGATGACTGGAGTCGTCGGATTCATCATACAGCTATCAGTGGTTGGTTTCATCGTCGTCGTGGGATTGATAGCTCCCGGGACCATAGTAATATTCGGATTTGGATCAGGGGCAATGCAAAGCTCTCCCTCCACATAGTATCCATCCTGATTCCGAGTCCATTCACAGTGCGATCCCACGGGACATTGATAACAAGCTGCACCTACTTTGAACATGTTTCCATCGGGCTCGGCGACACTAAAAAATTACAGTGGCCTGATCTGATTGGAGAAAACGGCTCTGTTCGGGTTGAGCGGTCCCAAGCGGAAATAAAGGTCCCATGGGGAAAGTAGAGGTCCCAAAAAATAAATATTGGTCCCAAAAAATAAATAAAGGTCCTGAAAATGAGGTCCGGTCCCAACCGGAAAAAAAGGTCCCATAGAAATTTGAAGGTCCCATGAAAACTATAAAGTAATTTTTTATGTCTTCAATTTTTATTTTTCCGTGTTGGTAAACAGATATTTTTGTTTTGTTTCGGTTTTGTCGAGTTTATTCAGAGGTTTTCCACAGAAAATGAAGATATTAGAGTGTGAAGTGACCTAGATATATTTCGCTGAAACTTGGCAGAAGGGTGTGTTTCGGTCCCAATAGGCAGGATCCAATAACTTTTTTATGGGATAAACTTTTGGTGACCGATACATGCAGAAAAGAGACTGGTTTTTCGGCTGGCTCAAGAGAAAACTCTCGAATCTCGATTGTTGTGGCTGTACTCTACTCTTCTGCCAAGTTTCAGCCAATTATATCCCTGTGATCTTACCCACACCCCTTATTAGTTACCAAAACATTTTATAGTTGGTTCTACTGTAATACCTGAAGCTACCGAATTTACATGGAATCTTTTTTTTCATGTGACTTCTTAGTCCTTCCTTCTCTTGGGACCGTTTTATTTTCTATGGGACCTTTAATTTTTTATGGGACCTTTATTTCCGCTTGGGACCGGACCCTCTTTTTGGGACCTTTATTCTTTTTTTGGGACCAATATTTATTTTTTGGGACCTCTAAACTTTTTTTGGAACCTTTTTTTCCGGTTGGGACCGAACCCCATTTTCGGGACCTTTATTTCCCGTTGGGACCGCTCAACCCGAACAGAGCCGAGAAAACTCACTCTCTAACGACACAAACTCCAAGGAACAGGTTTTGGAAGCATCCGACTTCATAACGTGCAGCAAACAGAGCCTGAAGATGGAAGCGGTTCAGTTTCTCGAGATACAATTAGATACCTCCGCCGCACAATAACTCCCTTTCGGATCAATCGGAAGTTGTTTGGGATAGCACCAGGCCATCCAGAAAACGAGGATAATGATTTCAACCTGTGGTAAAAAGATAGTATTGAGCGAAACGATTCAGTAACGCACAATTTCCAAAAACTTCTTCAGCTGGTCTGCCAAATCAAAAGGCAAGAAGCTGAGAATGTTCTTGACTACATCGATAATTGGACCCATCCAGACAAAATGCTTGTAGCCTTTGGGTGGCTTATTCGACAGGAGCGAAGTGTTTGTTATTTGTTGGTCTCCTCCGACTGACTTAAAAGTTGTGTCGTATATACCAATGGCTATTTGCTCCATCTCACGGCTCCATCTCTGAAAATAGTTTCCGAATGATTGAAAATCAGATTCGCAACTGATTCACCATTTTATACATGTTAGAAGAAGGTCCCACAGGCGGTATGCCATCAGCTGCTTTTTTCGAGAACACACTGATCACCGATGCGATAACTTTTTTGATGTTTGCAAGAGCTCCGCTAGCAATGATACTGCGAGCTCTGTTGAACGTAGCTGCTGTTTTATCGTGAAAGTCCAGCAGATTCATCTTCTCCGCCTTGCCTGAAAAAAAAACATTAGCAGTGGAAGCCCTCGCCGTCGCTAACCTGCGGAACATTGAATGGCAAGTCCAAGAAAGCAGACGAAAAAGATCGGTCTCAGCGAACGGATCATTGTGAAGAAATGAACAATGATTGAATATGTGAAAAACTGATTATCGTGTTATCTTTTTGAAAAACCTTATCAGTTGCCTGCTCCAGTTTTTTTTAATGGGATCATGAACAAAACATTTTTAATATTCAATTTGCATCCCTCAATGAAGATTTTACTCATCATTCTGATTGGACTTTGTGTCGGTGAGAGAATACCGCTGGAAATCAATCATTAACCGTAACTTTTTCAGGAGCAACCGGACTCATTGTTCCAAATGCGGAGTTCAGAACGAGAACTCTCAACTTCTTCAATGATGTTCGCGAAATGATGGCTGTTGGCTCCATATCCAGAGTGACTACTGTTATCAACACAGTTTCAAGAAAAAAGATTTTCGCAAAAGTTGGACCTGCCTCGAACATGTTCAGATTGGTAATCTAGCTTCTATCAATTTTCTGAAAGAGCAGACATTTCAGGCTTGGAGTCGTGAACTTGAGCAGATTGCATTCGAGAACAGTGGCATGTTCAGCCTCCAGTCGAAAGAAGGGTATGGGATGTTTATGTGGACTGGAGACATCATCGAGCAAGTGAAAGCAATTATAGATGCGTTGCCGCTCGCTTGGTTATTGGGCGATGAAAGGATAGCAAACGTTGTCAAGGAAATCATCGGATATGCATTGGACGCGGTTGGTTTCTAGACACATGGAAAAGCCCTCAAAACGCTTTCTTCCAGTTCGCAATAATTTTGAGAGTGTTGGCCATTGCAGTTGACTACCCGAAACAATTCCCAATTGTTGACATTAATAGTGTGGCCTCAACGAACGTGAATAGAATACTTAGAGTGCTCGGAAAGGATACTGATATTTGTTTCAGGCTCTTTTCGCCGAACGCACTCACATTGGCTGCTACAATCACATGATCACCTCGGTTTGCGTGCTCAAACAGTAACTTTGACATTTATGGGTGGCTTCGATTTCAAGTTTCCAGAGTCCCCGCTGACTATTCCGACCTGTTCAAAACCGGCGTCGCCTGTTCGGAATGCCCGGAAGATTCTCGTTGCGAAATCACAAGACGAGACGATGGATGGTTCGAAGAAGGCGACATGTGCATTCCGTTCCAGAACGAAAAGCCGAAAGTGGTGGTGGCAGAAAGGGTCAGTGAGGACTACGATGATGAAGCGACGACTGAAGGCAGTGGATCCCACTCTCTGACTACCACTCTTCTGATTTTCGCGGTTATCAAGATTTTGAATGACTTTTTGTATGAATAAAGTTTCAACAATCTCTTTTACATGAATTGGTTTTAATTCCACCTCTTCGGAGCAAAATTTCAGGACCTTTCAACATGTGTAACAGTAACAGTTGCAACAGTAAATTCAGAGCGTTTATTCGACAGCGACAGTTAAAAAATGGCAAAATTTTAGCGACGATAAACGAAGAGCAAAAGAACAAGCACGAGGATCATGGGAAGAAGGTAGTCGGCATGCAGTCCCAAACTCTCAGTAGTGGTCGCATTCAGTGCCAGTTCCCTCAGACGAGCCTCTTCTTTCAGCTGATTTGTCAGTGTCTCATTGATAATGCACAGGTTGCCTTCTTTGTACATCCCATCTTCGTGCCGGAAGAATTCACACTGCGATCCAGGAGGGCAGTCGTAGCAGGAAGCTCCGAACTGGAACATGCGGCCTGTGAACTCCACTCTGATAACGATAAACTGTCTGAGGGAACGCGGTAATTGGCTTACGGCCGCAAATAACATAAAGATTTGGCGATGCGAGAGTAGCATCCAATTTCGTATCTGTCAGCCATCAAAACTTCCGTTGGACCGAATTTTCCGTGATCGCTTTTAGGGTATGGAGATTTTTTTGGGAATTCCCATCCTAACCAGATAACAAGGCCAACCAGCTCAATCTGAAAGGTCATAACTCTGATCTCTGTTAGACTTCCTTAAATGATAGCAGCATACCACTGGCATCCATTTGTCGATGAAACTTTGGAAACCTTTGAATATACCCCCCAGAACTTCCAGTATCAGTTCGATTATCTCTCCAACCCAATAGAACCCGATAAGCTTTTCCTTACTCAAGGGACCAGCTTTTTTACCAACAAACTTGTTGCTATTGGAACTTTCCACACTCTCTTCATAAGCTACTCTCTCCAGCTCACGACTCCACTCCTACAAAATTCGATAGCATCACAGATATAAGGATATCAAACTAACAAGTCGGTACATGTTGGACGCTGGTCCGACTTGTGGTAAAGAATTTTTGGGAGCAACCAATCCAATCGTGTCCATGAAAACTGCGAGATCTCCAGAAGCGATGACTCGACGAGCATAGTTGAATCTTCTGAGAATGTTGTAACGGAAGTTGAACGGATCTGCTAGGTTTCGTTCCTCCTTTGTTGTAGAAGTCTGCCAGAGGTTAGCTGCAATGTTATACAATTCTAAAAAGAGATTCGTGATATCGAAACGAACCGGGTGGAATCAAAATCAGGAGAATCACTGACGGAAGGAGAATTGATTTCATGAGCATGACGAACATGTACGGATTACAGTTTGCAATGCTCGTGGGATAAATGCTCTTATCAGTTTGAGCAGTTTGACTGATAACAGATGGCATCTACGTGTCACGTTTTATCGGTCTACGGAAGAACGTGTTTGTGTTTTCACAAGTTGGTGGAACTTTTCAGTCACCATCGATTCCTGATAACTTTCCTGAAACCATCTTCCAAACATTTCGCTCCATTTGACTTTCAAAGATTCGTCCCATTGTCCCTTTCTGTTGCTGTCCTTGTACTTTTCCTTTCTCTCCAATTATTATTCGTTCGGAATGGAATTGTATAGTAGCTGCTGCTGCTGCATCGCCGAGGACAGGTGTTTTTGGGAAGAACGCCAAGGTGACCATTCGGAAGGGTGTGATTTATGAGAAAACGGAGGGGGAGGAGGCCCATTTCACCCACTTTTTCTTTCGTTCCTTTCTCTTTTCGCATCTGCCCCCGGAGGAGGTAATAGCCACCTGTAGGGAGAGAGGTTTTTTGAAATTGGGCTGGACTACTGTAGCTCAACGGAACTTGAAGCTTGAATATCCAGAATGAATCACTCACAGAAGCAAAACTGTTTCAAAAAAACCAGTTTGAAACAGAAATACGGACGAGTGGTAGCCATTTCGGTTGTTGGTGTTGATGTTTCTCTGATTGAGAACAATGAGAATTTACTTCCCTCTTGCTCAACAACTTTTCTGAAAACAGTTTAATATTTGTCCAAAAAGTCAAAGAACTTGTTCACATTTTCCCACCCATTCTTTGAAGAACGGGCCTCATTGGCCGCATTCCCAGATCGTTTCGAACCCATCAAATGACCCCTTTCCTCTTCCTTCATCTCTTCCCCCTCTTCCCCCTTTCAAAAACACCTGGAGAGCATAAATATCTGTCGTCGGAAGGGCGCCTTTATGTTTGTATACTGGATGACGTGGCACATATTGGATTATGAGTCAGTGGAGAAAAAGAAGATTGAAAGTGAAAGGACACGGTGAATGGGTCGAAAGAGCACAGGGACAATGGATGGATGGTGATGCAGAAGGACTTGTGTACCTGGAGAACGTTTGAATGGAACTTAGGCTTCACCAGATGCTGTATCCGAACTGTTTGTGAGATTTGTGTTTCAACAAGGAATCATCTGTATACGATTAGGAACGGTTTCTGTTTAGATCCATGTTCTTGAAATTTCCCTAACGGTTACAGTTTTCCGATAGCTTTACACAAGATCACAGTACTCTTGTCTCATCTCCCAGAACTCGGGACTCTTGACAATGAGTTCAGAAACGTATTTGCCTCAGGAATCTTCTTCTTCCAGGTATCGAACTATTCATAGATTGCCATTCCACTTTATGTATCAAATCAGATTTTCTGAAGGCTAACGCTAATCCAAACAGCCCAGTCACCGTTCACACTACTTTTGCTTTGAACTGAATGATTTGTCAAAATCGCAGACTCGGATGGCAACATCCTGACAAACGATTCGAAATCTCTCTCTTTAGTCAGTTTCGGCTCGTTTTCAGGACGATGTCATCAGGTCTACAGTAGGAATAAGACAGCCGGAATAGCCGGAGGAATGAACAAGTCGTTCGGTTTGTTCGCCCTTTTTATCGGTGCCTGCGAGAGATCGTAATAAGCGAGAGACGCAGACACGGGGCGCCCGACAGACTGGCTCCGCCCACTTTTGGGGAAGGATAATGTGCTCGTGGCGGGGAAGAAGAAGATGATGATGACGGCGAAAAAAGGACACGATTTATGCGAAGTGGCAGGCAAATTGAGGGGTACGAATTGGGTAGAAGAGGGGGAGACGGTGGGTAGGTTGTGGGAGGGAGAAGCAAAAAGCTAGGTTCTAACCTGATGATACTAGACAAATGCTGAAACTATCAAAATAACTGTAAAACCTGATAGAATGACTTTGCAACTGAAAATTTTTTTTAAACAGACAATTTTTCGAAAATTTTTTTCTGTTTCAAAATGTTCTCATAAAGTTTGCCGAGAATTTCTCATCGCTAATTGACTTTATATGGTACCAATTTAACTATTCTAATTTTAAGTGAATAAATCGTTGCAAACACTTTATATGAAATGCACGATAAGAAACAGTGAAATCAGATTCGAGAAACACAGATTGTAAGCGGTACTGCCAGGCTTCGCACAAAAGTTGTTCTCGCAAGTGTAGCCGTCCGGACACTTGCTGCAAGCCTTACCCACCACAAATGGCTCTCCTTTGGCGGTAAATCTGAAAGTTATAATTTCGCTGGAGACTTATTCTCTAGAAACCCAACCCCGGACCCATGTGGCACACCAAAACAGTTCTGTAAGCACATCTATCCACCGCACATCCGATTGTCTCTCGATCCGCCCAGTAGAACTCGCTGGCAACTGTCTCTGTGTAGTTTTCTGGATTCAAAGAGTACATTTCCGTGTACGAATCTCGAAGAGCTGTCGAAATCTGGAAGTTTCCCTGCGTTGCGGTCGCGTCGCGGCTCTCACCATCTCGTGGAGATGAATGTTTGGTTTATTCGAAGTGATATCGAGAACAGCTTCTCGACGATGTCCTCGGGCTCTTCCTCCGATTTCGGGACACTTCTTGATCGCTTTCTCGGCGGATCCGGCAAGTTTCTCATCCCAAGTCAGCTTCTTCATGTTGGCAACTGGTCCGAAATCAAGTTCTGAAACGTCTAATTGTGGGACCCAGTTATCTAATTGTGCGCTTACCCTGCTGTTTCTCAAACCCATCTCTCGCCGAAACCTTTGCTTCTTCCGGCTGTGGATCTCTCTGCAACATCTTCAATCTGAGCTTTGATGACGCCCGGATCTCCTTTTTTAACTCTCCATTCGCAGTTCTAGTGCGGAAGTTCACAATCGCCTTCATACACTCTTCCTTTATGTCTCCTTCGTAAAGTTTTTCAATCGAAGAAGCTGGAAAGGGTTACTGTAAGTGAGAGTTCGGTTTGGGACTTACCATGAGCCAACGAGAAACAAGCGGCGACAAGTAGCAAAATCCACTTCATATTGGTCTTTCAAATCGGTAATCACATTATCAGTCAATCGATTATTATCCATTTGTCAAAATGCAAAGTTCACGGCTCACTGTTTTTTCACTTATGAGAGTCAGAAAAACAATAAATTCACAGATTCTGTCAACACATTCATGCCATCACTAAAACAGATATAATCAAGAGAAGGTTCATGACTCCGAATCCACTTTCCTTTGCTGCAGTCTCGCCTTCTTCTTCGGGCTTCATACAAAAACTGGCTCTGCAAATGTATCCATCTGGGCACTTGCTACACGGCTGTCCCAGAACGAATGGCTCTTCCTTTATCGAATTCCTGAACGAATTTTCCAGAACTTGAAGCGTTTCTGAGCACTTACCCTGGTCCCAAATGACAAACCATCGTAGTCGTTTTGTCACATTTTTCTACCGCACACCCGATCTTAGTCCGATCCGCATAGTAGAACTCTCCAGCGACTGTTTTCGGATTTGCGTCGTCCGGTTTCACATCATACATTGCGACGTACGAGAAGAAGAGTTTGTTAGCAATCTGAAACAAGTCTGTACTTATCTCGAGTTACAGAAGTTGTTCTAACAGTGTCACTCAACGGATAGATATCATTTCTATGGAGATCTAGAACAGCTTCCCGATGGTCTCCACTGACTCTTCCACCCTCTGGCGGGCACTTCTTGACGGATTCCGCAGCGGATTTGGCCAGTTTCTCATCCCAACTGATATTCTTCATGCTAGCCGCAGGTCCAAAGTTTAAAGCTGAAACGACACTCCAAAATAACGCATTCTCATATCAATCTGTTACCTAGCTGTTGTTCATAAGGTTTCCTTTCTCGAAGCTTATCTGTCTCATTTAACAGGGGATTTGAGTTGATGTTATTGATGAAATTAGTGGCATAATTGTGAATCTCCCTTTTCAATGCTCCACTCGCAGTTTTAGATCGGTACTCGGCAATCGCACTGATGCACTGTTCCTTCAGTTCTCCATAGAACAGTTTCTCGGCGGGAGGTTCTAGAAAGTATAGGTTACGGTAGTTGTGACTTCTTTCAACTCACTTCCTTCTACAATCGAAACGGAGATCACTCCAACAAGGACCAGAATCCACTTCATCACTTGGGGAATGAGCTCTTTTATCATTTTATCACAGTGTTATCACATTCTTATCAGTTCACGTATCCAAAGGTCTAATCGAATTGAAAATCCGTTCCATCCCAAGAAACCCTTCTGCCTGTCCTCGAATTCCACCCCAACTCTCCGTTTTCCCGTTTCCAATTCCGTGTTCATAAAAGTCGATGATAAAACTCTCTTATCACCTCGTGCTGATCACAATCACACCGAGAATGCATAAAAACCCCCAATCAAAACGAGCAAACCAGACATTCTTCTTCTCAAAAAATGTCGTCTTCCTCGACATTTCTGTGCCTGTGTCTGCTGGTGGTGACGTCAGAGACACGTGTCCTTCTGGAACCGTCTGGTAGGTTGACAAGAGTGATAAGTACCGTAATCTTATCTTTCAGTCCTTGCCACGTACGATGACAGTGTCGCCCGTAACAACTTCTTCCCGTTGGCAGCGGCAGCGTATTCGAGTAACCCACAGACCTGTTTGACTGCAAAGTTTAGCAATGCTCAGGTACCGATTCAAACGGATTTCTTATCAGGAAATGATAAAAAAGAGATATTCGTAAATCAGCTTACTGTTTCTGATTTAGGTCAGGTGTTACGGTAATGTGACGTTTTCAGTATTGTGTTAGATTACTTGTGAGGTCATGCCTTTCTTGGTTCCGAATTATCTATTTGAGGCGTTTTGAAACAGGTTTATGAACTTCTATGAGCCAACATGAGTTCAAGTTTGGGAACTTTCTGTTTCAATTCCAGCTTCTATCAGTTATCATTTTTGACAAAAACGTTCAGGAACGGTCCTGTTTCCTTGTAAAAATGTTCACTTTTCTATAAAACTAGGCTGAAACCAAAAACATTTGGATTTCCAAAATCTCAAAAATTTTCGGTTTCAGCACTTTCGTTTATGTTTTTCCAGTTCCCAGAAAAGTAATGACACCAATTTATTTGGATTCTCAAAATCAGCTCTCTCGATTTCCAGCTGCGCCGTCAACTAAACGTCAAGTGCGACGCGACCAAAGACGACATTTGCTCTGCCTACACTGCAGTTCTCAACGGAAATCAGGCAATCGTGTTGAGTTTCAGGTGAGGAAATGAGGGAAGATGTATTGGATAAGGAATAAGGGATACAGTGAAGTAGGTAGGGGTACTGTAGTTACGAAACAACCTCATTCTTGGCAAGATGCCGAATTAGGAATCGACTTTGTCAACAGATGAATATTCACAAGTTCTGAAACTGGCAAATTATGAATTTTTTGAATGTGGAAAAGAATCTAGAGCGCAAATACTAAAAAACGGACACTCGGTTTCAAAATTCAACTGTTTTGAAACAGAGAATGGTAGTTTAATATCAAAGGATCTGGAATTGTTCTTACTTGTGTTCCAACGAATAAATACAAGCTTTGAAACTGAAATCATGTTTCAATCAACGCACACTCTCACTGACAAAACAATCTCTGCTTCAAATTTGTGACTTTTAGGAAACAGAAAATGATCGTTTGATGTACGCAGAGTCAGGATGAGTTCTTTAGCAAAAATTAGCGGAGATCAGTTTCGACCCGAATGATCTTGAATCAGAAGATCCAGTTATCTGGTCCACTTGAAACATGAATCGGTTGGAATGATAAAATTCAATGAATCAATGTTTCAAATAGCCTATTTGAAATAGGTAAAACTGTAAAACGATTGCTAGAACTGACATGGGTGAAACCGAAAACATTTTCAGAAGCACCTACTAGACTTGGATGGTAGAAACTAGTTTTCTGGTTAGTTGACTTGAACCAATTACCATACGTCAATTGTTATCACTCTGTTTCAATGAATTTGTAGAACATTTGAAACTGCAGAATCTTATTGAATTCGGGAACCAAATTCAACTTGATCCTTCCTTGAAACTTTGACCTTTTTCCAGAGGTACCCAAGGTTTCCTGCAACTGATCGAAGAGGCCGACAAGTCAGTGTTCCAATCGCAGTCCTCGTGGATCGCCGGCGGAAAAGTCTCCAAGTACTTCGGAGATGCCTTCCTGACCCTCTGGACCTCCGGAATGAAGGACGACGTGACTGCTCTGATCCAAAAGTACCCGAGTTATGAGATCTGGGTCACTGGGCACTCTCTGGGAGGATCCATGGCTTCTCTCGCTGCTTCGTACATTGTGGCCAACAAGATAAAGTCTGGCGATAAGGTGAAGCTTATCACTTACGGACAACCGAGAACTGGAAACACTGCATGGGCGGTGGCTCACGATGGACAAATGGCTTATTCGTATAGAGTGACTCATAACAGAGATGTCGTTCCGCATATTCCGAATGAGGGATTCGAAGACTACAAACATCATAAGGCGGAGGTAAGAAAAAGGGAAATGAGAAGTAGAAGTGAAGATTCTGAAACAGGGAAGTTTATGGAACATAAAAAACTAAGGAAGAAGCCAAAGTGATAAGTTGAACATTCACTGATTATCACTGTTTCTCGAAACTGTAATAATCATTTTCGTTTCGCCTCATTCAGAATGTCGAAGTTTAGAAAAGCTCGTTTTGATTGGATTTTGAAAATATTTTTGTAAAATCGGAATGGTTAGGTATATAGTTCAAAACCTCGAGCTGAAAAGTTAGGTCCGAAATCATGGAAGTCTCTCACTAGTACTCCCAATAAAATCCAAAATCTTCACTGTTTCTCGAAACTGCAAAAATCCCTCCTGCTTCTCAACATTCCAGTTGAATACTTTTCAAGCGTAGATTTCCTTATTCCTACTCTAGGTCTCGCAACAAACATTTTCAATTGAACATGAGAACCAAGCTGTGAGCTAACTAATACTATAAGGAAAGCCCGAATCTTTCACTGTTTCTAGAAACTGTAATCATTGTTCCAGTTTTCTGTATTTCAATCTGCATTCTTCTTTGATACATATATGTAAATGTAACAGCTGATTGATGATCTGATTTCAAAATTCAAAAATTCAAATAATCATTCAAAGCTTTCTAACTGATCTTTCCACGAAAACCCAACTTTTCATTCTTTCTTAGAAACTGCAAATATTTATCGTTGCATCTGAAAGTTGCCGCTTGCATTCAAAATTTCAAATTGGCGCGCACGATATCTCGCAGCGAAAACTACAGCAAGACGTGCATTTGTCAGTGTTTTTGGGCTGTGTTTGAGTAAATTGTTGTCAAAAAATGCGAAAAAAGCAATGATTCATTCAAAAACAGCCGAAAAACACTGAAAAATGCACGTATTCCTATAGTTTTCGCTGCAAGATATCGTGCACGCCAATTTGAAAAATTGAAGGGGAGGGGCAGTTTCCAGACGCAACGAATATAACAGCTGATTGATAATCTGCTTTTGAAATTCAAAAATTCAAACATTTTAAAGTACCTACCGAAAAACCTCTATTAGAAGGGCATGCCCTTCTATTTTTCAAGAGTTTTCTGGAGACGCCCTTCTATTAGAGGCTGCCCTTCTGATAGAGGTTTTACGGTATTCTCTCTCACTGATCCTTCCACCAAAACCAGAACTCTTCATTTTTTTCTAGAAACTGCAGACATTTTTTTTTGTTTTTCAAATCCGCCTCAATCTCCTAATTTCCCCCGATTTGCAGGTGTTCTACAAAGAGTCCATGAAAGCGGGCTCTTCGTTCAAAGTGTGCTCTTCTGCCGACGAAAGCAACGACTGCTCCAACGGCCTGCTCATCACCACTTCAGTCTCGGACCACTTGACTTATTTCGAGAAGGACGTTTCGCAATGGGGAGAGGCCGGGTGTAATTGATTGATTGAATGATAAGATGTGATAAAGTGATTAGCAATTGATTATACGTGTATTTACTATTACTAATTGACAACTTCTGTGTGTCTGTCGTTCCGCAGACGTTTCTCAGCAACAAATTATCCAAATTTGTCGTTCTTTCCCAGGGAAGTCAGGAATTCTTCCCACACGGTGCACGTCAATTTTCTAACGATTCTGATCGTCGCGACGCCTTCAGATGGAGGGATTCTGATTCCTAACGCTTTATCACGCGAGGGCGCCGGCCGGCGACGACCAGGATTGGTGTCGGCTGCTGCCTTGATGCCGTGCTCACAGCGTAGAGCACATCCGGACACAGCTGAACTCACCGACACCGTATGCTTTTCGTGCAAAGACCAGCTCAACAGCAAGCGCCAAACATGAGAGGAGAGAATCGTTTTGAATTGTCAGCATTCATCGTTTCTACCCTGCTCTCCAAATTTGTCGCATTATCTGAATGGATTCAACCATTCCCCCAACTACCCCGGAGCCACCCATCTCTCCGCTGGATCCTGACGACGAACCGGGTCCTTCTCCATCTTCAAGGCCGGTATCAGCCAGAGATCGGAAGCGGGTAATGCTTTTCAACGCTTTTCAAGTCACTAATTTCTGAATTCAGGCACGGAAACTCGCCGATGCTCAGCGAAAGACGGCCAAGGGACACTGTCACTGATGTCGAGGAGCTGTCCAAGAGAGCCATTCTGACTCCGAGGAACAAAGAAGCTCTCGAGTTGAACAACTCGATCCTCTCCATGATGCCAGGAGAGACACGGATCTACAAGTCTCTGGACGAAATCGCCAACAAGGACGAAGGACGGGAACTTTCTAACTCAAGCAACTTCACAACGGAATTCTTGAACCGAATGACACCCTCCGGAATGCCCCCACACGAGCTTCATCTGAAGAAAGGAGCCATCATCATGCTCCTCCGCAACCTCAAGAACGCCCTCTGCAACGGAACAATATTCGTGGTGGACGAGATGGGCACGAAGGTATTCATTATCCCAAGTTAGAAATTAGAAGCTAGAAATTCGTTACAGGTCCTCCAATGCCGATTCGTCTCCGGAACCCGACAAGGAGAGTCAGTGCTGCTCCCGCGGATTCGACTCCACTACGAGCAGAATCTTCAGTTCGTCATGTCAAGACTGCAGTTCCCCATTCGATTGTCTTTCGCGTTGACCATCAACAAGTCGCAGGGAGATCTTCGACCGGATGTGAGAGATGTGAAACTGTGAAAATTTTCAAATCTCGCGACGAGATTGCAAACAAGCAGGAGGGGCAGGAAATTCGCAACCCCAACAACTTTACCACCGAGTTCCTCAATAAGATGACGCCACCGGGAATGCCTCCCCATGAGCTGAGGTTGAAAAGAGGAGCAATTGTGATGATTTTGCGGAATCTGGACGTGAAGCATTCGATGTGCAATGGCACACGTTTCATCATCGAAGAGATCGGCACAAAAGTATGGTTTCTCAGCTGATTCTCGGCTCTATTTCTGTTTTGCAGGTCCTGCAGTGCAGATTCGTCTCTGGAACCCGACAAGGAGAGTCAGTGCTGCTCCCACGGATTCGACTGCACTACGAGCTGAACCGTTTGTACTCTCCCGCCTCCAATTCCCCATTCGATTGTCTTTCGCCATGACAATCAACAAGTCGCAGGGACAGACCTTCGATCGGATTGGACTGCAGTTGGAAGAGAAGATCTTCAGCCACGGACAACTTTATGTGGCGTTATCAAGAACTCGCACCAAGGAAGGAATTGTGATTGATTCACCTTCCGGAACGATGCATAACATTGTTTTCAAGGATGTTCTTTGATTTGTATTATATTTCCTTCTCCAAATTGTATTGTTTTATCAGTCACACGTTTTTTAAATAAATTTCGGTTTCAGAACTAAAAGTTGAAACTATTTTGAAACTGTAAAAACTCAAAAATACAAAAATCGTGTCGAGACCCAAAAAAATCAAAAAATTAGAAAATTTTCGGTTGTGATGCGCGTGGAATAGTACTAAATTCAGCAAAAAATTTGAATCTGCCAAAATTTCAAAAAAAAATTTTTTTTTCAGATTTTTTCTCGTTTCCTTAAACTTTGGCATGTTTTATTTGAAATCTAGAGAGGAATCCATGGCGTTTAAATACCAACCGAGAAAAAGAGGGGAAATGAGGACAAAAAAGAGCGAAATTCAAGTAGAAAAGGGGCGCAATTGTGGAGGAGAATGGGAATTATTTCTGACTGGAGCACACGAATCACAGAACTCGAGCTGAGCTGTTTGAAAGGAAAAACATCGGAAAATCGATGAAAAAGGGGGAAAAAGAGGGGAAAAAGGGAAAAGAGCAACCAGGTGGGGTGAAATTTTAGAGGCCATTTTTTGAAGGAAAGTAGGAAAATCTTTGTTGAAAAAGATGGAGAAAAGTCCCGTATTTGAATGTTTCTTTGAATAAAATAGTTAGAATTCAGAAGGAAAAAAGAAAAACAAAGGGAGGACCTAGAGGTTGTGGGGGCGTGGCTTAGTGCGAATAGATCTCGTTGAGCCGGACACAGCTCGGCAGAGGAGTCCGTTCGGCGTCACGGAGCATCGCTTCGTCCCGCATCCAACGTGCTCGGTACAGTTTTGTTTCTTCTGGAAAATGAAGGGAAATTGAATGAATTTATGGAATTTATGAAAATCTAGAATTTCTAAATTGCTTCTTATTATTTTTGCCGTCCCGCGGCGAGTCACCAGTTACTCTTTACATTTTTGCGTTCAAAATCCGTAATTTCGAAGGTTTTTCTTTAAATTTTGGTGAAACACGACAAGTTTCAGCAATACCGGAGTTTTCAGAACTTTGGAGAAATATATTGCATTTTTTTATTGAATTCAATTTTAGATTTTTTACCGCAGCTAGGAATGTATCATTTTCCCAAAACCTTCAGAAACTTCAAATTTTCATGAAACCGAAAAAATACTTTTCCTACCAATTTTCTGCGAAAAACTCACTCAAGTTCTGTTCCTTGTAGCAATTCATCCGGAGGTTCTGTATGTAATCGTCCTCGACCTGCTGTTCGACCTGTTTCACTCGTCCTCGATAACTCGTTTCAAAGTCCGTTCGGACAAAGTACGGTACCCGCAAATCGGCCGTCTGCCGTTTTATAGAGAATTTCCTGCAAAAAAGAAAGGTTTTTTTGGGGAAAAGTGAACGAATTCTTGATTTACAACAATCGTGGCGAGACCCGAATTCAAAATTTGTCCAAAAGCAATACTCACGAAGTCTGATGAAGTGAATACGCGGGTTCTCCGACCATAAGCTGTGCCAACAATCCAATGACCATGATGGCGATAAGTGGCAGTAACTGGAGCAATGGACCGTAGGGACTCTGTTGTTCGTAGTGGTGATAGTGCTGTTGCTGGGCGTATCGGGCACGTCGACGCACTTGTTCCGAAGGGAATCCGCCGCCGAAGAACATGTTGAAGATCTCTTCGGGGGTGAAGTCGGCTGAACGTAATTTGTTGATTTAGAAGCAGAAAAAAGGTATTTCCAGCTGAGATTCATCTTCTTCTTTCAAAACTGGAGCTTCTGTGCAAATTTTAGCGAAAACCGGCAATTTTGCACTGCTTTCGGGCATTTTCACTCAATTTGCCTCGTTCTGCAGGTTTTCGCGATTTCTAATACGTTTTCAGCCGAATCTCTACATTTCTGCATTCAAAATCCTTGAATTTGAAGGTTTTGCTTGAAATTTCGGTAGAAAAGACAATTTCTAGTGCTTTTCCCCCAATCCCTGGTCATTCCCCACTCACCTTCAAACCCGTGGGCATAATCGTGCTCGAAGAATGCTCCGTGTCCTCCTCCGTGTCGTCTCGTCGTCGGAGCACTTCCGTTTGTCGCTTCCGCACCGAATTGGTCGTATTGCCGACGTTTGTCCGCATCGGACAGCACCGCGTACGCGTTTCCGAGGGCTGGAAATAGGGGTAAATTGAAGAAAGTCAGGGAAAACAACGGTTTTCTAATAAAGACTAGGAAAATTTACAGATTTTCGAGAAAATGCAGCAAAAATCAGGGAAAATTCTGGTTTTTCAGAAAAAATTTGGCGAAACCCAGCAAGAAACACATTTTTTCTTGATTTTCTCCAACTTCCAGGGAAAATCTGCAGTTTTCCTCATAAAACCATAAATCTCATCATTTTTCTCACCCTTGAAGGCCTCTGTCGCGTGGGGGGCCCTGCACTTGTCGGGATGCAACTTCAATGCCATCTTCCTGTACTCCTTCCGAATATCATCGTCGCTCGCCTTCTTGTCCACTTTCAGAATCTCGTAATAGTCCTTGCAGTGACGGATTCTCTCCACCAGATCCTTCTGTTCCTTCGTGTAATCCACTCCAAGTTTCGGCGTACGCGAGGCAGAGCGGGGCTTTGGTTCAGGCTTCGGTTCTGCTGCTGTTCGGCCTGGAAATGGGGAGAAATTTAGTGAAAGTGAAAAAACAGAAGAAACCGAGAAATCGTAACAAAAACTCATATTTCATTCATGACTCACCATTCTTTTTCTCGGGACTTCTGGCCTTACGATTCCGCAGATTCGGCTCGTCGTAATGATCGTCATGAGCATAACTTCGCTCTTCTGAAGCACGAGAAGACGACGATTGCGAGGAGGACGACGACGTGTTGTTCGTCATCTCGTCGATTTTCTTGTTCAGATCTGAAACAGGAAAACTTGGGAAATTTGATGACCAATTTGGCAGAAATTTTAGAAATTTTCAGAAAAATCAATACTTTCAAAAAAATAAAATAAAGCTCTGCCTACTGGAAAACTGCAAAAATCTAGTGATTCCGCATCCAAAAGTGGAAAACTTTCCAATTTTTCCCGAAGAATCAGGAAATTTCGAAATATGGCTGTGATGACGTTGCATAAGTAAATGCAGCGGCAGAATTTAGATTAAATTGTGTAAAAGTGGAAAAGCAGGTGATTTTAGGAAACATTTTGTGGAAAATAAAGAAAATTCAGCGGGATTTTCAAAAATCTGAAAGAAAAATTGAATTTTCAAAAATCAAAAAAAAAAATTTTTTTTTCATTTTTTTTAGGTCTGTATCAAATTTCTCTGAATTTTTTTTAGAATTTTATGATTGTTATCATTTCCTTATCACTTCTACCCGTTCCCCTCGTTTTCCATTAATTTCCCAGCTAATCACGCGTTTCTCCCGTCCCCAATCACCCCAATTTCCTCTCGTCTTCTGCGCTTCCTCCTGATCTTTTCCTCTTTTTTTCCCAACTTTCACTAGCGAAAAGAAACGAGAAAAACGTGAAAATGACCAGTTGTCCGAGGGATATTACACACTGGGAACTAGGAGAATCTGCTGGACGGATGGATTGTTTTTGCTCCGAAGAGCCCGGAAGAAATTTGAGAGAGTTCCGGAATTGAGAACTTTGAAACAAAGAGGAAGGGAAAGGTCAGGGATAAGGAGGGGAATTTTAGAAATTTCGGGGAAAATGGTGGAATTTGTAATTTTTTGATTTTCGGAAAAATAATTTCTTTCAAACAATTTTTTGATTAATTTTTTTTTGGAAATTCTTAAAAAGATTACCTTTTTACAATAGAAAAATTAAAAATTAAAAATTAAAAGAAATTGGAAAAAAAAAATTTTTTTGCATTTTTTTTCAAAATTTCAAAAATTTTTGAAAATACAAAAATTTAATATTTCTCCAGTTTCATTTAATTTTTGAATGAAAATTAGGTTTCCTGTTTTACTAAAGTCTCTATTTCACCGACTTTTATGAATTTCGATATTTCAAAAACTCACAATCAACATTTTGTGTCGGATCCAACTTTTTCGCCTTCAACAGCATTCGACGGGCTTTATCAGTGTCGCCAGCCTGAAATCAGCGGTTATCAGTGAGAAATCACTGATTTGAAATAAAACTCACTTTAATAGCTTCTCGAGCCTTATCCATGCACAGCATTGACTCACTTCGATTCGCGTCTGCCGTCATTTCGCCTGGAGTATTGATTTTTTGAGGAGAAATACGATAAAATTGAGGAAAAGCGTGGAAATTCAAGCAAAACTGCTGAAAAACCGCGATTTGACAGCTCAAAATCCAATTTTGAACGGTCAGAAAAATTGAGAAAAAATAAGAAAAAAATGACAGGGAAACGGAAAAATGTCTGGAAATCTGAGAGAATCCAGCAAAAAAATGGGTAAATCCAGTGTGTGCTTGCGATAATGAGTCCCAGTGTCTGTTCGGCGAGATATTTGTCCGAGAGCGGCGAGAGAGTGTGCCGAGTGGAGAGACGCAGAGCGGTGAGTAGCCCGACGACGAGAAGAAGCGAGTGACGAACTTTTAGTTATTGATCAACGTTGCCGCAGTGCGCTGGAGCGTGTTTGCAGCAAAGGTTTGCAGGAAATTAACGGATTTCGATGTTTTTTTGGTGGAAATCCAGCAAAAAAAAGTTTTTACACATTTTTCATGAAATATTGATTTTTGTGGGTGTTTTTGAATTTTTACATGGTTTTCATTCAATTTTTAGGTAAAAAACATTTTTTCTTATCAATTGCAGCCATTTTGATGACGCAAAACGGAGAAAAATTGAGAAAAAACTAGAAAAAATAAGAAAACGTGTCATTCACACTGTTCTCCACGTGAACTACGCGGACTAGAAATTGCAGATCGTTGTGAGACCCGTAACAAATTTTGTGCATGCGCCTTTAAGATTACGGTACTTGTGGTTTCATCATTTTCGCTTGCGTTCCCTTGAATTTTCGGAATTTTCCTTCAATTTCCATTAAATTTTGCATTTTTCAGATGAAGCGCTTGTGGAAAAAAGTCGGGTCAAACGTAAAAAACGCCAGTTATCTCAAAAAATCCGTCGAAGAAGTGGCGAAACTCGAAAAAGGAGAGACAAAAGTAATTTTTCGCGGGAAAATCCCAAAATTTCATTATTCTTTCAGATCCTTGCTCCAAAATATCCAACTGAACGAACTCTTGAAGTTAGTGATCAAGTCAAAAAGGAATTAGCGACGAAAAATGAGAGTTTAGTGAAAAACATGAACAAGATGAACATTTCGTCGACGGATCCAGTGGAGAGATGGACTTCGACAAAGTGGGTGATAAGATGATTATTTTATCAGTGAAACAAGTTTTTTCTTCTTCCAGGGACCTCCCAACTCGAGAATCCGAGTATCTCCATCGAAATGACCCAGTCTGGGAGTACGGCTTCTACGAACCGCCCGTTGAGCGGATCCCCAAGGACAAGCTGATGTTCAGAGAAGCTCTAGAGGTGGGTTTGTCGACTTTCTGTGTGAAAATTACAATTTTTGATGTCATGGACTCAAAATTTGAATAAAATCACTGTTTTCAAAATTATTTTTTTCAGTACCTCCGAACCCGTCAAGAACTGCTCAACGAGACCAATTCCGTAGCGCAAAAGTAAGTATTTCGCCTTTTTCCTGTAGTTTTCCTTGTGAAAACTTCCCGTTTTCCAGAAAACAAGCCGCTGAACTGATGGCCTCTCACGCAGTGACTTCTCGAGTGAATCCCGAGACCCTGGATAATATTTATGAGTATTTCCGGCCGTTTGAAAGAAAAGACAAACAAAAGGTGTGATTTTTAGTCAAATATCCCAGCTTTGAAGCCGAATTTCCAATTTTAAAAGCTCAAACCTTATTTTCCCTTGCAGGTCGTCAATCGTCACGCTCTCGCCAGTCTTCAGGATCATTTGCAAGGAAATTCCGATCAGAGAATGGTTATGGACGAGGCAAAGGTCAGAAAGTCGATAATTTCAGTATGAATTTCAATTTTTCAATTTCAGGACGTCGGAAAACGAGTTCGCCAGATCAGCAACAATGCAAAGTTCCTCGATGAGTATCAGAGAGTGAGTTTTTTGAAAAATTCAGTGGAAATCAAAGGAAAATCAAGAAAATCAGCTAAAAATCACCATTTTCCTCCCAAAAACCTGATTTTCCACTGATTTTTCATCAATTTTCACCTAAAAATCCCATTTTCAGCTCGAAGAAGAGGAAAAAGAGAAGGTGCGTGAAGCCATTGCTCAATTACGTCAAGAAGAACACGAACGGTTGAATAAACGACTCGGACAAATCGGAGAAATGGAGAAATCGGCGAAGGAAGCGTTCAAGAAGGCTGTTGATGAGAAAAAGGAAAAATAAATGAAATATTGATTGTTTCGGATTTTTGTAGGTAGAATTGTAGTTTCTTTTTGTTAATTTTCGATTTTTCTTGTTCAATCGAACTTTTTGATTTATTTTCTCAAAATCGACGAGATTTTTAGTACAGTAAGCTTGCCCTACGGGTCTTTTTCCATAAAAATTTACGGAACACTTACTTTTCAAAATGTTTTTTTAAAAATATAGGATTTTACCCTTTTCTGTTGTGTTTTCTCTATGTTTTCCTATATTTTTATTCAGTTCTCTTGAAAATCCAGATGCGACTTCCGCGAGTTGTCATCGGAATGTCGGGCGGTGTCGACAGTTCGGTTTCAGCGTTTTTGCTGAAAAAGAGGGGATTTGATGTTGTGGGATTGCATATGGTGAGCAAAAAAGAGAACTTATATAACCACAATTGTTATCAAAATTGAAAAAAAATTCAAGAATTTAGGAAATTTTTGAAACGAAAAAAAATTTTTTTTTTAATTTTTTTTTCTTCAAAAGTTGACAAATGGTCGTCATACTGAATGAGTATGAAAATTCAAAAAAAAAAATATTCATGAAACAGAAACCATGTTTTCAAATTTCGCGAAAATACCTGATTTTTTTTTCTGAAAAAAAAATTTTGAAAATTTTATGAACTTTCATTCATTATTTTTCACTAAAATGCCGCCCTTTCTTCTAAATTTTGCTAAAACTTCACTTTTCTGTTCTAGATCAACTGGGACTCTCAAGAGGAAGGCATTTCGACGTGTCCCCGTTCAAAAGACGAATCAGACGCCAGAAGTATCTGTTCCCGACTGAATATCCCATTCTATACGGCCAATTTCGTTAAGGAATACTGGAATGACGTCTTTTTGTGAGCCCCTTCATTGAAACCGATCAGTGATTGATTTTTCCAGAAAATTCCTTGAAAACTACCGTTCGGGTCGTACAACTGTGCCAGATATCGACTGCAATCGATCCATAAAATTCGAAGTTTTTCATAAATTGGCTCAAGAAAGGTTCGATGCGGATTTCATTGCAACGGGACATTATGCGACGACGAGTTACGGGGATTTTCAGGAAAGGAGGAAGGAAAGGGAAGGTGTGTAGAAAATGGGAAATGGTCGACTATTCTTTCCGAGAAACAAATTCAAAAGCTTTTTCGACAGAATAAGAAAGTTTTGGAACTGTAGAAAAAATAGAAAAATTGGGTAAAAGTTGAAAAATAAAATTTCTGTTTCGAAGAATTTACTTTTGAATTTCTACTTTTTTCTTCACAATTTATTGTTTCGTAGTTCTTTATAAATTAGCACAACATCTGCTTGTGTAAACAAATTATCTCAAAATCAGCACTTGAAATTTTGAAAAAAAAAAACAAAATCTTCAATTTGAAACTGTAATTTGAAAAAAAAACCTGAACAATCCTACAACTGAAATCTGAAAAAACTTGATATTTGCGAAAAAATTAAATTTCTGTTTCTAAAAACTGATGAAGATTCCACAGGTCTTGCCGTAATTAGTGAGGCAATAACGGCGATTGCTATATAAAAATTAAACAATTATTTAAAAAATCCCAATCAAATCACCCAGCATTCCCACTTTTCCACCTGTTTCAAACCAAACATAAATTTTTCCTTTTTATTTTTTTTTCACTGCATCGAACAAACCTACATCTTCTCTCCATCAAATCCAACAGTTGTTTTCCAGAAATCCGTCTCTTTTCGGGTCGAGACCCTCTCAAGGACCAGACATTTTTCCTGTGTACAGTAACCCAAAACCAGCTGAAAAGGGCAATGTTTCCGTTGGGAAATCTGATGAAAACAGATGTGAAACGAATTGCCGAGGAACAGGGATTTCATGCAGTGGCTGGTAAACCGGAGGTAAAAATTGGAACCAAAAAACTAACTTTTTAAAATTTTGAAAAAAAAAACTTTTTTTTCTGTTCCAAAAAACTTATCGAAATTCCCAAACTTGATAAGAGTTGATAGTTTTCGCAAATTGATTATTCTGATATTATTCTTTTCATTTGAAATGCGTAATGGAGCGTTTTTTTGTCAGCGGGTCTCGCAGGGAAGAGCGGAAAAATCGTGCTGCGCCTTTAAAGGCGACTACGGTAGCGGGACGATTTACGGGGCGTTTTTTTGTGCGATTTTCGGGGTTTTTTCGGGATTTTCGTTGTTTTCCGTTATTTTTCACGCAAAAACTCAATTTTTGTAGTAAAACATGTAACTTTATGTCGTTTTATACTAATTTCTTCATGTTTGAGCAAGCAAAACGCAGAAAAATCGTCGGCGCCGGTAAGAAACGGCTGAAAATCGATCCGCTGTCGGCAACAAGCAAAAAACGAGGGAAAACGACAAAAATTCCTGGAAAAAAGAATAATGAGGTTATGTTAAATGCAGTTGATAAGTTTAATCGAGCAATTATCCCAGAAAAATCGGAAAATTCGTCGGAACACGTGAAATTCATCGGAAACCCGGCGGTTTCGGGGCGAACTGTGCAATTCGAAGGATAGAGGCTTGTGAATGGCGGAACATTGATGAAAATCACAAAATGAACGACACGAATGAGCGGAATATCGATTGGTTATGTTCTCCTCATCAGTTTTCCTGTTTAATCGAAGAATTTTGCAGAATTCTCGGCGAGTTCACTGGAAATCGACGGAAGCGCAGCAAGACTAGCGGAACGAAGGGCTATTGGCGACAACAACGGTTTCTGAAAGGAAAATCTGCGAGGTTATGCTAGAATGCAGCTGGTGTCGTTTAAGCGTAACATTTTACAGTTGTTCACTCGGCGCTTCGCAATTCGGCAACGCAACACAAATGGGGACTCCATCTAAATTTCTTTTTGAGCAACAGTAAAATCTGTTCTGTGTGATGAAATGAGGGATGTTCCGATTTTTAGGCAAATTCAGTAATAAACAAGCAAATCAATTGTAAATCACAAATATTTATTAGTTTTCTCATGTTTTTTTCTATTTTTCTTCCGGAGACAATGGGTACTACGACGAGATCCGTCGTTGTCGCCAATAGCCCTTCGTTCCGCTAGTCTTGCTGCGCTTCCGTCGATTTCCAGTGAACTCGCCGAGAATTCTGCAAAATTCTTCGATTAAACAGGAAAACTGATGAGGAGAACATAACCAATCGATATTCCGCTCATTCGTGTCGTTCATTTTGTGATTTTCATCAATGTTCCGCCATTCACAAGCCTCTATCCTTCGAATTGCACAGTTCGCCCCGAAACCGCCGGGTTTCCGATGAATTTCACGTGTTCCGACGAATTTTCCGATTTTTCTGGGATAATTGCTCGATTAAACTTATCAACTGCATTTAACATAACCTCATTATTCTTTTTTCCAGGAATTTTTGTCGTTTTCCCTCGTTTTTTGCTTGTTGCCGACAGCGGATCGATTTTCAGCCGTTTCTTACCGGCGCCGACGATTTTTCTGCGTTTTGCTTGCTCAAACATGAAGAAATTAGTATAAAACGACATAAAGTTACATGTTTTACTACAAAAATTGAGTTTTTGCGTGAAAAATAACGGAAAACAACGAAAATCCCGAAAAAACCCCGAAAATCGCACAAAAAAACGCCCCGTAAATCGTCCCGCTACCGTAGTCGCCTTTAAAGGCGCAGCACGATTTTTCCGCTCTTCCCTGCGAGACCCGCTGACAAAAAAACGCTCCATTACGCATTTCAAATGAAAAGAATAATAATATCCCGTTTTTTCGCAGAGCATGGGAATCTGTTTCGTGGGGAAAAAGAAGCGATTCGCCGAATTTCTCGACGAGTACATTGAACCGAAACCCGGCCGAATTCTGTCGAAAAACGGGAAAATCATTGGAAATCATCAAGGAATTCATCATTTTACAAGTGGAAAACGGATAAATGGACAGTATTTGGAGGAGAGAAGTCATTTGGGATACTTTGTAGTGGATATCGATCCGGAGACGGCGGATGTTGTGGCGGTGGGTTGTATTTTAAAATTTGCAAAAATAAAAAAAAATGGAAATAGTTTTTCTTCTGTTTCAAAAAACTCATTTATTGATAACAAAACTGATATTCCCATTGCGCACGGGGTTTTTTTTCCGACATTTTTAGCATTCGCGCTCCATTGCGAACGACAATGCGGGTCGAATTGCGCGAGATGTACAGGACAAAAAAGTACCGAAGTCCAGAATAATGCTTTATTAGGACCTTCGGAACGTATTTTTTCTTCGAAGTTCATTAGGCCTTCCCAAACAGCCGTTTAAAAAATTATTTTAGGTAAAAAATTTTTGGCGGGAAATTCAAAGAGGGTCGAAAAAAAAACCCCGTGATTGCGTTCGTTAAATTAACTTCAAAAAAATCAATTTTCAGTGCGAAGGCTCGCACAATCCGTCCCTCTACGCCACCCGATTTCTCATCAAATCACCCAATTGGATTCCGTTACGAAATCCGTTAGGTAAGCGGGAAATTTGAATAAAAAAAGAAGCAATTTGACAAATTTGGTGCAGTTTAGTATCAAAAACAAAAAAAAAGTAAAAAAAATTTTTATTTTGAAATTTGTTTTTTGCAGTTTCAAATTTTGCTCATAAAACATTGAAAGTAGTGAATTTTACTAATTTTGTGCTAAATACGTCATAATAATCATGATCAGTCAAATTAAAAAAAACACACAATTTTTTGAAATTTTTTTATTGGAGTTTCAGAATATTTTCATGAAATTTCGAAAATGGTCAATTTTGATAATCCGGTTCTGCTTACAAGGGAAGTATGTGACTTCGCAGACTTGAAAAATTCCGAAAATATACTGATAATATATTATTGCCGTCCCGCGGCGAGTCAGCTGATGGGTCTCGCCACGAAAATGGTTTCTGGCTCTAATACGGCTTCTGGGCAGGGTTTTTTGGTTTTTTTTCATGGAATTGGGTAAATTTACATGATTTCAATCATTTCCAACCAAATTTCAGCAGTTTCCACCGAATTTTAGTGAAAATGAGGTGTTTTTGGTAAAAAGCGGCAAAATACCCAAAAATGCATGTTTTTGTACTGAAAATTGGTGGAAACTGCTGGAATTTGGCTGAAAATGATAGAATTCTCCTAATTTTACCTATTTTCATCAGAAAAATTCAAAAAACCTTGTCCATAAGCCGTATTACAGCCAGAAATCATTTTCGTGGCGAGACCCATCAGGTGACTCGCCGCGGGACGGCAATAATACAGAAAAATGCGCTGAATTCAATGGTGCTTTCAGAATTTGCCGTTTGGCAAAAGCTGATTTTTTACGATTTTTCAAAGTTGCATTTTTTGATCAATTGGAGCTTATTTGGCGACTGCCTACAATGAGTCGGCTGGTAGCTTTTGCCAACCGGCAAATTCTGAAAGCACCATTGAATTCAGCGCAATTTTCTGTATATTATAAGTATGTTTTCGGAATTTTTCGAGTCTGCGAGGTCATGTACTTTCCTTGTTAGTATACTCAATAATCTTCCTTTTTTCCAGAAACCCTTCCCCGTTCGGAAATCCTGTGCCGGATCCAACGAACTCATCCTCCAGTGCCTTGTACCGTCGAGACCCTGGACCAGGGATTTTTATCAATTTCTCCACGGATACCACTTAGGGCCACTGCTCCCGGACAGGTTTGTCATAAATTTTACCTTTTTGTTTAAATTTTTCCAATGAGAAAAAAGTTTGAATAACCATACAAATTGCCCCAGAAAGTTGAACACGAGGTAGTTGATTTTTCAAAAACTAAAGACATTTTTTATGTTCGTGTTTCAATTTCAGGAGATCACTAAATGCTCAAAACTCTAAATATTGAAAAATTGAAACATTTTCGAAACTGAAAAATTATTTTTTTTTGGAAAAAATATTGATTTGTTTGCAGATGTGCGTGTTCTACACAACAAGGAACGAGTGTCTGGGCGGTGGAGAAATTGTGAAAATTCAGAATACTTTGTAGAATTTTTCAATTTTTTTTTGCTTATTTTTGTTGGAACTTGTTGTTTTCTGTTTCGAAAAAATCAAAAAAAAATTCTCAAAAAAAATTTTCCAATTTTTTTATGGTACATGAATTTGCAAATTTTTTCAGTTTCAAAATTTTGCAAATTCTATAGTTGAAAATTCATTTTCAGTGCTTGTGGGAATCGTTGTTGATCTTTATCACTGTTATCAACATGATATCCTAAAAAATTCTCCATGAGAAAAATGAGATTGAAAAACATTGAGACTAGCGCAAATATCGTACTTTTCCTTGCGATTGTTTCGGATTTTCTGGAGAAAGCACATTTCTTTGAGTCGCTACTCAGCGAATTGGATACGGAGTCAACTCACCACAAACCCATCACAAATCCTCATCAGCTGCCGCATTCTCAACACATAATGTCCTTTTTTCTGTTTCATGTAATACTCGTGCAAGTCATTTCCCAATATCTCTTGTAATCGATCTGTTATCACTTCCATATCACCTCCGAGTTGTTTTCCAGTTAGACTGAAACAGAGGGTGCATAGGAGGTAGGTTAGCTCGATTTGATCCGGTTGGATTTCACAAAAATCCTGGACAAGTTGATCGTAGAAAAGGTCGGTGGGGGTGAAGATACTGGAAGAAAGTGGGTCAAAGTACAGTAACCGGAAAAGCTGGAAAGTCAGCAAATGCGCTCTACTACAAATTTAGAAATCTCTAATTGTAAGTAAAACTCGGCTCAAAATCGACAGATTTTATTATTTTTCTAAAGAGTCCTATTATCGTTGCATTTCGAAATGACAGTGCGGCGCACTTTTTTCCGAACGACACTCCGCGATATCTCGCCACGAGCGAAAGCGCCTTTCGGGCGGGGTACTGTAATTTTTTATTGCGAATTTTCACTTTTTCATTGATTTTCTACAGATTTCTCGCGTTTTTCCGCAATTTTTTGCATAAAAATCACAAAATATGATATTTCCGATGTATATCGGTAGAAAATTAATGAAAAAGTGAAAATTCGCAATAAAAAACTACAGTACACCGCCCGAGAGGCGCTTTCGCTCGTGGCGAGATATCGCGGAGTGTCGTTCGGAAAAAAGTGCGCCGCACTGTCATTTCGAAATGCAACGATAATATAAAATTCAGATGAAGACAGCGTTCAGAAAAATTTGAGAGTTAAAGAAAAAGAGAAAAAAATCCCGGTTTCGAAAAGATCTTTTTAAAAAGCTGTTTTCACATTTGAGTAATAGAGCGCGTTTGCATACACATGATTGACTTGATAACTTACAAATTGAGCTCTTCAAAACTGAAATTGCTCCACCAACTGATATCAGCTGTCAGCTTATCATAATCAACGAGGGAATGGTGGGAGGCGATAAATTGCTGCAAACTCCTTTATTAGATCTTCAAATTGAATTTTTAAAAAAAATCATTTTGAAACAGTGAATAATTCGAATTTCATCTTGTTCGATAAAAAGCAGTGCTTATCAGTTTCAAAATTCTTTCATAAAATTTCATGTTATTCTTGAAACAGTAAACTTACCCTGTTTCCACACCTGCCATTAACTCTCCACTGTGCCGTCATCGCAACTCTTTCCAACTTTCCCCACACCACCCAACTGCACTGCAACAACTCCTCCTTCACGTGAATCGGCAATTTCCGAATCTCGTCGGAATAATTCAACCATTCCGCCACACAACACACGTTTTCTTCCCATCCACGAAGACTCGATTCTTTCGTGATTTTGGAGTCGTCCTGCAACGAAAAGTTACCGATTTTTTAGGAATTCTTGATTCCGATTAGGAGTAGGGTTATTTTCCAGTGTCAAACGGAGTTATTGAAACAGGTTTGATTTTATTTTTCGATTTGTCGTTGTTAGAAAAATCATGAGAAAAATTTTGGGTCCTTTGACTATCTCATGCTTCAAGAAGAGCAAGATCAGTCGATTTTCAGCCAATTTATGGCAATTTTGAAACAGGAAAAGCTTGCAGTTCAGTAGAGCGCGTTTTCAGATTGACTTTCATCACAACGGCCCTAATTTGTCTAATTTGGCTAGAAAAACTGAAAATCACACTCACCCAAAGACTATCCTTCTGTTCCGATCTGTAAACCCCCAATCCATGCGAAAGCTGCTCCAAATTGCTTATTTTCCCGGTAATTTCACTGTTTCGATATCTCTAAAAATTGGAACTCGAATAAGATTTATCAATTTTCGCTTTTTTTAATCCAACCTTTCTCAAAATCGTCATCGCTTTGTTCACTAATCTCGTCATATCCACATAGAATTCTCCTGCTCTTCCGGCTGATTCTTTTCTTTTGAATGACACTATTGTTGGGATTCCGAGGAATTGGTTCACTGACTGAAAAAGAGAAAGACTCCGTCACTGGTTTTAGTTGTTACCAAAGGTATTCGTTCTTCAAATGAAAGTGTAAGTTTTCGTTTTTTGAGGAATTGGTCAGAGGATTTGAAAGCGTCACGGTTGAGTTGAATGTCTGGAAAAACATGAGATTGTTAGTAGAAATCGGAGTAGTACAATGTTGGTGATATGATTTATCAACAAAAAATGATTCCTTGAATCAGTATTTTTTGGTTTTTGCGTCCTTGGTTTTGCCTACCGTAACCCCGAACCCCCACGGAGAATTTGAATTAGTGGGCGGTAGAGCGTATACATAAGAGCAAAAGAAGTCAAATTCATTCAGATTCGTTGAATTAATGTTTGAAATTCATCGAAATCGACTTTTCTCAAAAATTTGAATCAGGCTTTTTTTGTCGGTTTCACTGTGAAACTTTCACACGAAAATCAAATATTTTTGAAATTTTCTTTTTTTTTTGAATTTCCTATTTTCTGTATTTCTTCTACAGCCACTTTTTCTGGATTATTGATAAGAATCCTTTCGAAAAAAAAACTCACTCTTCGGAGCCATTCCTTCCGAAATACACCTGTCCCATCGGCACTTTTTGCAGTGCCACCTGAAAATGTCCAGGTCCTTTTCCAGGAATTCGAACCTTACCTCCCATAGGAATTCGGCTCACATTCGGAACTCTTCTGACACAATCTGTCATTGGAAAAAATGGAACAGTGAAATCTTCTGAAACTATGGAAAATAAGTCAATTTCGGAGACTTCTTCCCACCTAAAAAACGCGGCACAAGCTCTACAAGTAATCGCTCCGAAATGGTTTCCATGGGCTTGTTGGTGGCATATTTGACACGTTTCCATAGTAGAAACGGAATAGAAAAGGAGTCGAATGCAGTATGAATGACAGTGGGAAAGAGACGCAGCAGGTGAAAGACGGAAATGTTTGATGAAGAGAGGCGTGTTGAGTGCAAGGTATCAATGAGTTCAAGTTGCCACGAGACAGGAATAGAACTGATTATTGGACACTGATAATTGATAGTTAGGAGTTTAGAAAGTTGGTGATAAGGTTGGAAAACTTGGAGCTAAGAAAATCTTCAAAGAATCTCCTGTTTCTAGACAAGTTGACATAGAAACAGGAAATGTTTCAATTAATGACATGGAGACTAAACTTGCAAAATATACGGGTTTTTAGATACTTTTCTGTTTCAGAAGTGCCATGAATTGTCACTATTATTGCCGTCCCGCAGTTGGCTACATGTTGGGTCCCGTCACGAAAATGGTTTACGGCTGAAATACGGCTTCTAGACAAGGTTTTTCACTTTTTCTGATGAAAACGGATAAAAGATGGTAACTCCATCAGTTTCCACAAATAAATCGAGAAAATTAGGCTTTTTGGGAAAAAGTGTCAGAATACCCAAAATGCATGGTTTTGTATTGAAAAAAAATTGAAAATCGAAGAAAACTGCTGGGATTCAATTGGAATTGATTAAATTCACGCGCTTTTACCCGTTTTCATCAGAAAAAGTATCAAAACTTTGCCCAGAAGTCGCTTTCGTGGCGAGACCCACCACGTGGCTCGCCCCGGGACGGCAGTGATAAGACAAGTGAAAAATAATCGTCCGTTAAAAGATTTTCAATAATAAATGTTTCCTATTCTCGAAAAACTGTACTTTTCCCTTTCAATCCACCAAATTCTGAAAATTTTGGGTGAAGAACACGTTTCACGCGTGATTTCAAAAATATCACTTTTTCAACTTCCACGTCATGACCTCTGACAACTCATCGGCTTTCCCGTCGATGAAAAGTGTTTTTTTCCCGTATTCTCTTCCCAGCATCAATCGACAACGTGGAGAAAAGAGGAATTCTACGAAAAGCGATTCCAAATCATCTGATGTCGAAGGTGAGATATCGAAAATTTCTGCAAAGCTCTGATCTCACACTATTTTGAGTACTTTTTGGCTGAAAAACAAGAAAAAAATCGAAGAATTCCCCGTATTCGACTTGTTCATCTCATTATTTATAAAAAAATTGAAGTACACATTAGCTTTAGAAATTTGAATTCCGCGCTACAAAAACGCTTCGTGTCGATTTAAAGGCGCGATGGTGGAAATTTTCCAGTTTTTTTGTATTTTCTTGAATTTGCCCAGATTTTTGTTGATTTTTTGTGGAATTTATGTTGTTTCGACTTGGTTTTTTGTCATCGCAATACAATTTGATCGTTTCTTCGTCGATTTTTCGTTGTTTCTTCGAGTTTTTCCAATAAATTCGAAAATTTGCAGATTTCCGGCCGGCCACGAGCTCAAATCAATTCACAACTGCTGGAAAAGCAAGAAAATTATAATTAACTTCACTTTATCAATGAAATTTAAAATTATTCCAATTGTTGTTGTCGAATTCTCATCGTTTCAGCGAAATTCTCAATTTTTGAGCAGATTTGGACGAAATTCTTCGGTTTTTATTGTTCGGAGAACACGATTGTCGGCGATTTGACCTGAAAATTAATCACAAAGCATCATTTGGTCACTGCCACACTGGGAAATTCAGAAAAACTTATCTAAATCGCTTTGAAATCGTCGCCGGCGTCTGGAATCTGTGCTATTCATTGTTCGTGCGATTTTCCGGCTTTGTCGATGGTTTCCTTAGTTTTTTAGCTGCAAAATAAAGTGTTATCACATTTTTATTGAGAAACTGCGAGAGATATTGAGAGAATTGGAAAAAATTAGAAGAAGAGCCAAAAAAATTGAAAAATTACACTTCCGCTTTGCGCGTGTAATTGCGCGCATTACACTGTGCATTTTGTCGTGTAATTAAACGGTTACCATAGACCGCGTTCAAAAAAAAAAGGGATTTTGGAGCCCAGCGGAGCCAAGGAGCATTTTTTTGGTAGGAAAACTTTTGGAGATGCACAGTCGAGTACGGAGAATTTTTCGATCATGAAACCAGAAAAATTTTCAGAAATGGGAGAGGATTCCTTCAACTTGCACATGACCTATATCAGTTTATCACTTTCCCATCAATTTTTTCCAGGCCATTGCTCATTTCAACAATTGCTGACCAAAGTGGATTAACAACACGGCCAAGAACGGGATTCAGCCGAGACACACAGGAAACGAGATGATGCTGGGCCCGGAAGTGAGGTAGCATCTGAGGATCGGGACGTAACAGTGGGTTACACTACGCGGCCCGGGGAGGAATGCTACTGATTCTTCCGTAAGTGCCCGAGAAGATCGAGATGAAGATGGAGATCGAGATGAAGCTGGAGATGGGGATGAAGCTGGGAAGGCAGCAGGTAACCAATTAGAACCTGTGAACATCTGAACAATGTCATTTTCAGAGCATCACTGTGTGGTTCGAGATGATGCTGGTCCTGGAAGTGAAGTAGCATCTGAGGATCGGGACGTAACAGTGGTTACCACTACGCTGCCCGGGGAGGAATGCTACTGATTCTTCCGTAAGTGCCCGAGAAGATCGAGATGAAACTGGAGATCGAGATGAAGCTGGAGATGGATATGAAGCTGGGAAGGCAGCAGGTAATCAATTAGAACCTGTGAACATCTGAACAATGTCATTTTCAGAGCATCACTGTGTGGTTCGAGATGATGCTGGGCCTGGAAGTGAGGTAGCATCTGAGGATCGGGACGTAACAGTGGTTACCACTAAGCTGCCCGGGGAGGAATGCTACTGATTCTTCCGTAAGTGCCCGAGAAGATCGAGATGAAACTGGAGATCGAGATGAAGCTGGAGATCGAGATGAAGCTGGAGATGGGGATGAAGCTGGAGATGGATATGAAGCTGGGAAGGCAGCAGGTAACCGATTAGAACCTGCAAACATCTGAACAATGTCATTTTCAGAGCATCGATTGGTTGTTCGAGATGATGCTGGAGAACAAGAACAAGCTGGGAAGGAAGCAGTTTTTTTGAAAAACTTTGATTTCCAATAACATTCCTCAAAAATTCACAATTCATTTTCATTTTCCAACATCTTTTTTTGTGCCAAAGACAAAAGGGACCTATTAAAAGAAAGAAACCCAATAGGGGGATGTCATCAGTCATGGCGGGGAGTAAAAAATAAATAGAAAAAGGGGCAGGCACTTTTAAAGCGGAATCACAGAAGACATAAAATAAAAATAGGAAAGAAAATAGAAGATTTGAGCCAGATGATTCGATTCGAAGTATCGGCGGAGACCATTTTTGGATGAATATTCGAGAAGATAAGTGATAAAAGATTAGATGATAAGAGTTAGACGGAGGTTTTGAGGCCGTGTAGATCATCGTTTCGAGCGTATTGTTCTTCTCTGAAAAATTGGGAGTTAGGGGGTTTTGGTGATAAGACTGGTTAGATCTATGATAAGTTATCACTAATGGGTGCTCAAGATAAGTTTATCAGTAGGGCGAGGTTGCAGAAAATTTCAGTTTCAAACACCATGCTTCTAAGTTTTGAGTTGCACTGCTCGCTAATCGAGCATCGTCGGGATTACTGTAGTTGTGTCTAGGGTTACTGTAGCTATATCTCATCAGTTGCGTGCTGTAAGGTACGTATCAGTGATAACACGTACTTACGAGTCTCTAGTCAATTCTAGTTGGTTTTGGCGACTCTGATCTGGAATTTGCCCAATTTTTGAACTTTGGAATCATGGGAGTTATCAGGAGCCCCACTAGCAGCTTCACCCTTGCAGATGGCTCGAGCCGCTGCACCCAGGCTCGCCCCCATATTGATAATCATCAGCTTACCTCGCCGGTGGATAGAAGTCATCGTCCTCCCTGTAGGTGTCATCCACATGGAATCTCTTCTCATTCAACGGCGTCTCGGACTCCATGATCGGGTACTTCTTTCCTCTTCCACTGCTGCTTCTACTCGCCATATCATACCCATTCTGTCGTCTATTCTGATCTGCTTCGTTCCTTTTCTTCGTTTTCACAATCCAGCAACACAAGAACAACAAGATGATCACTACGATGATTCCGAGGAAGCCAGCGATGGCCGACAGCCAGATCAGGAAGTTCTCCTTTTCACGGGATCGACACCACGGCTGTTCTCCCTTGTTCCACTCGTATCGGTACTCATTCGGACGGTTTCTGTCGACTAGAAGACCGCATTTGTACTCGTGAACTCCCTTGATCCAATGGGACTGGAAGCACTCGAAACGGGCCACGTCACCTTGCATGTAAGCGGAGGACATGGAGGAGGTCTTCATCAGGTACTCGGGGTACTCGATGTTTATCACTCCACAACTGTTGTCTGCAAATTGAGATGATAAGGATACAGTTTCAAAGGTACAGTAAGACTGGGGAAGAACTGGAGCAAAGTTTGGAGAGTGAAATCCTTTGTAAAACCAGTCACTACCATAATGACGAACCGAATTGGGTCTCGCCACGATTATTTTTGTGAAGTTAGAGCGTATTTTGGATTACGGTTTCAAAGATACAGTAAGATTAGTGAAGAATGTTCCAAAGCGTTACTTCGGAACGATGTAAAAAGTTGGATTACGGTTTCAATAAGTGGCTTTGTAAGATTTGGAATCGGTTCTCGCCACGAAAATGTGAATCATTCGGTTTCGATGAGCTTACTGTTTCTCCGAAATTTCATAACATTAGCTTCAAAATCTGCTATGTTACTTGCTTTGCCTACCCCCATTCTACAGTAATCCCATCAATCTTCCACTTCCTCTACTGAGCCCTATAACTCACAATGTCTCGAAGCATCAAATCGATCCGATGTGAACGTGTTCCACTCATTCTTCGCATTCAATCCCAGAATCTTGGCGTTCAGCGTGTAGTAGTCGTAGAGACACGGCACAGAGTCTCCACAGTCCTGGATGACAGCAGCCGGGTTGTCGGGGCATTGAGTGTGACCGTAGTCACTGGTCAGAGCCGATTGGAGAGGTTGCATGTTGACTGGAAAATGCGATTTTTTAGAATTGGTACGTTCGGCTATGGGATTGAAAGGATAGGAGGTTTGAGTAGATATATTGGGGTGATGAAACTGTGAAAAAAAAGGGAGAAAAGTTCAGAAAGTTCAGATTTCTGTTTCAAGTTTCACTAATTTTTGGGGAAATGGAAGAATCCACAATATCAAGGTTAGATATTCCGAAATTCTCCGCGACTCATTCAACATGATTCCCAAGCTTATCAGTTCATATATTTCACTGTATCACTTGAAATTGTTAGTCCAGAGACAGCAATGATCTCAACTTTCACAGAATGTCTCCTGTTTCCTAATCACACGAAATTCTACCTCTACCTAATTTCCATCAATTGTTTCTCTACGATTTGAGTAAAAACTCACTGGTATTGGCCTGTTGCATGTCTCTGCACGTCTGAAGTCTCTGGTTCATCACTTGTCCGGTCACTGGGTAGAAGCGGTATGGGCCACTGAAAAAAGGGGATACGGTCCTGTTTCAAGATCTCCTTATCAGTTATCGATTGCTTTGTGATCACTTATAGGTAAATACAACTCACGTTTCATATTTAGGTGATGTCTTGTAGATGGGTCCACTCTTCATGAACGCCTCTGGGAACACCTCGAACTTCTTATCCTCATCCTTGGAAGTGGTGAACATGTTCTCGGTCGGCATTCCGTAGTTGTTGCCTTGGTTGTTGATGTTCTGGTCGGATCCGGGCTCTCCGGAACCTTGCACACGGTCTGCAAAATAAAAGGATAATGGATGCATTGAATAGGGTGGGGTTGTCAAACTAAAGTGGGAATTTTGAAACCGAAAACATTTTTCTAAAGATTACTGTATCAAATAAGAGATTTATTTGGGAACATGGGCTTCTTTCACTTTTTTTCCTTGAATTTCACAAAAATTTGGAACAGTAATTCAAATCGCACACCTGCTCCAATAACGCTTGACTACAACCTATTAATTTCAGATTTTGATGAAACAGTGAATAGGAAAGATACTGTTTCACTACTAACACTTGAACTTTTTGGGTTTCAGTTTTGGGTTTCAGAGGTTTTAGTGATGTTACATGTCGGACTGCTTAGGCCGCAACCCGGAAATGACTCGGGACCTGGTTCATTCGAAAGGGAATTATCGACTTCCTATAGTGAACTGGGCTCAGATTTTGCCAAGAAGTCCTTATTTTGGCTCACGGAGCCATCAAAGTCCCAGTCAGCACTAAAATCCAGTAGAAATTAGCACTGAAAAACTCATTTTTCACGCGGAAAAGGGAGTACTGGAGACAATGGCCAAAATTAGTACTGACTGGGCACTTTGATGGCTCCGTTAGCCAAAATAAGGACTTCTTGGCAAAATCTGAGCACAGTTCACTATAGGAAGTCGATGATTCTCTTTCGAATGAACTAGGTCCCGAGTCATTTCCGGGTTGCGGCCTAAGCAGTCTGACATGTTAAATGAACATTTTGAAAGAAAAGATCCACTTGTTCCTTTTTCTGTTTCAAACCAGCTACAGTAATCCTTACAACACTACTATGAGCTGTCTTCTTATGTTTTTCCTGAAACTGCCACTTACACAAATTAATAATCTGCTGTCTGTACTGCTCCGAGTTCACGTCATTCAGTGTCAGTGTCTGCAGATAACTGTTGGATGCCTGATCCGGGAACGGTCTGAACACTCCGCTGACACGTGGCAGGTTGTATCTCTGTCGCATCTCCGTCTCCCTTGTCTTATCACCATCCGGTCGGACTCCGTATTGTGGAGGCACTGATATGGCAATGTTCAGGATTCCCATTGACTCCTGATATTCTGATAAGCGATCGATATCGATTGCATAGGATTCTCGGACACGGATTCCGATTTGTGCTTCCTCAAGGACCACGTAGATCTCTGGCTGACCGCGTTCCACATTGTTCACGTACACCATCACACCTAGAATCAGTTGTCTTATCACCTCTTATCAGTCTATCACCTTACCCTTGAATCTCTGAATCCTCATCGTATCGAAGTACCTCAAAATGTTTCCGACAATGATAGAGGTACGGTATCTGAATCGTCGAGTGTCCTTTCTGGCCAACACGTGGACACGATCGGTTCCAGTGGCTTCCAGGACAACTCCAGTGACTACGGTAGCATTCGTGGGTTGGACCAGGTCCTGTTGGGCCATGTAACGACCGAGAAGACCTGGAAAATGGGAGGTTAGAGAATTACCCATATATTATATGTTTGTAATCGTTATCAAAATCTTCTAACCTCGAAACAGTAAATCTCTAGAAATAATGTTCAATGTAATACATTTTGAGTTTCCCTCTACTTTATGTCTTGACTTCGAAACAGTAACTCACTGAAATCAACCCTTCTATTCGGGTATCTCTCCATCCGAATCTGCACCTTGACCTCCGGAGTCGTCGTCGTTTGCGGAATGTACAACCCATTGAAAACTCCCGGCTCATTGAAAATAAACTTGTCGTTATCGATCGAATTGAACGTTCCTGCTCCCATAACCTCTCCATAAGCCGGCGGCTGATATTCTTGACATCCAGAAGAAGGCCTTCTCCAGTAGAACATCTGGCATCGGAAATCGGCGAATTTACAGCAGAGGAAGTAGGGCATGTAGTCGTTGTGGAAAGCGGAAAGACCAGGGACTTCGTACTGACCCATGTAGGGAGCGGTTCCGAATTCGTAGGATCTCATCGGGAAACCGGGGTTGTAGGGCACGTCGGGGGTGACTTTGATGACGGGTTGGTACGAGGTTTGCATCAAATGTCCCTGGTCGTCGTAGCAGCAAACTTGGCCGTAGTGGGTGGGGAAGCGGCTGGAAAAAGGGGAGAATTGGGATAGATCAAGGGTAGTTCAACCAAATAAGACTCAGATTGTTTCAACTTTCACTTTGCTTGGCCCAAATTTGGCCCAAGCTTGACCTAGATTAAGCCTAGAATTGGCATAAAGTGGCCTAAATTTCACACAGATTTTACAAAGCTTGAAACAGTCAAAGTTTGAGCCAAGTCCGGACCAGATTTGCCAAGCTTGGCCTTATTTAGCCTGAATTCAGCCCGAAGCTGTATTGAGCCATTCCTGACCAATTTTGGCCTAAATCAAGCCTATCCCGGCCTGGATTGGCCTAGACGGATCTAGAGAAAGCCTAAATGAAGATAAGCCTAGTTTGGCCTATATTTACCCGGTTTCCTAACTCACGCAGTATTCTCCGAAGTGAACGTTCTTCCATCTCCTGCATACGTCGTCATCACATTCTGACTGCTCATGTAACAATTCCTGGACCCGATCGATGTGGTACACGTGATATCACGGAATGCCTGCGAACATCTCGGATGCGGCATGAACCTTCCGATGTCTGCGATGGCCTGTCTTTCGATGCACGGACACGATGAGTTGGTCTCGGTGTCCCGGATGAAGTTCCACTGCGCACCGTCCTCATCGTACCAGTCGTGGCACATCTCCAATGACTTCTTCTTGACGAATTCGGTGCGGGAGGCTTCGTCGTTTTGGGAATACGTTGTGGTTTGGTATTTCGGGTTGTTGGTGGTCCAGAGGAAGTGGAGAGAGATCGGAGAAGACACTAGACCAGAGAGCAGTGATTGTGGATTCTGATCATCATTGGCTCGAAGAGGGGCCAGTTTGAGGTATCCGAAGCGGTACTGGTAGAGCTCATTGGTCCTCTCCCAGTCAGTCATGTACCATCTTTCCACTTGAAACAGGTTGATTCGTTCTTCCTGGGGCTTCCAGCGATATTCATAGGTGTTGCGGTTAGAGTAGGTAGCCAGACGGCAGATGACACGGTGCTCGGGACGGAACTTTTTGATCTGGAAAAGGCAAAATTGGAAAATAAATTCAGAACAGTGATTCTGAAGCTTTGTTGACCTATCTAAACTGTCAGAGTGCTCTGGCCGCAATCACCAATCAATATGAGGATTGGTGCATTCGAACCGGAATGGCCCATATCCTATAGTGAACTTCAATCCATTTTTGCCCTTAACTCTCAGTTCTTGTGAAATTGACTCCTGAAAGTTCGCGGCGGCGCGGCGACATGTAGACAACCGTCGTACTCCAGCACTTCGAGAATCGATTTCCCAAAAGCTGGGAGTTGAGAGCAAAAATGAATTGAGCTTCACTAAAGGAAATCTATCATTCCGGTTCGAATGCACTTATCCTCATATCGATTGGTGATAGCGACGAAAACGGTCTATCAAAAATATAAGGTCAAGTTCAAAAAGAGCTACTAATGATACAGTAATCCACAGTTTCACCAAACTCTCATCTCTGTTTTATATCATCTTCCTCCAGTTCAACTGTGCTCAAAACGTTCTACAGTACCCCCTTATCACTCACCGAGTCATCCTTGTACTCCCTATACGCCACCACATACAATCCCAACTGCACACTGTACAAACTGTCATCGTTCATCCGCACTTGATCCATGTGCAGTGCCATTTCGGGATTCGTAAAGTTCCTCGGATACCAGACAAGGGGCATCGTGGTGTAGGGAAGAGGGTTTTTGAACCAGTCGTACACGTTTCCAATGTCCAATCTCATCGGATCCAGTGTCGGAGGAACGAAATAAATGTACCCGACGAACGCCTTTTCGTCGTTGGCACCTCCGGATTGCGGCTGGAAGTAGACTGTCTTGGTTCCCCAATCGTAGATCTTCGGGAGGTTGCATCGGGCGATGGCTGACGTCAGGACTGTGCAAGTGGCGGTCTGGCGCTGTTCGATCATCAGAATGTAGGTCTGCGATTTGTCGAGGCAAATGGCATTCACGTCGACGGTCATCTCTCCGAGCATGTTCACGATGTTCGGGTAGATAAGCATGGGGTCTGGAAGAAAGGGGAACATCCTTCCGAATATGGTTTCGGTTTCATGGGAATTAGAAGTGAACACGTTTTGAAGATGGATGATTCCCGAAACGATTGAAATTGCTGTGTTTGTGGGAATTTGAAATGTTGATTTAGAACAGACAAATTTTTGAAAAAGTTGGTCAAATTTTCATCTCGCGTTCAAAATTTCGAAATTGGCGCGCACAATATCTCGCAGCGAAAACTACAGTAAAAATTGCATTTTTCAGTGTTTTTCGACTATTTTTGAATGAATTATTGCGTTTTTCGCTTTTTCTGAGAAAAATTTACTCGAAAACAGCACAAAAACATGGAAAAATGGAAATCTTACTGTAGTTTTCGTTGAAATTTTGAATGCAAGCGGCAGTTTTGAGTTGGAACAATAATACTGTCGCTCACAAAATCAGATTTCCAGTTTGTGAAATTAAAACAGTTGCACACATCGAAATCCTCTAAACCGTCCAGAAGTTGAAGTAAATTTGAAACAGAAAATCATAAATTCCAATTTAACTTTTTCGAGCGAATGGTTATTTTGTTACACACAACGATCACTTTCAAAACCTATCACTCTCCATTCATCCCCTCATTGAAACTGCAACTCACAAGTTCCTCCAGTCTTATTCGAGCATCCAGCCGGTCTCACCACATCATCCACTCTGAACATGTACCTTCCTCTGACCATCTGCGGGACTCCAGATCTTTGAGCCAACACTTTCGGAGTGTTTTTGAAGTCCTGGGTTGGGTCGACAGGGACCAATCCCGTGTGGTTTCCTCCGTTGAACAGGGCCTGAAAAGATGGGCTTTTGGTCTAGACAACGGGTATTTGCATAGTGGCTCCGCGAGCCCGATGACTCATGAAACAAACAAATAAGGGAAACAAGAGCTACCTGACATCTTCCGGATCGAGAGTTCTGACGGAAATCCGCTGCGTCGAAGCCCAGACGATCGTAGTTGAGGATGACGTAAGAGAGACGGGCGGTCTGGAATCAATCGATAATCAATCAATAATCAATCTATAAGCTCAGGAAGAGATTACAATTTCAAAATCTCTATACATCTATTCCAGTTACAGTAAGAGTTATTGCTTTAATCTTTTTATCACCTTATCATATCTTTTGGTCCCCAGCCCCCTTCCTTTTCCCCGTTGTTTTCACCATTCCCCGGTGGTATTTGGAAGTGTGTTAATATGGCCACTAAAGCGTCATGAGACGTGTGTATTTATTGCTGATATGGCGGGTTTTTGGACTGATAAGGGGAGAGAGAGAGCTGGGAAGAAGAAGTGTTATTGGGGGGAAAGGAGCGGAGAGGTACTGGACTGAAGGACTGATAAGGAATTTCAGCGGATACTCGAAATTTGACTCTCAAGCCCTCTCTGAAACCGTAACTCGCCCTATCAGTAAGCCAAATCGCCTGATAAGTCGCCAACTGTCCAGCATCAATATCGGATCTTCCCGAAATGGCCGATGCCGTGTTGTACCAAGTGACAACCAACGCGGCATCCGCGCGGAAAGCTGCCGCTCCGGCGACTCCTTCGATCAGCCATCTCTGCATTTCCTCGAGGAAATAGTCTGCCTGGGTGTCACATCGGACATAGGAATCGGGGGTTCCGGGACAGGCCTGGGAGGCGGATTGTCCGAAGAATGAGGATTGGTACGAGGATTGGCCCATGTTGGTGTTGCTGCCGGATTGGCGGCCGAACAGGGATTGGCGCATCATCAGACGGTAGAAGACTCCGGAACGTTGGCCAGGGTTCAGTGTTTGGGGAACCTGGAAATGAGGAGTTACTGTTTCAGACACGGATCAAATTGTGGTTTGTTTTAAATTTGGCAATAAAGAATTCTCAATTCAATTCAAGAAAAAATTTTTTCACAGTTTCAGTTAGGTTTTATTGAGATTCATATCAATTTTTAGGATTTACTGTTTTTGTATCAGGTTTACAGTTTCAGTTATTTTGTGAAAGTTCGAACTTTTTTCAAAGTTGCTGCTTTGTAAAATCGATAAAAAAATAAAATTTGAAAACAAGATACTTTTCAGTTTCAGCTTGCTTTTACTATTATCCTGCTTATGCGAAGTTATTAGTGTCGTTGATTAATTGAACTATATAATATTTTTAATTGAACTATATAAAGTCTATATTTCTTTTTTCTCACCTGCTGCTTGCAAAGATACGGAGCGATCATAGCCGGATCCTCGTGTCTTGGCCAATCAGTCATATCCGGTCCGACGTTCAGAGTTGGTCCTTGGTCGAGGACAGTGGCGAAACCGATGTATCCGTTGACGGAGAGCTGGAAAGATAGACGGAATTAGGAAAGTCGATAAATGTGACGAATTGAAAAAAATATTTTGGAACAGAAAACATCAATTTTGGTCATTTTTCCCGTTTCAAAGAGGGCATTTGTAGCTATTTTCATTTTTTCAGGACTATTCACTTTGTTGACTGAATGCTACTTGGCCCAGTTCCAACTTTCAAAAAATTCAATTTTTTGTTTAGAAAATCACAAAATTTTGTGTTCTGATAGTGGAAATTGATTGCCAATCTGGTTCACCAACGAAAAAAACAGTTTTGAGAAACAGATTTTGTTCAGTTTCACAATTATTATATCAATTTCATTGATGACTGTGATAACTGATACGAAAGCGCAAAAAGTTTAAAAATTTTAGGAATATTTTAAGACCTTATCCTTGATTTCAAAAGCTACCAGAAATTGAAAATTTTTAGAAACAGTGAATTTTCTCCTTTTTTAAATTATTTTTTTTTCAAAGTTTCGAAACTTTTATTTCAGTTCTGCTTTTCAAAACCATCCATTTCCCAGAAAAAATCGGTTAAAACTAACCGTAGAATAATTGTAGAGTCCTCCGTAAAACGGGAAGTACATGTGCAGATCAATGGTCTGTCCGGCAGTCAGCAGTCCCGGATTCACTTCCTGATCTCCGACGTCTGGACCGAAAGGCACCAGGTTCACTCCATAGTAGAGGTTGGTGCCAGTGCCCGTGAACAGGGTGCCGGCGTCTTGTTGTCCGAGGTTCTGGTTGATGTTGGCTGATTGGGCTTGTTGGATTTGTGCTTCTAGGGGGATTAGAAGACACAGCGTCGCCAAGAAGGCGAGCCGGTTTGAGGAGATCATACGGACCTGGAAAAGAAGGGGATATAGGTGAAGGATGTGGGAAAGCAAATGAAATGAGGAACGGAAGAAAGGAAACAGTGATAAGGTGATTGTGAATCAGTAGAAAAAAAAGAGAAAAAAAGAGAGAAAAAAGGATGGAAATTAGCTAAATAAAGTTGCAATTGAGAGAAAACAATTGGGAATTCTTGAAAATTTGGAAAATTTCTACAGCTTTCGAAACAGAAATTCAGAGGAATTATGCGATTTTCAGGTTTTTCAAAGATCAATTTTGAGGTGAGGTTGCAGCATTTTTAGTTATTCCAGCTAAAGAAATCCAGTTTTTGAAACATTGAAATTCTAAAAAAAAATCTAATTTTTTTCCCCCAAAAATAGATAAATTGTGAAAGAAACGAGTCGAGTCATCGATGAAAAATTGACGAGTCGTAAAAAATGAGAGAGTTGGCGAGAGAAAGAGACAAAGGTAAATATTGGTAAATTTTTCGAAAGGAAACGGCAGAGGGTGGTCACTGAGAGAAGGAGAAGCCCTCGGAGGAATACAGGAGTTGGGGGGAGGTAAATTTGAAGGAACGGTGGCGTAGGCATCGAAATGATACAGTTTCAGAGAAGTCATTAGGGGGAGGTGAAACGGAGAAGACTGATTTCTTTTGAACTGTAGCAAGTTGATTTTTTAAATGGTTCATAAATAGTTCTGTTTCGGAAAATTCAGAAAGGCAGGGGTAATTATCGGAATGATATAGTTTCAAAGAAGTGATTTGGTGGGGGTGAAACGGAAAAGACTGATTTCCATCATGGTTGATTTTTCACAGGATTTATGAAAAAGTTCTGTTTCGAAAAATCAAGAAAAGCAGGGAATTTTTGGATAGTTCTGCTACAGTAGTATTCTGAAGATTTTTTTTTCAATGTTTCAGAGTTTTGACAAAAGTTTGGAAGACATTAAGAAATCGTTTCGTTGATTTTTGTGTGTTCTCTGTTTCAAGATGTTCAAAAATTTGAAATTTTTTTTGAAGAACAATACTGTGCTTGTTTGTGGCAAACAATGATCAAAAAAACTGAAATTTTCAAAAATGTAGCTGAAAAAACAGTAATTTTCGAAAATGTTCGGTTTCCAAATGTTTTTGAAACATTGGGAAATACAACTTTTCTCAATTCGTCCGTCGTTTTTTTGGAGAAAAATATCAAAAATATAGTTATTTTTATGGCAAAATTGTTTTTTTTCTGTTCCTCAAAAGTTTCTAAAAACTTCTCAGCTTCTCAAAATATTGGATTCGAAACTCTGAAAGCTCCTAACCCCAATTCACAACTTCTCACATGTTCTTCTCTTTTCCCCTACTGCCGCTTTTCTAATCCTTTCCGCCGTTCAACACATCGTTTTTCGGTGTTGACAAACCAATAAAACGTTGCCTTGAGACAAGGTGACCCATTGGGTAAATATACGGAAAAATTGAGGAAATACGGGAAGAAACGGCATGGGAAATCGGATACTTTTCCATAGTTTGGGGATGATTTCGCATGGGAATTCGGGGATTTTTGTATTGTTTCGGTGGGAAAATAGAAGGTGAATTTTTTTCATATGACAGACAGAAGAGTAGTACTATCCAGACCAAAAACCAAAAAATTCAGAAAATGCTGAAACTGGGAAAGTTTGAAAAAAAAATTTCCAGAAATTGAAAAAAATAAATTTTTTTTTTGGATTTTTTTTCAGTTTCAACAACTTCTTTCAATGATTTGAGGAGGTTCTTCAACTGATTGGTTGTTTGTCGCTCTGATCAATTCCCAAAAAAAAGGAGTATTTCTGAGTTTCCGGTGATTCACACCTGGCCCTATCACCCTCAACTGTTTTGGAGGTGAGCACTTGAGTTGCTCATGACTCATTTCCGGAGCATTTCATCTTTTTTTTGCTGGTTCAGAGAGAAAGTGAAAGGTTAGAACTGATAAGGAGAACTGATGAATACAAGGTAGAGAAAAACAACTTTTTTACTCATTAGACTGGGAAGTTCCAGTTCAACATATTTGAAAAGGGTGAAACGGGAAAAAAAGGTTTCAGTGTTTCTGAAATAGAAAAAGAAGAGAATTCCCATTAGAATAGGGGTTTTTGACTGTTAGTCTGATTTCAATGAAGTCACTCGGTCACTAGTCTGATTTCAATGAAGTCACTCGGTCAGTTAAACGAACTTATATTTACCTACAGAGAATTATCAGCTGGTTCGGCGCGACTAATTGTATATCAGGAAAATTCCAGATCTATCAGGATTTCATGGAACGGTAAAAAATGGGGCATCGTTTTCATGAAATTCCGGGGAACAAAAATTGAAAATTCGGAGTTAGATTCAAGAATTTTCCGTTTCAAAGGCAGGATACCTTGATCTTATTTAGCTTCTTGTCCAGTGAAAGAACGATTCGAAAATGGCAGCTCAAAAAAAGTCTACGATTCCTCACTAACAAATCAAAATGGTGAAAAAACTGTCAAAACCAATCAAAACAGATCCAAAGAAGATCAATTCAGACCCCGGAAAGAGCATGCATGTATTGAAAAGCGAAAAGTGTGATAAGACGGCGGAGAAGAAATATGCATGGGCGCATATTTACCTACAAACCTCGTCTCTTGTACACACAACGAGGGAAATGAAAAATGAGTCATCCGGGGAAGGGGATGAGTCATGAAAACAGGCGTATTGATCGGGAAAAGAGTACTTTTTTGGAGATGAGAAAAAGTACTATCAGTGGGGGAGAAGCGGCGGAGCGGGGAGGGGAGTGAGTCATATTTTGAAGGGAACGGAGAGAAGTTTATGGTGGGGGGGGGGTGGTCGGGAAGAAAAGGTATAGAGGGATGGTTTGGAAGGGGAGAAGAAGCAGAGGAAGGAACTGTGGGAAGGTATCGAAATGAGGGAGGAAATTGCCAAGAAAACCGTATTGTTTGGTTTTTCAGAAGAGGAAGGTTTGAGGGGATGGTGAAACAGAGAAGTCTATCAATTGTTCAAAATTTCAGTTTCAGAAGATCTGAATATGAAACGGGGATCGAACGAACTGTTCGCATAGGTAAATGTTATTTTTTGGAGGCATTGGATAGATGGGTTTCAAGGTTTTCAGTTTAGGGGAGGAAGAGGAGAAGCCGTCGAGGAAAAAACTGTGGGAAGGTGTGAAAAAAACCTCCAATTGTTTGTGCTTCAGAATGGATGTATTTGAGGGGAAGGGGAAACAGAGAAGTCTATTCCCCCAACTTTTCGGTTTCAGAAGGTCTGTATTTGATAAGGGAATGAAGCGAACATGATTTATGTTGGCTTATAGGTGAATGTTCAATTTTAGAGGCAAAGCGAAGCAGGTTGTGGCAAGTGACACATCAATTCTTGGATTTTGGAAGATTTTGTCAAATAGGCAAAATAAAAACATTGGAGTATGAAAAAGTCTAGATTTGAGAGGGGAGTGAAACAGTGACAAATTGATATTCACAAAAATCTGAAGAAAACGTTGATTTTGTAATTCGTGGAGGTTGCAATGAAACAAGATCTAGTTATTCCTCCTGAGTAAAACTATTTGTGTTTCAGGGGATCTTGATTAGAAGTGGAGTTGGAACAGAAAACAATAACATCACTATCGAAACGAGTTCTAACTCTCCGCCCTGACTTCTAGAAAAAAATGGATATCCGGTTTCAGAGGATCCAGATTTGTATGACGTTTTCCAAATTTTCGATTTGTCAGCAATCTCAACATTATCATGGATCAACTATGCAAATTGAGAAATGACAGTAAATCAATTATCAGTGTTTCACAAACACTCTAATTCATTTAGTGCTGGAACAGGAGACAATAGAACGAAAATTTCGGGATATTTTGATAATCTGGTAATCCGAGCAATGCGTCATTCTGGAAATTCCTGCATTTTGACTGGAATCGAAACGGTAAAAATGATCAGGACAGCTTGGGAAGTCAAAGTAATGTGGAATGCATCATGACAAATTATTTGGAACACTTTCGAAACTGTAACCTATTTTCTCTTGCTTTTGACATTCTTTGAGTCACCCATGTTATCCATCCGAAAGGCAAATAAAAATGTACAGTACCACTCAAGTTCCAATCAAAACAACACAGTTTTTCGCTGTTTCGAAATGAAAAGATTAGAGTTCCAGGGGTTTTTGAAACAATCGGTGTTCGAATAGCAAATCAATTTACTTCCAAAGTGGGACTGTATTCCTTCATTCCATCTGGACTACCAGGAGCTCATGAAACAGGAAAATCAGTTATCGATAGGCGAAAAGAAGCTAAAAATAGTGAAGTGGTGGTCTCATTGGTGGAAATAAAACAGAAACTTGTGCACTGAAAAATGGGGAGAAACTGGAGACGAATTGGGAGTTTAGTGATAAAAAAAATGAAGAAGAAGAAGAAGAATGAGAACTAAAAATAGAAAAAAATTGGGGAAAGGAGAGGAGATTATTCAGAAAAGTTCAGAAACCTTTTCAGTTTCAAAATTTTCAGAAAACATGGGGGAAGATTTGTTGGGTACTGCGATAACGAGTTCATTGATAGGGAATGAAAGTTCAAGAAGCATGCACTGTTTTCGAATTCTAGAAGACAATTCAAAAAATGTTCTTCAAACAGTCAATTTTTCTATGAAAATCAGTACGATTTTGATAAAATTTAGAAAAAACAAAAAAAAACCTCGGTTTCTGAAAAAATTGAAATTTAGACGATTTTGGAATTTTACTTATTTTCATATCGAATAAGTTTTGAAGACCACTCTGACCAACAATAATCCAGAATACATTTTTTGAAAAGAGAGCTAGCGAACAAGGTTCAGAAAGTTCTGGAAATCTCAATACGGGGTCATGTACCGAAAAATAAATTATTTTTGAAATACAGGAATTCAGATGTTTCAAAAAACCATAGCAACCCTGTTGAGATCAAATTCACATTTCGAAATTCCAGTTTCAAGAATTCCATGAAACTTTAGCAAATACTGATATTCTGTAGACATATCAGACCCATTTCAAATTACAGTAATCCAAGGTACTGTATCTCTAATTGGGCTCAATAACAGTGATGGAAAAGCTGTGAAAACCCAGAAAAGCTAGAAAAAAAAAATCATTTATGAAAATCCATGGGAATAAAAGTACACCAATGTTGAAATAATTGAATTTCTGTTTCATGGGTTTTTTGAAACTGCGAATGAATGTTGAATTCTAATCAACCCTATGGTCTTAAACGTTTTCAATATCCTTCAGTACTAGAGGGAACACCTGTACGAGTATGACTCAAAATGAGCTGGCTTTCCCCCCGTGACCATGATCAAAATGGACCCTTCCACCTCCTGATAACACACTCTCTCGCCGTCTCTGCGTCTCTCGCCTCGCCACACTCTCTCGTCGTGTTCACTATCAGTACACCTCCCCGGGAGAGCAAACAACCCATCCTGTATACAGAATGAATACAAATTTCGTTTTTCTCTGGTCCAGTGCTCTCTCGCTTCCTTTCGTTCACACCGCCTCGACGGCTGGCAACAATCAAAGACACCAGGGCCATCAGCAAATAGAGACGGAGAGAGAGTGTGTGGGGAGAGGAGGGTGCGAGAGAAAGAGAGAAGAGGGAATGACACGTGGAAAAGATCAAGGTAACAGGTAGAAAGGAAAACATGGGAGGAAAATGAAGACATGATGAGAAATCTGATTAGAGAAAATATGCACTGGGATGATAACAAAGATTACTGTAACAGGGAAATATGAAGATTTTTTTTAAAAAATTATTTTTTGTCCCAAGATATTTAGAAATAGAAGAAAGCATGAAATTGGTTTCAAACAATACAAATAAGGAATACATTGAACGGAACAGTACGAATGGGATCTGAACACTTTTAGGATGAACTTGAAACTGACAAAATTTTTAATTTTGATGATTTCTGAGAATTTTAAGATTATCGAAGTTTTTTTTTTAACTTTCAGTTTTTGTCCGACAATTTATCTAGGATTACTGTAACAGAAAATGTTCAAATCTTTATGACTCCAATTGTTTCTTATTATGATGGTTGGTGAAACTGGTTCGTTTTTTGCAAAATTGAATCATAGCTTCACCAACTTCTGAAAAGTTCGGGAACAAAAGTCATGTGTTCCACTTTTCTGAAATTAATGTGCCAATGCTACTCAAAATGTTGCAAAGCAGAAAATTGTCGTTTTCTACAGTTTCAGATACAGGAGATAACATTTTCCGTTTCGAATTTCAGACAATACCTTCTTTCGAAATTCATCTGAATTGTTGACTAATTTAGTATTTACGAGTGTGTCAATTTTTGCAAAAAGTTTCAGTGAATCACTGTTACAGTGATTTTTTGAGATCACAAGAGAAATTTTGCTTTCATTCGAGGAAATATTTCACATCGGAATGCAAAAAGTTCTCAAAAAGGATGTGTGTGGGGTGACCTAGTGATAGATTTGGCTGAAAATAGGCCCAGTGGGTAGTCTATAGGCCCAAAAGCCGGGATCCGAGATCTTTTCATGGAGAAAGGCTCTGGTGACCTAGAGAATCAAATAACTGTTCAGAGAAATCCTGATGCACCAGGAAAGTAACGGTCGATCACCCACCTAAGTAACCGAAAAATTACCAAAATTCACTGTAACAGAAAATGTTTGAAAATCTTGAATGGTTCGTTGTTCACAATAGACACATGCTCTCGATTTCTATATTGTTTTCAATCAACCAATTCTGGGCCTATTAGTTTTCCAAATTTTCAAAAGATACTGAAGAATGTTTTTTTCAAAACGGAAGCTAGAAGATTTGATGGAATTTGGATTGTAATGACTAAACTCATTTTTATTACGAATTCTAACAGTTATGAAACAGAAAATCCCTCCAATTTGGTCACCTAGCAATCCATAAAAAACCATCCCACCTTTACCTCCCGCATGAAACCGTACCTCCCATATCTTCCTCCTTTCTCCGTCTCCGTCTCTTTTTGTGTTCGGGTTTCTGTTGGTGCTTAGCACCGTCTTAACACCTCTCGTCCAATCATAAAAGTGTTGTTTGACGAGCGCATTTGCATGAATGCAAGCACACCGCAAAAGGTAACGGAATGAAATGTTTGTTTGTTTTTGGGAGGCTGGCACCAGCAGATAGACAGATAGGAGAGGGGGACGTGCAAATGAAGCTATGTAGTTGAACTCGGAGGACACTGTGAGAAGAAGAACACGGGGAAGAAAATGAAAAGTTGAAACAGTGAATTTTGAGATTCCGAAATAATTAGTAGATTCTGATTGTTAGGATTTTAGGAGTTCTGAATCGATTGGTATCGGATCCAACTGCTATTATAAATTTCATTGTCACCTCGTGGAACTAACGTTGACTGTAGTCATAATTGATTTCATAAAGATGTGGAAACTGTAAAAAGTCAAACGTATTTTGAGCAAATCGGTTTTTTTTCTGAAAATCGATATTTTCTGTGAAACCTGAAGCAGGAAATATTATGTTCTGGAACTTTTTTATTTTGTCAAAGTCGTTTTCCAATTTGTCGTTGTGGGTTCATCAGAAGTTGGGTGAAGGGGTTCACCCAAGAACTCTCACCAATGGAAACCCGAAAAGTTGGTATTTTGGGCTGGAAAAAAAGAAAGAACTGCAAATTAATTGAGCCGCATGAATGATGAATTGAAAAGATGAGTGAAACAGGATAAAAAGGTTTATTGTCATAAATTAATCATATTTCCGATTTCGATAAAATTATTTCTGTTTCCAGACGTCTTCAACTGCTGACCATCTGAAATTCACCAGTTAATCGTAGCTGACACGGTTCCTCAACTAACCAATTACTTTCATGTGTCACCAGGAGATTCCTTTTCTCGTCTTTACAAATCAACGGCTGTTTTTGTGCAGAGTACTGGTCAAGTGTGATGTTACAAGAGGAAGCGTAGGCGGGAAGGGGTTCTGTAAAGGAATTCGGAGCATTTTGAAAGTGTGGGTATGAAACAGATTGGTTGTAGGGTTTTTGAAACTGTAAAATTGGAATAATGTCTAATCAGAAGATCTGTATCGCGTTTGTTACTAATAAGGACAACGAAGTCGGAAACTCTAATGGAATCTTGGAAACTGTAATATTTACATTTTCTACCTTTCAGGTCCATTCCTGACAGTTTCTGTTGTTTCAGTCCGACTTTCAACTCATTTAGTTTTTATTTTGATCCAAACAATATCCCAATTTCCGTCTAACCTTACCAGTAGTCGTTGAAACAGATATCGTTGTCGTACTCAGAGTAGTACTCGTAGGTGGCTCACAACTGTTTGGGAACTTGAAAATGGCCGATTCCTGTAACCACATAATCTTGTCTGAGCACAAAATTTAAAACTTACAATGTAATCAGCAGATACACAGAGTTGGCATAGAGCTAGAGTCAAGAAAAAGAGAATGGACATTCTGGTTTTCTGACTTCGGACTGGAGAATGAAGGGAAAGAAGGCAAAGAATCGGAAGAATGGATGATGAGGAAGCGTTTTCCAGAATGACACTTTTTCCGTTTTTCGATTCCCGTTATTCGGAGTTGCTCAGGGAGACCCGAAACTGAGCGGAGCGGACACAAAATTAAAAATACATTGTTTTTGCAGCAGTTACAACTTGCAGATCACTTTCGCTGTAGGGAAAAAGTTATTTGATGGGAAAGTGAAACAGAGAACTTTTAGTAGAGCTAGTTGAAGTTTCGGTTGCAGAAAAATGGGAAATATTTAAAGTTCAAGGAATTGAAGCTCTCGAGTGATAGTAATGGAGAACCATAGATTAAAATGGGTTTTGAAAAGCTCAGAAATCAAAAAATGAAGCTGATAGGAAAAAGAAAACTATTTCAGAAAAGAGTGAAATTGGTTTCAGTTTGATACATTTCCGATTCCATTTGGTCCTCTCGGAGTCATTTCTACAAATTTATACTGTTTCCGTGCATTTTCAAGTATTAGAATCTGAACTCTGATATTTATTGTATTTGTGACTCTCCCCAACTAACCAAGCACTACTATGTGTCACCAGGAAGTATCTCTTCTCATTTTTACAAATCAACGGCTGTTTTTGAGCGGAATTCCTGTCGACAGTGATGTTACAAGAGGAAACGTAGGCGGGAAGGGGTTCTGAAACATCGGGGATCAGGAAGAAGCAGTATTGGCAAAAGTTGAAGAGAAATTAATGGGATCTGTGAAATGGTAAAGGAAACACGTTTACATTCTATTCCCAATTGAATCCCAATGTCCTTCCAAATCTTACCAGTTGTACTTGAAACAGGTTTAGTTGTAGTCATCAGAGTAGTCGTCGTGGGTCCTTCACAAATTGGGTCAAAGTTGTAGCCGGGAGTTGCCTGGAATCCAACTTTTTTTCCCTATTTTTCGGTTTTTTTCGGTTTCAAACTCACGATATAAGTGGCAGGAGTGCAGAACTTGATAGTTATAATAACAGTAAAAAGGACCATCAAAAGGAATTTCATTATGATTTTTGATATTGATGAAGATCAAGTAGACTGGAACAAACGAGAGAATAAATGATGAGGAAGTCGCGAGAAAGTGACATTTTCCGATTTCTCCGAGTTGCTCCGGGAGACCCGATTCTATTGCGGGAATGTTTTTTTGAGGATTGCCTGTTTCGGAAACTTCATGAAATTGGCGTCTTGACAAAGATTCGATAACTAGAAATGCGTATTCCAAAGGTTCAGTGATAAGCAACTCTTATCAACTCCCGTTTCAGGTAAATTTCCAGAATCGCCCCCCACCCCATCCTTGCCCCCCACACGCCGCAATGGCCCCCCACCCCATGCATTATTATGCA